>JANHGO010000027.1:50899348-50927057 GCA_024606505.1 Aquila spilogaster
GCCTTTCAGCACAATGCACAATTTCAGCACAATTAGAGACAAGGACTCTTGCTGAACGACTGTTACCAGCGTATGCCAATGAGTGCCCCCTCACACTCCCCCGAGGCAGGGCAGAACAGCTTTGTATTATTCATGTTGTCATTATTTCTGTGCTGTCTTGCTCCAGCTGTTTGAGCCCCTTCAGAGCAACCTAGAAGGGAGCAACCTAAGACAAATATGACTTGCACAGAGGCCACAGCTAATCAGTTTAGAAGCAGCAATAAAGCAAGCTACTGAGAGCCTATTTGTTCAGGAGAGGGATTGAGGGGAATGCTTTTCCTGGGTCTGTATGACATGACAGTCAAAACGTTTTCATTTCCAGTTGAAGACTCCTTTCACGGCTTCCTTTCTCCCCAGCTTCAAGTGGAGGGTTTAAAGGCTAATATTTTAGAGGGCTCCTTCACTTATAGGTCACCTGGTGAATATATTTAAAATCCAACAACGCAATATATCATTTTTTTCTTCTCCAACCCCTTTTTCATCTTGGATGATGAGTTCTCTGCACTATGGCCTGGTTAGCTGTGAAAGCAAGGAGGCATCCTGCGTGAGATTAAAAATGATATTTTGGTGCCTGAGCTGTAGGTACACACCTTCTGGTACTTAAAGTCCACGTGTGTAGACACCCGGCTGTTTCTGTGGTTGGTAAATTCCACTCGGTACCAATTGCATTTTAAATACCCATATAAGTTCAATCAGCAATGTTTTCTGGACACCTCTGGGATGAATTAATAATGAGTGCTAGTTACCGTGGGGTTTCTTCCAATTCTATTTAAAGAACAAACACTTATTGACATTTGTGCCAATATATTACAAAATGGTTGGTATTTTTTTTCTTGAGCAGTTTGTGAGGGTTTGTCCAAATGCAATTGAATTTTACCGAAAGAAAACAAGACAGCGTTAGCAATTAACTTTCTCCATGTTAATTGACTTCCAATTAACCTGCCGGAAATGTATTTAATGTCAGTGTCATGTTTAAAAATATACCTTGTTGCTTTAATCGATTGTGTAATCACAGTCTTCATGATCTGCTTTAGCTTTGTGCTCATTACAGAGACCTGAATTGTCACCCAGAATTATTAAATCTAAAAAGTTCTCCCTTTAATGGTAATTAACATTCAACCAACTCATTTTAAATACGTAGACTGAGATACGATTAAAATGTTATTAACTCTTGATTTTGTAATGCAAAATGTGGCTAATCTAAAGCCTCGTTTTTCAGATGGAAGGTGTTGCCACCAGGAAACGGGTTGCCTTACAGCTATGCACTTGGTTTGTTCCCAGCGTGTGGGGACATTTCACAGCTCTTGAGGATGCCACTGTCTCACAGACTGGTTCTGTTGGCAGGAGACGACATACACTTGCATGGGACCCCAAGGCTTACAGCTGTCAAAATGTGTGTGGCCATGGATCTCATCCCCACTGAGAAATGGTGGTGGTCTCTGCTAGTGTCCTTCAGGAAAGCAGCTTATTCAAGCAACAGAAAAGCCAAGATTTGCTGATTTGCCTCCACAGTTTATGTAGGCGTCTTAATCCTTGGGGGCAAAAGTAATTTTTGTTGACAGATCTTTGAAATGTATCTTGGGGTGAAGACTTTTGTGGTGAGAGTTGGATTGGCTTGGTTGTACTAGGTAGCATACAGTCAGCGTAGGATTAAATACCATGGTAGCTGAATCTCTATATGCAGATTTCTCTTTATAAGATGTTAGTGGCAGAAGTATTATAATTACCCAAGCAACCATATTTAAAATTATGTAGATGCCTAACTGTGGTGGTCTAGTGTGCTAAATTGTAGTGTGTATAGATCTTCAGATGCCTAAGCACGTACGTAGCCTTCAGTGACCTGAGGCTGATGGCTTCATCCCTGACTTATGTCTTATGTCAGAGATAAGGTTAAGTCTGCCTCCTGTAAAGGGTGTATCATCTTTTCACAAGCAGGTATGAAGAATACATATATGAGTGGCTGTAGGTACGTGAGACCTGGCGGATGACATTGTGAGGAGATGTAGATGTCAAACTTCTAATGGCAGTTTCAGTCTGCGAATCTCTGGAGGAGGCCTTCATCCTGCAGCTTACAGATAACTGTCTGTTTGCATGGTTTAGTGATTTTTTTTTATTGTGGTAAATATTTGCATAGCTTATAGTGTGGTATTAAAGTTTATCACCTTGGCTTTTTACCTTCAAATTTTGGAAAGGAGTCTTGGAATTACCCTAGCTATGTTATCTGAACCTCAGATGACAACAAATTTGCAAAAAAATCTGTTTGCCTTTTTAAACTGAGGTGTATAGCCAGATTTACCTATACATGTGTCTATATATCTCTACATGTATGTGTGTGTATGTATGTGTACATATATATATATATACACACACACATAAAGTCCAGCTGCAAGCAAGGCAGATTTCATTACCAGGTCCCTACACACGCCAAGCAAAGAGCTACCTGCTGCACCTCGCGTGGCGGTCACACCATCCCTGCCTCCCAGGTCTGTTCCCACCAATTCACTCCACTCTCTTCTAAGAGTGAAGCAATGTTTTCTTTCCAAAGATGACCTTGGAAATGCACGTTCTGGAATGTGTTCCTGAAATTTCCATCATTCTTCAAGGAAGTAGTAAAACAAAGTAGCATTCCAGCTGTTCCTCCATTTCTGCAGATTACAGATATTATTCTATTGTGCTTATTTGAACATTGACTTAATTTTTAATTAGGCTCCTGTGCCTAATTGCTCGGGAAATACACCTCCTAGTAAAAAATGTTTCTCTTTGCTACTTATAAGAAGCTAAATACCTCATCACAAAAACACGTTGCATTCTATAAATGTCTGTGTTATAGCTCATTAGGCTGATATTTTAAAGTCATTTTAGATAATGTGGTTTTCTCTTTAAAGCTGAACAGAATAAAGTATTTGCTTGAAAAGGGAAAATTAAATAATGGAAAATATTAATTTATTACTCTTGCTCTGACAGGCTAGACATCAATTTGATGTTGTTCAGCTAGTACCGCGATGGCGTTAAAAGTTGCCTTCCCCTCCCAAAACAACAAATGAGTTTTGATTTCTCTTCATTAAATGCATCATTAATTCCTCCTCCTAGTTTCTGTTTGTTTTCCCTTCCATACTCTCTCGTTCCTGTAAATTTAATTCAGGCAGTGCATCCATCACATTCTTGTAATTAGCACTTGGAAATATGAAGTCTTCCAGGCATTATCACTCCTGCACGAGTGCTGAGAGATGGACAGGTCTATTTGCCTCAGAACTTTGCACTGATTCTCAAAGAGCCTTAGTAATTTGGAGCTTGAATTCAGACTGAGCAGAAAGGCTATGGGTGTTTTTTCAAGTTCTAGCCACTAACCAGGTATTTCCCACTTTTATCTGGTCTTTGAAATTTCCATTTTGATTCTTTTTTCAGCAACGGAAATAAATGCAGCATTGCAAGGACTTGTTTTAGAAGAGCTATTGCTTTTTTGTGATTGTTTGGATTAAGCAGGGTCCAGGACAGAACGGTGTTTAGCTCTTTGGCATTTCATCTTTTAAAGAAATTATGTGCCTGTCAGTCTGCTGTTCACTGAACAGCCAACTGGTGCCTGAGTTAGAGGATGCGAGGATTTCCCCCTACGGCTTTGCAACTTCAGAGAATTTCTATTCAAAGTATAATATTGTACCTCGATTCATGTTGACAAGGGCATGCTCAGCCGTAAATATGTGGCTGTGGAAATAACCACATGTTGAGTGCCAGCTGAATTGTGTCCCCTATCTGTAAGGACGTTACGGCTGAAGACCTTTGACTAATTTTTTTATTGTAAAAAACCCCCAAACTAAAGAGCATACTTGGCTTTCTCTGGCCTTTTTTTGAATCCCCTTGGCCTGTCAGGTAGTTGGAAGGAGTCACAGTTTCTTTTGGCCTAAAAGTACATTGTGATTGAACTGGACATTATTATAAGGCATCGTATTTGTACATCATATTTGGGAAATCGAAGGTGCTACTTTACTGAGGAGGAGATGAAAAGGCTAATGAGGGCCAAATGGGGCAGACCCTGCACAGGCAAACCCCTTATTGCTTTAAATGATGCAAGACTGTTTAAGCTTGCGTAGGCTTTCATTACTCTTTCATCTATTTTGCTTTTCCTCCCAGCTCTGAAGATGGCTTTCTGTCTGACGGCATGAGCGCTAAATACCCTCCCAGATGTAATTGTTTTTAAGGGTGAATAAATAAGTGGCAGCATATTGAGGACTATCGCACAGAGCAATGAGGCCATTGCGCTGCCTCCATGCATTCCTAGGAGCTCAGGTGAATTTAGGTTCCTTATTTAAGAAGCTGCATCCTGTGACTACGCCTGGGTATTGCTGGACAAATAACAAATAACTGCTCTTCACCAAGCCACAGTTTATCTGTCCAGCTGGGGTAGTGATGCTTATCTCCTTTATAAAATCCTTTGAGATGTACATTTGTGAAGTTTATGTAATAAGTAGGTTTGATAAATTCTATCGCTTTTATACATGGGACTGAGATTCCATCCAACTGCATCATGCAAGGTCAAACAGCGTGTGTGGTAGTTGCAGTAGAGTCCTTAGCTGTCACCTTAGCCGTGGGGATTTTTCTTTATGTACTCTATACTTCACTGTCTGTTCTGACCGTGGAACAAGCCTTTTCTTTTGCTTCCCTCTCAGATTGCTTTAATGGTTGCCTTCATTCTCTTTAATGATTTTAAATCACTGCTTTTGATGTCCAGTTTGTCTTCCCAAAATGTAGCACCCCTGACTGCATCAGATTCACTCCTTAATCCCCTTAGCCTCCCTGATCACTCAAGACTAGAGTTAGATAAACTATCTCAGGTAGCATGTGACGTCTTTCAAGAAGCAGCTGAATGCCATAAAGATCCATCATGCTTTCCTTGGTGTCAAAAAGGTTTTGCTATTAAAGATTAGGAGGCTGGAGGTCACTCCAAATCACAATATTGTTCACTTTATAAGCCCATTTTATCCTGTCATCTGGTATTACGCTTTCAAGTTGTTTCTGAGGAGCCCGTGGCATATATCAATTTCTTGCCCTTCAGTCCTTTTAAACACTAGGGTTTAAGCATTGATTGATTCATTAAGTGTCTCCAAAGTCAAACGATTTATCTTTTTCACTGTATTTTATTGTCTCTATTTTCCTGTGCTTGACTTAGAAACCTCCAGCACAACGCCGAGTTCTTCTGTTCACTTTAAGAATCTGTGTAAATACAGGATATTTTTACATACAGGAAAAGAGGCACCTGCACATGCTTTTATCCAGTATTCAAAACTGCAGTAAGCTTTATGGGAATTCTAGTGGGTTTTTGCTTTGCTTTGGTAGTATAACTGATTTCCAGTCCAGATTTTCACCCTTGTTCTTTTATTCAGCCCTAGGTTCATTGTTTCGCTTCACATTTTTAACCCAGTTAAGATATGGGCTATGCCTGTATATATTTAGGTAGTTAATGTGCCAGAAATAAGAATTTAAGAATACACAGTTCTGTCCATATGCTAGTAAGAACCAACAATGTTGCTCAATGTGTTGAAAATTGGCTTTAGTGCATAGCTCCTGCCGCTGCCTACCCACCATCTGACCCTTTCTATATCGACTCAGAGAGACCACACCAGGCTTGTGAACGGCATAAATACCAATATACAGATTAGGTTGAATTTACATTGGGTATGAGCTTCACGTGGGTTTGAATTCAGTCTTTGAGATTGCTTCTTCCAGGTAGTTGATGTCCTTTGAGCAGGCCTTAAGATATTATGAGACATGAAAGTGGTGCTGCAGCCTGCAACAGGCAAGCAGGTCATCTGACGTCCTGCAAAACAAAAAGCCTTACTTGAAGGTTTTTTCTGCTGTTCTTGACACTGGCTTCAACAACTGCTTAAAATAGCATTTTTATTACCCTTAGGGAGCTTGCTTACCTTGATGTCCTTTTCCTTGACATACTCTGGCACTTACTCACGCATATACTTGTCTCCTTTCCTGCTAACAGCTATTACGATCTTTACGCTTTGCCGTGGAAAGGCTGGTTCTCTTTGTGGAAAAGGCTCTCGGAACTTCACTGTCAGATTTAACATATTAGCTCACTATAACAGAGACCATAGAAGTTGATTTTGCATTAAATGTTATTAATTATTAACATGTTTACACTACAGCGTTAGCCTGCAGTTATACACAACCCTGGAGTATTCCTTAACTGTCATCTGTTTTTTCTAAGCAGGCTTCCAGCCTGGGCTAATCGGCTTTCTTATGGCTTCTCCGAGCACAGATGCAGTTTCTGACTGCAAATGCTCCTAGTCCATCTCAGTGCTCTGTCAAACAAGTTCCTTCAAGCAACGCTGCAGATGCTTTGAGCGATTTGGTGCTGAAACAAAGCCGCAGCCCTCCTATGGGCAGTAGCCCTGTCTCAGCTGAGCAGTGAAGACACAGTACAGATGCTGCCAGCCCTTGCACAGCTCGGCTGCCAAGATGAGCCTGGCTTTTAGAAAAAAAAATCTGTGAGTAGGTATCTAATCCTGTCTGGGGTCTACTGTGGGGAAAGTTTGGGCAAACAAAGCTCCATAGGAATTGGCTGGTTTCATATTAATCCTTAAATCTGTACGTGTTCACATGGCAAACCTCAAGTCCTGTTTTGGAGTGAACGGTGTGGCAGTGCTGGCTTTTGTGGGCCACAGATCTGGGCATAAGGCTTGATCAAACATGTTGTGATGACACCCCTAAACATGTGGCAATTAGAAGCTGGAAAGGACTGAAAAATGAAGCTTTGGCTTGCACAGTAACCATGGTTTTTCTACAGGGCAGTTCTCAAAGTGAATCTCACATCTTGTTTTCTGGAAACAGAGTTATAAATGCCAACTGATCATCTAAACTACTGGCAAATGTTTTCCATGGTGCTCTGCACGAAGAACCTTGTCATCCCCAAACCCATTTGGGGCAGAATCACCCAAATTAGCATAAAGAGCTAATAAATTAATCTGACTCTGCCTGGAGAAAATTAGGAGCAATCACATCAATGTTTCTACTGGTGGAAGGGGGGTGGTGATAGCTTTTAAATAGAGCGTGTGGAGACGAAGCTTGATCTATTAGTAGCTTGGCCTGGTGAGATCTGAAGATTATACTGTGACTGCAGCAGAAAGGTAGGGGTTTAATCATAAGAAAATGCTCTTTATGCAATTTATGTTTGGTCTAATCTAACTTTCCAGTAATGTTGCCCTTGATCATCCTCTCTGAACCTTTCTTTCTGAGTTCAGGATTACATTAATGATAGCTGTGGGCAGCACGCTACCAAATATCTGTCCTTCCTTCTCACATTTATCTGCCTTTGGTCAATTTGAAAGGATTCATTTGTTCAGTTAGAAAAAGAACTAATTCATTTGATAAAATTTGAGTTGTTTTGCATGTACTTATTCCCTGGGCAGCATGGTCCTTTCTCTGGAATTAAATAAGGTAACACACAGTATTGTATCACTATCAAGTTCCTAAGTGAGTGTGTGGTAAAGTGTCTGTTCTTAGGGGATGCTTCTTGCACTGGGCAAATATTTGAGAATCATGATAAAAATCCATTTTGTTTAATTAGTGCTCAAATTATGCTGGGAATTATCCAAAGCACAGTACATTTTTTTCCACAGTGAGTAATTGCAAGTCAGTGTGGATATGAAAAGCGTGATCTAATAACAGAGTAACACGTAGCCCAAAGGCCTGCAAGACTCAAAGTACAGTTTATTTAGACTGCAAATGCCAGGAAAGGACCCCCCCCGACTCTCCCAAATGAAAAGCCCAAATTCATGTGTTGGGAATGTAAATCACAGAAGACTTTTTCCCGAGTTCCCTTGCCTGCTTTGCTGCAGTGGATATTTGCTATGGAAGACTTGACAAATCTGTGTAGCCACAGAGGTTGATAATAGATGATCTAATCTAGTGTTCATGGCAGGAAAATAAAAATCAGGGCTGCTGTAAGGTCAAAAGCAAGCCTTTCTGCTCTTGCACTAGTCATTGCTCAGTAACATTTTAGCAGATGTTAGAAAATAAATTTAGATTTTGATCCCAGTCTAATACAATTTAAACGCAATGTATCCATCCTCTTGATCTTTCTTTAGTTGCATTTAGGGAAAAGTGATGGGAAAGAGAACAGAAGCTCTGACTTCTAAAAAGCATTGTTTTTCAAGTTTTCCATTGAGAAAATAACATTTCTACCAAAAGACACTTTTACTGGGGGGGCTGAGCACAGGTTTTCCTCCACCATCATTAGCACTGCAGAACTGAAAAACACAATACTTCCAAGTAATTTGTGTTTAAGGGCTCAAGAACATTTTGTGTGTCGTAAGTTTTGGAGAAGGCAGACTTAAGAACATGTTTATGTAGGATTGCTAAATAGTGTTTACTAAACTAGTTTGCCACTAGAAAATACCTCAGGAAACTCTAAGAAAAGCTCTTCATTGTTTGTGAAGTATAGTGTCAAATATTTCTTTAAAAATCACTTGTTTCAGGGAGGATCTCCAGGGAAGTTTTGAAACAAAAACATTTTGAAATGTTGAAATCACTGTCAAAAGGGAATCATGAATTTTGAACTTATCTTAGTATAATAGCTTTAAAAGCACAAGGTAGTACTCTCTTTTTATCCCACTGAAAACTGAGCAAGGCAAGCCACAAGAATCAGGCTTTTGTTATGGGAAATATTTTTAACTTATAACAGTTTATCCTTCCACAATGTGGGTATTATTCAAAGACTGGCTTTCTAAATCTTCCTGCTTGCAAACTGCCTTGAGAACACCTGATAATCGTGTTTTGCCTAATGCATTTTTCTAAGTACAGGCTGCAAAACCTTTTTGTCTGGGGCATCGGTTTAACAGAAGTCCCTATGCAGAGACAACACGAGTTGCAGAATTCACTATGAAGCAAAGGAGTCGTGCTCCGGTTTGGACTTTGAAGACTAGTTTTAGACTGTTGAAAGAGCAAGGCTTTTTATTTTGCTTTGGCACTAGATGGGGCTAAGGGACTAAAGAAGTGAAAAAGCAATGGCCGAGCCCCGGAATGTGGAAACCCCCAGCAATACCCCAGGAAAACAAGAGGGAAAGGCCTGCAGAGGCAATCGATGCTATTGAAGTCCCTTCACTCACTCGGCTTTGTGATAGAAAAGCAGAGAAAACAGGATCTGACTCTGAAGATAATGGTTTGTCAGCACTTTGGAAAGGCCAGTGACATGTTTTAAGAGGGGGCGAGGTGTGAACCGCGAACGATGTGTTGGGCAGTAGCACTCAGCAAGCGTAACTTGTTTTCAAACAACTCTTCTAACTGAGCCTTTCCCTGTGCGTTACAAAGGAGCCTTTCAAGGAGCAACATCCAACGCTCCTCAGCCTCCAAACCTGCCGCATACAGAAATGGCACCAAGGGACAGAGGTGCTCAGTGGAAAGAGCGAATTTTTATGGAAAGGGAAACAGGTTGATGGACCCTGTGATTCCAGAGTTTTACTGGGTGACTTTTTTTCTTTTTTAATGTTGCTGCTTATAGATGTAAGAGAAAATTGGCTTTTAAAATATGCAAGGAACCTTCTCCGATTTAGATGGTTATTCAGTGGACTTTCACCTAATGTCCTATCCAGGCAAAAGACCTGTTGGTTATCAGATAAAACAGGGAAATAGCATACTTTATTCTGAAACACAGTATCGCTTGGCTGTTGCAGTTAAGGATCTTAACTACCTTATCAATCCTATTGTAAAGATCTGCTGTTGTACCAGCTTTTGCCCGTATTAACACAAGTGTTAGGATCTGTTTGTCTGTGCAAGCAAAGATTTCAGTAAAACTGAGCAACCGGCTGTTTTCTCATTTGCTCTATGAGTGTGGAAACACTTAATGAAATTGCTTAAGGTTTAATGATTTGTATGACACAAAGGATGTTTTCCTGCTGTCAGTCCTGGGACAATTTCAAATTGCTCGAGGATGTAAACATGAGAAAACACACCCAAACAATTTAATTTGAAATGCCTAATGTACCTGGTGAGAGATAATCTGCTCTGGTTGTATCATTTCTTGTATTTTAAATCTTCTAGCAGCAGGAGATCCTGTTTGTTGCTTGCTTATTTATTGCACAAATGCTTAAGTGTCAAATAATAGCACGGGGTGAGGGAATGGGTTTTTTGGAGGGAAGCACCAAAGAAATCCAGAAACCCCTTTAAGCCTGCAATTTCATCTCTTGAAAGCAGGTTGGAACAAGCTCCGAGAGAAAAGATAGTACTCCGGGACATGGGCAACAACCAGAGCTGTAGACAGCAAGGAAACACTCCCTCTACCAAGGCAGCTTTGGGGCAAGAAAGACTTTTTAGTACACAATTACCATTTCATTCGGGATGGTGCTGAGCCAGCTTCAGCTTGTATGTTCTTGACTTTCCAATTGATCTAGGGGTCATTTTTGGCATGTGATTTTTTTATTTTTTTTTTTTTTAACCTTCCTTCTTTTGTCCATCTTGAGAGTAAGTGGAATCGAGATGTTTGTGTGGATCAGGAACTGCCTTTCTCTTGTGTTTGTGCAAAAGCTCCAGTCTTTACCTCTCTTCATCCTTTTATTTGCAAACATTAAGGGCTTGAAACATTTATAAATGGGTAGGTAGCAAGCATCATTCTTTGCATCCAGGAAAAAAAAAAAGGAAACTTGGGATGTAGTTGCAAAAGCTGGCAACCTTACCGAATCCTGAAACTCCCTGCTTCGTTGCAAATGAAGCACATGGCACTAAGGCCTCAAACTGTTCCCTCTGGCTGTGCAAAATAGACCTGTCAGGTTTATAGCATAAGTAACATTTTTGTGGTCATTAGGGTAGCAATCAAATTTCCGCTTGGTATATGCAACTTTGAGGAAGGTGGTTAATCACCAATTAGTGGGCATTCATTTTTAAAAGGTGAGGGGTGGGAAGGCGAAGGAGCATGCTGTTTGAATTGCACACTGGCTTTGGCATTAGACAGGCAGGAACAATATATTAAAGAAAGCGTCAGGAAGTCTGATGCCACCTACCTTCCTCCCATGCAAGTTTTAATTATAGCTCTGGACTTGGCTGCGACGTGTCATTGGGCCTTGCGTTCTTTATAACTAAAATCGGCTTCCAAGGAGGACGTATGTGTAGCAAGATGTTGAAACTCATTTTGTAGAAACAGTTCCAGGTAGAGTTTCAGAATTAAGCTAGACCTCATTGCAGGGCAGAGAAATTAAGCCAACTAGCAATCTTGGTTTATGTATTTCTCTAGTTTTTCCTGGCTTCTGAGGAAAGCTGAGAGGCAGCTTAATTCATGCCATGAACTTGTGACTGCGAGGGCTTTATGGTTTTTGCCAAGAGACAGTTTGTAGTCAATTCTCTTCCACTGGGAGAAGTTATGTTTTGGAGACAGTGTATTACTTGCTATTGATCTAAAGGAAATTTTCAGCTGGAGGCCTTTGGCATAGGTGGAAAGTTGTAATCTGATCGAGCGAGGTGTGAGGCTTTGCAGTGCTCCACCTGGATAATGCTGTACAAAGGCTTTCTTGGTCTTAAGGCATTCACATGGAAGAAACATGTAAGAATACATTTTCTGTCTTTTTTAGATGTGAAACTCAGCCCTTTGGTTCACTCATGACAAGTCACTGCTTGAGCCCACTGGGTGACAAGAGACAACGTGGCTAGTGACAGAGTTGGAAATAGAGTCTGGGAGTCCCAATTATCTTATTCCCCAACTTATTATAATAAAGCATAGACTCACAGCTGGAATGGAAATGGAAAACTGCAGCTACAATGAAACCTCCCTTCCTTCCCAAAGCCTTTGCAGGTTGTGTTTTTACTGTCCCAGGAGGATGTCTGGTGAGGCCAAAAGAGTGGGGAGGTTCAATTTTAGCCTTTAGAATATATGTGCAAATGCCTTTAATACTTGCTTCATGAAACTGAGGCTCTGCAACAGCAGCAGGAATGCTGTCAAAGTAACAGGCAAGCTTTATTTTGAAGACATTGGGTTTTCGCTTGAAACATCAGCTTGGGGCATTTAAAATCATCTGTTTTCTAACTTCTGAAACTTTGTCTCTATTGGGGCTAAATTCTCCGTCATCCTAAATCCTTTTTCATGTGCTCTTGTAAAATAAAGCAGCTTCAATATGGGCAGAAATGGCCGTATTGAAAGCTGTATGAAAGCTGTACACTGGCACAGCTCCCAGCATACGATGTTTTAGAGGCAATGTCAGAGTATGCTTTGCAGTACTTATTTCTGGGGATCATGTAAGGAAATGGGAAGCAGAGTGTAAAACAGAGCAGCCTAGAGGGTTAGGTCATAGCCTGGATCAGGTCTTGGATTGGGATGTGAGGAGACCAGAAATTATTATAAAGCCTGTAGAGAAGTCTTGTCTCTTTTTCGACCTTCTTTTCCGCACTGGATGGTTTTAGCTCTCTGCCCTTCTCTTACTTTCCTGTGCTACCTCAGAAATAAACATTTTCTGTTAACTTTTGATGGAAAAAATAGAGCTTGAAGAGCTCCTGAAAGGTTGTTTTGAGGATGTAGGTCTAATCTGTCCTTTGAAACTTCTGAGCATCCCCAGGTCTCAAAGGCAGACCTTTAATGTTCCTTTACACCTACTGAAATCTTTCTGTCTGCGTCGTACTGAAGGACTGAAGTCTGTCTTGGTTTGGTTTTCAACTCAGGGTGGTTGAATTGGTGTTAAAGCACAGAGGGCTTTGCCTCTGCCTTGGGTCTGAGAGATCCCATATGGGGATGTATGAAAAAACTACTTACCTGAAATCTAAATCTGTGGTAGGACGGAAATACCATCAGTTGATTGGCTCTGCCAACATCACCCTCAATCCAAGAGTAGTTGAATGCGGTATTTTGAGTGTTTGTTTGATAATCCCCCATTAAGGAAGTCTTATTTTATAATTTTTGGTTTACCGGTGAACTCTGTGCTTAGAGACAAAGTGGCTTGCTCAAGGTGACACAAATGCTGTGGCAAAGAGGGGAGCTAAATACTGCCAGTGAAGGACTTCCATTAATGGAGCATCTTTTTCTCTGAAAAACCCCCACCATTCCTAGGTGATTTACTGATAGCCACCTGGATGCTATTAAGGTCGCTGGATACAAGTGTCAGTTCATATTGTGGGTACGGGAGTAGACGTAAATGTGGCTGTCAAAGCAGAGTATATATTTGTGTATCTTTAATGCAAGACCAGTTTTAAAAGACAGAGCCTTTTTAAAAGAAATGAGTCTTGAAATCTAAGTCTTGCTGGGTAACTAACCCAAAAAACATGTTACATTATTTAGGTTGTATGCCATAAAAAATATTCTTACTCACAATTGAAAGATTTCTTCATATATACTTGTTTCTGCTGTAAAGTTGATGGATCTGTAATGTACTGCATAATTAAACATTGCAGAGGTATTACTTTGGAGGGAAAGCAAATAATGAAGGGGATATAGTAAATTTTGCTGATTACAGATACTATTGTTTAGCCGAAGTATAGGATGGTCTGCTTTGCTGATTAAAAAAAAATCGGAAAGAACACAATTTTGATTAAGCTCTGCATTGCTCTGCTAGCAATGGATTAGGTTATTAAGCTATATTTTTCCATTAATAAAACAAATGTTAATGCATTGTTTGATGCTAATAATGAAACCATTGTAAGAAGCACAGCTACTTCCATTAACATTTATCACCTCGTTCACTACATCTTGTCAAGGCTGTGGATGCATTCAATACTTTCTGTTTTTTTATAAAGGTGAATTGGGAAGGCACAGCGCTGCAGGAGCTGTGCTGCCTGCTTAGTCTGCTTCATGTTTGCTGTCTTCTCATGGACAAAGCTGAACCGAGGGCTATAGAGAGCTGAACTTTAAATACAACCCAGTGAACCATCTGCTACACCACATCGCTGGCTTCATTAAATTGTATTAATTCATAGTAGAGTGAGTCAAGGAAAAAAGCTGCTAACCTCTTTCTGTTTCTAGAATCTATTAGCAGGCTGTAAAATGCTCTACCAGCTATCATGTTGCTGCACAGATAAAGATCTGCTTGTCCTACAATTTTTGCACCGCAGCTTGTATTCAGCACAGCAATAAACCTCGCACTTGAATTTACCCTGTCCAGCAAGTCCAGCGTGGTTAGATCTGGCTGTCTTGCATGTGCCCTGAGGTAGGTATGTATGCATTGGTCAGGGGATGGAGGATGGTTAATACCTTGTCCAGCTTCTCGCTAGCTTGGTTTTTAACACCTTGTCCAGGTAGTCGGGAGAAAGTCCTCTGAGCTCAGGAGGAAGACTTCTGGTGTCTTCAGCGGGCCTCAAATTGGGTGTTGCCCACTGCAAGTAGGGGGTCTGAGTCCTTTTCCCATCTCTTTGTCAGAGGTAGTTCCGCATTAATCCTTTTATCCTTGGCAATATTGTCAGATAGCTGGGGAGAGAACAGGAGATAAAGCACCTGCATGCTGTTTGTTCTTACTGTTGTAAAGCTTTGTGCAGATACTTAAACTGTAGATGTTGTAATGCAAACAACTATAGCTGCAGATAAAATCTGAAAATGCCAGCTTAAGAGAATGGCTGGAGTCTCCCCCTCAGTGATTTTGGTAATGCTGCACATGAAATTTCCCCTACAACTGAGTTGCAGAGGGCACGAACAGCTTTCTGAAGCTGTTAGCGCTGGTGTTCGGTATGAGATGTTTTTCAAGGTCTGCTGGAGCTTTTAGAACAGGGACACACTATACACAGGTGTCTGTCACAAATAGGATGTCAGCAGCTTCAATCAGAAATAAATGAAGTTGAAGTCAAAATATGTTCCTAGGTATCTGAGGGCTGCAGCCCACAGCTGTGCCCTCTTTATCCAAAGCAGCAATTTAATTTATTTTAAAGGACTCTAAGGGAAGCACAGTTGGTGAGTCAAAGGCACAAATACCTGGAACCAAGCAGGTTCAAAGAAATGCTGCTGTGCTATTCAGGAGAATATTTCTGACTTTTCTAGCAGCACGACTGTATCAATTCTAAAACATATCAATTTACAAACATGGGTCTAAAAGTAAACTGAGTCATTTACTGTGATGCTTCAGAAGTCTGTACAGACCTTAATTTGTCTTATCAAAGAATAATCTGTTGTGTCAAGACTTGGAAGAAGACTTGATTAAAAAAGCAGTTGAAGTATGAATGCTGGCATCTGAGTAGTGCAGAAATAGTATTTATTTCAATAATGAGTGAATTTGGTAACGTGGCCTGTATTTAGAGTTGTGTCAACGACTCTTCTTTCAGCAGGCTTAGACGCAAGTCAAGACTGGTTATCTTTTCCTGCCAAGATTATTTCTCTGCTTTATGGCAGTCTCCAGGCTCATGGTGTTAGATGCTGGACAAAACCAGTAGGTTCAGCACCCTGAAGCTTTTAGTGAGAGGAGGGAAGAGCAGCAACCTGGGATTTTGGGGTTCAGAGGGCTGCTCTACCCTGGTGTGCTCTTGTGGCAGGTCATTACGTCTTGCTGTGCCTGGTTCCCCATCAGCAGGGGCAGGTAACCAGACTGCCTTGTCTTGGGTGAGCTCCCAACAGCCAGGGAGCAGCATGGGAGAATATAGCTTTAATTTTGCCAGTGAGATTTTTTGCCACTTTTTATGAGATGTATTTCAATTAGAATATCTGACCTTAAAGCTTGCTTAAATGACAAATGCAACCTGCTCCAACTCAAATGGAAATAAACTATTTTATTTTGGTACAAATAACATTTTCCATTAGGCTGCAAATGATTATTCCTAGTGGAAAAAATAACAACCCATTCCTATCTAGAGCTTTGCTACCTTCAATACGTAGTCCTGCCCTTCTGGAGTTACACTGTATGCAGACGTAACGGTTACGCATTCGTACCTGCAAATCTTCTTTATGATCACCCATGGCTGCTATTCATGCAGAGTCATGGTAAAACACCGCTGTCGTTTGGAATAATACTGTAGCAGGGGACTCCTAATCTGTTTTCTCCCGATAACACTGTTTTGTGTGTTGGGCCACATTTATGTTATATAGTATTAAGTGAAGCAAATACAGCGTATTTGAATCTCTGCCCTATAATTATGTACGACACAGTTCAGTAGCTGGAAATAAACTAAGTTTTGACTAAAATATGAGTGTTTCTGCTAACAGTAACTGTAGTGCTTGGGCTTATAATTTCCCTCTTGAGCAGAATCTTTATTTTTTTCTGGAACACTTAAGTGGTACTGTTTAAGTTTTATTAGTCTTTTTTGGTTTGCCTATATTCTCCAAAGTGTTCAAAGTGTCCTCTGTTCGACTCGTGTAATTTTGATTAAATTTAATAGAACATTTCTCCTTTCTGTATTAATAGATCTGTATTGGTTCTTCTAATACTCTCCCAAATATTGTGATTTTTGAAATTCAGCTCTTTCATAAAAGAGAGGAACATAAAGAGAATACAGCTGTTGAAACCAACTGTTGGAACAGCACACGGATGAATATAGCCTCCTGCTCAGGTCTGCCTTGCTCAGGTAGATAGCATAAAATTCTGTTCTACAGACAATTTCTTTCACATTGAACGAGACTTGAAAACTAAGTAATTGTTGAAGAGGTTTTGTATTTTTAAAAACACTCTATAGGGGAGTGTTGTGCCTTCTTACAGGGCACACAGATGAAGTTAACGTTATCCGTGTTATGCTGCTGCTGGACAAGTTAGCAAGATGTGCCGAAGATGGCATTAAGACCTTGAGGAGCACTTGCTATATTTGGGATTCACCACTGGAACAGGCCTGCGAGAGCAGGTGGTGGAAGTGACAATGGATTTCTCATCCACACTGACATCTTGTGCTACAAACAAGCCTTGCCTTTTCTCTAAACGTGAATGAAGGCGGCAGAATTTCATTGTAGAAAGCATGCGAAAAGCACCTTTTCTGCAGGGTCTGGGCTGAATGCTTAATTACTTGTGTTACTCTTAGAACGAGGCCAGTGAAACCGGGTGCGAAACCCATGTGTGGGTGGTGGTGGCTTGCTGAGAGCTTCAAGTCCTGCCACGTAGGCCTGGGTTAGCTGGCTGTCGTGTCTTTTGGCGTAGCCGGTTTGTCACAGGCAACATCGTTGTCCTTGAACATTCACAGCAGAGAAGTGCTGCCTGTGAATACTGTGGGCTGGGCAGGTCGCTCTGCCGCTTCCCAGTGTTGGTGGAGTGGTGGATGGGTTTGGTGGATTCCCGGGGGAGGGAATGGATGGAGAAGGATGGATCGGCAGCTGATGTTTCATGTCACCTTATCAGAGCAGCCTTTCTGCTACTGTAGCCAGAAAAGGGATGTCCTTTCTTACTGCTGGTTGGAAAACACCTTTAAAATAAGACGTTCTTGGTCTGCATGCTTCTAGTTGTGGTTGGCTCGTTGGTCCTGAGCTACCAGGAACTGCATTTCAGCCACTGCTTCCCATATGCTCGCTTGGCTTGTGCGACTGTTTTATAAAGCTTTTGGAAGGGCTCGATGGGCAGTCATCCAAGGGGAGCCATATCTCTCTTTGCAGACAATGTTGTCTCTGTTAACAGCAGAAAATAATCAAATATTTAAGGAGGGTTGGATAAAGGCCTTACAAAGAACAATTAATTTGATGCACTGACGGTTTGCAGATCAATTTTCAGCCCTGGGCAGCCTTACTTGACAAGTGTAAATGATATTGTCACAGAAAGGCCTGGACGAGGATGTCTGTGTGACTTCCAATTTTTTTGATCCTTCCTTGCTTGTTATATGTGCACTGGTATGGGAGACTCCTCTATCACCATACATCCAGGTCATCTTTTGAAGCACACTGATGTAAACCAAGCTGACACCTTTCCTCCCAGCATTCACTTCCCACCTCTTCACCAGCTTGCTTGTGCAGTGCAATATCAACATGTTATCTGTCATGCTGTAATTGTTCCGCCATGCTTGATGCTTCCTATGATTGCTCCAGCCTTTGGCACATCACGGCCTATATCTTTCTTCTACCTTGACAGCCAGTGTGGTTTTTCACTCCCTTTGTCTGGTGAGCACAGACAATTTGATTTTGTTTTCCTGCTCAAACACCTCTGTTGAGCAGCCTTGTGTGACAGGCAAGGAAATGATACTGCATCTGAGCTGAGTTTTAATCAGGCCCAAAAGATGTGCTGACTTTTTAAAGACAAGTAGGACCTTTCTTTGTCCCTGGCTGGGTTACTTTCTGCTCTGCAGTGCTCTCTCGGTTGTGGATCGGGAGTGAAATTGTGTGTCTGTTCCTTAAATACCGCATTGGTTGTCACAGTCTGCCTGTTTGTATGCAAGCGTAGCGTAGCAGCCATTCGAGCTTTGTCTTCATGGAAAAAGGGGTGTATCCCGATCTGATACGGGTTGGTATCTGAATGAATGCAAGGAGTGGATAGCTAACACATGAGAAAGTTGAAGTGAGCCTTTTACCTAAGAGAGCATAAAAGCCTGGGGTTGCACTAACTGAAGTCCTTGTTTCGGAAATGCTGGGCTGTGCTGGTACCCATGTACTCACTCCAACAGCTACTGCAAGCCCCGTACCAAAGGTGGCTGGAACACGTCTTGTGTACCCGACGTTAGCTGGGTGCGTCTTCCCTCTCCTAGCTCACGTTTTATCATAACAAACAAGAGGAGCCTCAAGAGGCACTGTGTAGAACAGAAGCAGCTGTCAATGATTACACTTCCACTGGAAAATAGCAAATACCTTTTAACAAACAAATACTGAAAAATAAAGTTAAATCCTTTTGAGAACTCTGATTTTTTTTTTTTTTTTTTTAATTCAGTTTTCTAAACTGAATTTTTTGGACACCTAAACTCCCGTAGTCTTGTCTTTCTATTATTTTTACCTCTAGATACATAAAACTAATTTGCCTATGAATGTTCGCAATAGCTGTCACGAGGACTTCAATGTGATTGGGAAAGACAAGGTAGTTGTTAACAAGACCCGAATGCTTAGAGATGCTGATGTGACAAGCAAGCTCATGAACACTGCAGGCAGTGGTTAGGAGTTGCTTTGTGCTGCTAAATAACTGCCCTTATGTCTATTGAAGTCTTTTAGTCACTTATAATGCTTAAGGAGTGTAATGGTCCTGATTCAGCATTTTAAATAGGCTCTGCTGGACCTGGAGCCTATATAAACCGATGACTTTCAAGCTTTGTGTAGTGATGACAAAGAAACCAAGTCCTCAGCTGTGATATTTCTGTGAAACTTCCGTGCTTGCTCCCTGAGAACCTAGCGAGTACAGTTTAATTGATCTCTGCTGCTGTTCCTAAAATTGTCCAGGATAACTGCATTAAAAACACACAGTGTGGTTTCGTAGCATTCCTGAGACATTCTGGTCCTCTCTGCTGTGGTGTTTAGTGCCTAAGCCATGCTGATTCTCTGAGCAAATACTGTTGCAAGTTTAGTGGTCAAGTTTATGATTTTATACTACAAGAAATAGTAGGGGCTAAAACCTGGTGTGGCCATTCTGTGCAGTGGTTCTACAGGCTTTCAAGAGAAGAGTAGATGTTCAAGAGAAAATGGTTACTTGCTTTACTGCTGGAACAGTGTTTTGTGGAGCACACAGGGAGGAATACCTGGTAGAGCTGACCACCAAAGCTGCCATGTTTCCTAGCTTCCATTCCCTGCTTGTATGACTGGATCATCTTTTCTCTTCCCTCTAATTTTTTTCTGCCTAGCACCATGGCAAAACCAGCTGGGTTGATATGAGGAGTGGACCTGTGAACCTAGCAAAAAAGGCATTTAGTGGCCCATCTTCTCATCAGTTATTTTTTCTTCCAGGCTCAGAAGATGTAGTTAAACCTGTTCCTATAGTTGTCAAAGTATTTGCATTTAATTTTCTCTCTGCTTCTTCACTACAAGTTCTTCTATCTACCCAGTCGAGGAGAACGAACTCCTAATTTTGCATTGTTTTCATACCTGATAGAGAAAAATTCTCTTATATTCTTATGTGTGCTCTGCTTTTCTGTAAGAGACTAGATTTGGGCAGTTTCCATCCAAACAGTGTGGTTCCTGTCTTAGAGGTCACTTTACCTGCTGTTGCAGAAACCTCCAGAATCTGACTAGAACACAGTGGAATACAGTGATTTATTTCTTGTAGTTAGGATTGTACATCTATATATTAGTTGATGAAGTTATTTGCAGCTCAGCTGTTTCCATGTGGTTGCCTTCTGTTTGTTCTTTAATAGTATACAGGGAAGGAAGATACATGTCTGTCTGCTCCTTTATATCTGTATTCCACTGCTGTCTCATCTGTTTAATACATTTCCTTTACAAATCTAGACTTATGTTTTAGCTTAATGCCAGCAAGAGCTCTGGAAGGATTTATTCTTCTGGACCCTAATGTAAAATGAGTAATGTTAGAACTGCCTCCCTTGGTAGCAGCAACACATTTTACTACTGATTGTCAGAAACAATAAAAAAGAGAATATGTTGGTAGTTTCTGTGCTACTTGCTTCCTGGGATTTTTGTCCTGAATTAACCTCCACAAATACATTGCATGAGTAACTTTGGAGAAGTTCTTGGTATGTGTGTAGCAGAGAACAGGGAAAAGAAGTCAAGATGTTGCTACAGTTTTTAGTAAAAAACATCAAGGAAATGAGACATACAGCCCAAGACTATATGTGACCTGTTGTGCAGTGAGTGTCAGGCGTCCCACTGTACTCTTCAGAGGATAGAAGTCATCTGCTGTATGTATATACACTGCATGTGCATAGCTGTAATAACTTCTGTTACAACTCTGCCTTTAATCTGACACGATCTGGGTGTGTGCTGCAGGTAAAGCTTGATTCAAAGCCCCTTGAAGTCCAATTCTTTTCAAAAAAGCTGTGATTTGTCATATTCTCTGGATCATAGCACAGTCCAAGGTCCCTGGGATAAAGGTGGTTTTTTAAAGCCATGGTTAATCACTTGGCTCAGCACCAGTACTCATCATAAGCAGGATTTGTTTTATTAGTTTTGCTGGAAAATGCAAGTGCTTTCTGCTCTAGTTACAAAATAGACGAGCATGTGCTTATTGCATAGATACAAATACTATGAAGACTAATTTGTTGACAACCATCCAAGGTTTGATTGAGTGGACAGAGAAATCTCAAGTGCTGAGTGTACTCTATAGCTTTTTTGGTAAGAAGTTACAGAAAGTTATAAAAGGAAAAGTAATGTTTGTATTTCAAATTGAAAGAAAAACAAGCTTGCTACTTAAAAGTTGGTATAAAGCCTCACCTTAAAGCATGTCAGGAGTGTTTGCAGACTGGCCCAACTTCAGCTTGATGAAGTTCCTGAGATTCAAAGAGTTGTGTAGATACTATATTGCTGTCTCCAAATGACGTTTTCAGGTTTAAATCACTTTTTTGTTGGAAACACTTCTTCGGTGCCATAGATTCACAGCTTTTTCTGCTCCATTTGAAAGGAATTACAATGAGTTACCTCTAGATTTGTTGATATGTCAAAATATCCCAAGGGGTTGAAACTTCCCTTGCAAAGGAAGCTAATGGCTAAAGATTTTTCCAAGTTTCCAACTTTTATGAAGACATTATCTGTGGGAGGGGGAAACCCCAACAAAAAGACCTTTCTTTTCAAATTTGTGTCTGCATTCCCTGAAGTAGTTTGTCTGTTCACAAGCCTCTTCTGGTCTTACTCTTTTTCCAGGGAATTGTGTACAGTGGAATGATTCCACCACCCCCAAGTTTTGGGTGTATTTCTTTTTTGACTTTTTCATTGCACATGTATCTGTTTAGACAGAGTTGGGGGTAGCAACTTGGAATAAATGCCTGTGTGGTGCGGGATATGTTTGTGGGAATTGGCTTTTCGCATTCAAGATATGAACCCACCGAATCCCTTGAACTTTCCAAATGATGCTAAAACACCTGAAGTCCTTCCCTTTCAAGAACACTAAACTAAATTTGTGGTAAACAGGGCTGAAAACTGGCAAAACAAGCTGATGAGGAATGTTAAAAAAAACTGCTGTGAGAGTTAACGGCTCTCCAGCACATCATTTAGCCTTAAAACACTTTGTATGTGGTATTTAGTGTTTTAATAATGTACTACTAAAAGCTTAGCTTTCTTTTTTGGAGTGAGGAGGGTTGGTTGAGGGGAATCGATTCCAAGAACCAGCACCTTTGGCCTGCTGGGTTATCGGGATAAATCATCCCAGGGCCCTGCGTGATTCAGGAGAGACCTGGGCAGTGAGAGCCTCTTCCAAAACACCTGCCAAGACCCCAGGGCTGGACACGAAGCTCACTGAAGTCAACGGAAGCCTTTCCATTAATTCGATCAGGCTGCAAATCCTGACAGGGGAAACAGGTTTTATTGGGTTTAGCTGCAGAGCTGATGGGTTTAATTGCTCACAGCTCTCCCCCCAGGCGCTGTGCGTGTGTCTGTCCTTGCAGGTCTTGTCCGTTAGCTCTTGGAGCTTGCGTTCATGCCATGGTTTAGGGTAACGGGCCAGCCTGACTGAACCAAGAGCACTGGAGGAACCACTGAACTCAAGTGGAAACACCTTCTTTCCAAGCAAGAACTGGAGAGATTTAGTGCTACAAGTGCTACAATGCAAATCCTACTGCATTACAGCTACGCTGCAACACAGTCAGATGAGTGCAGATGCCCAAGGCAGTCGACCAATACAAAGGATTTACAAAATGCTACCAGCAAATCTAAAGTTAATCTTGGGTTTCATGAAGCTTAAAGAATACGTCACCTCAGAACAGAAAGTGCCCTTTTTATTAGGAAATGTTTAAATTCTTGCTTTAGATGTTTGAATACATTTGGAAACTTGCTGGAAAATATTGAAGTTGTAGATGGTGGAAAAGTCAAAAGCTGTGGTTATGAAAACTGTTAATTTCAATAGTTTTAAGAATTTTCCTTGTGTTCTGCCTTTTGTTTAATAATTAGAAGAATCAAAAGTTACAACATTTTTCTCAGCTGTAAAGGAAATGATGCCATAAAAATTACAGAAGAAAATGTCCCAAATCTTTTGAGGAGGACCCTTAGTAAGGAGGAGTCTCCCAGGCTCTAGCACACCCCATTTTGTTATTATTCAAAATACTTTAATTACCTGTGACTGTCACAAAAGGAGTAAATGTGAGAAGAGGCTCTAGGGAAAGGGCTCTTTCCTTTTCTGTGTGGAGCTAGGATGAGGGAAGCATCACTTTTGTCCTTTAGCCAAAAGAGATTTTCCAGAGTTTTAAGGTAGGCACCTGTCATCTTCTGATTGCTGTAGAGCGATGTTTAATTTAATGCTGATCCATGTCGTCCTTAACGACCTAAGGAGATGTCTAATGCAGTCTGCACCTTTGTTCCACCTCCACGTCTCTGCTTCCATTCGGGTCTCAGCAGGGAATATTGTTCTTTCGTAGCAATATCTACTGTTTTATCCTTTGCCGTTCCCTGTCTTATGCTATGGCATTTTGTGATAGATATGTTAAGCTACACAAATAAGTTTGGGGTTGTTTTTTTTTTTTTTAGAGCAGTTTCTTTGGCTCGTGTTTTACAACAGTGCAAGTAGTTAAGGTTTGCGAAGCAGAACAGACTGGACTGTGTTATAATTTCAATGGGTTTTGGACAACACTGTCCCATTAAAAGTTTTCCTCTTGGCCCTGTGTTTGTGAAGTTGCTCTTCGACAGCCTCGCTGTGCTGCAAAGGACACGACAAGGATTTTACATTTGTTTTATGTTTGTTGGACTAAACTTCCAGAGGTTTAAAATCTAATATTCCACCTGTCCTTTCTATCCTTCACTTGAGAAGGACGAAAGGCAATTAAAATCACCAGCAGTGTCAGGAACATGACGGGAGCTGACATTTTTAGGTTGTTGAGCGTTCCTCGCGATGGATGGTTCTGCAGTAATTGTCACATCTCATCTTTGTCTCCTGCAATGAAGCTTGCTTTTTGAAGTTGCCGTTGGGCTTTCCAAATTGCAATACTTTGGAAACAACTACCATTTTTTAAAATTTTTATTTTCGTCTGGATAGAGGTGCACTGCAGTGCTCACCGTAGCATCATGAAAATAGTCAGCCACCAGTGCAATGCAGGAAGGTAAAGGAGTGTGTGTTTCAGCCCAGAGCCGCTGTCAACAGTGATCGTGTGTTTACATAGTTATAGCCCAAAAGGAAAATCATACATTTTCAGTTTGCTGCGATTGGAAAGCAAACTTTGCATTGCAATTCATCCAAGGCAGCCACCACTGTGTTGAGAAATTGGCTGCAATAGGAAACACAGGATGAAACATAAAATTTTTTTCCTACTATTCAGCCATTTTGCTCTGGTAGAATCCCCACGTTTGTCACATCTGGGCATGGCTGGATAAGTGATTATAAAATGTGGGATGGCTTTTGCCTCAGAGTTTATGGCCTAAATAAATAGTTCACACCAGAAGGAGCTTTGGGTTGAAGTGTGCATCTTAAAACTGCCCAGGGAACAGTGATGTAGAGATACCTGGGCAAGCTGGATACCAAAATTAGCCCATTTGTAGATGGGAGTTCATGGTGTGGAGTAAATATTAAGTGTGATTTGAATGAAATCCCTTAGGCTTTTTTCCCTGGCCTACCACTTTAAACCTTATTTTTGGAGAACTTTAGTGAGGACTTGAAATAGAGTTTGCAGCTGTGAGTGTCAGCTCTAAAAAGGAGAAATAAACACTGGGTTTGAACACCTGTGAGTTTGGGATTTGGCTTTAAGCTCTGCGCTGCTTCCTCATCTCTTGTTGGTGTATATATAGCCATGCTTGTTATCTGTAAGAGATATGTTTAAAATATAATTTAGGCAAAGTGTGACTCTCCATTTGGTAAATAACAGAAGGAAATACAGAGGAGGGAAAGGAAGTCTGAGATTTTTGAGAAACACAAATGCGATTTTGGGGCTGGATGTCCAAGTCCACTTTGTCTAAAGCTTTGCTTTATTTATTTGAAAAACTGAACTGCAAACTTTTAAAAAATGAATTCCAAAATTGGAATAATTTTGTGCTCAAAATCAGTTGAAGAATGGAGCTTGTAACAGTAAATGAAGCCCCTGGGAAACCTGATATTGCTCTTAGCAAAAGAGATTTATAGGGAGAACAATGAGTGAAGATAGATGCATTGAACTTAGTCTTTGGGAACTAAGACTGATTTATAAGTTTTGGTTTTGCAGTTTGTACTACCATCAGTACCCAAAGATTGATTTGTAGTTTCCTATAGTAAATTCATCATCATTTAGACAAGAATTTCTTTCTCTTTTTTGAGGAGGGTTAGATCCCACTGGAAAATCAAGCAACCTTTTTGACTCAGATCCCCCCCCCCACTCCCTTAAATAATCAGAACAGATAAGGAAACCCCACTTACATGTGTTTGCAGGCCAGCAGGGTCAACTTGTAGCAAATTAAGTCCTCTTGTAGAGGAGTGTTTCTGTTTGGCTGTGCCAAAGGTCCCAGATGATCCTCTTCACTGTAGAGGGAGACTGCAAGGGAGTCTCCAGGTCCCAGCTTGACACCCCCGGTACTGTCCCGCTACTGTCCCACTTACCCATTATTATCGGCGAGGATGGAAGGACAGCATGTGCGGTAGGAGGAAAAAGCTCAGTTCCTTTGAAATCTGGTATTTCATGCTGCTCTTCAGCAGTTTTGATAATCATCCTTATCACTTATTTGAATGCTTGCCAGGCAGCTTCCAAATTTATTAATGGGTTTAGACTAGGAGGTGCTGAATGACTGACTTGGATGCTAAGAAGAGTAGTTGTAAGAGCTTTTCTGTATGCATCCCTGTGACATACCTCGACACGTGTAAGAGCTCTTGAAATTTTGTTCTAAGGAGTAGGAAGATAAACGCCTAGTAAAGAATTGACTTTGGACTGAACTTTGGAAATCTAAATCATGGTATAGTCAGAGTTTATATGTTTGACCTTTGGAGCTAAGGTCTAGCTTAGGGACTTTGAAACCTGTGGCAGATATGTATAGACAAGACTTGAAGTTGGTTTATGTCATCTAGTGAGGAAAGTTACATAAAAAACTGAACATAAACTTGTACTCTTTTATTGGCTTAACACAATTAGAAATATCTAGGGGAGTTACTACTAATACAATATTGTACTGCAGGGAATGTGGGCTGATGATTAAACACCTTGCTTTGTCATCCTCATGTCAAGTACCTTGCCGCTCTCCAAGCAGTGCCAGTGAAATCTGTTTGCTGTAACTGGCCTGGAGTTTCTCAGTGGCACAATGTTATCCCAAGGTAGGCAAATGGAAATCTGCATTCTCAAGTTTTTTTTCACCTTTGTCACAGCTATTAGATGGATGCATCTGCATTGCCATGTGTGAGCTTAATCCAGCATACAAAGCCAAATACCTGCCTAAAGGAGCATTAGGACCCTTAATGAACACGTTAAGCACTCTGAATTCCTGCGTAAGGCACAATTCAAATGGGCACAATTATCCTCCTCCTGGCATTATTGCAATGTCTCAGAAATTCCCGATGACATTCATATAAAAGAACTTGTGAAAGCTGCTTCTCATGGTCATCTGTTGGTGCAGACACCTTTCTGAATAGCATTTCTCACTAGAGCTTGAAACCCCAGCATAAGTTTTTGTGCACGTTGTGGATGGTGCTGTAGAGTAATGAATGACTCTTGCCAATTAAACTGGAGGTGAGATGTGAACCAGCGGCACAAAGATGAAGTAGCTCTTGGAATTTGCCGGTGACAAAGCTACATGCAAGTTGTTATTCCTTGTTTAATGCCCCACTTGTTGGACTGCTTCTAAGGTCAAACTGACAACAACATGGTAAACCTCTGTGTGACTTGCTGTGTGCTGCCTGACATGCTTACTGTAAAATAATTGATAGGGTCTGTTACATAAAACCATTAATTTTGGTTTTGTTAGCTCATTAGCGGGCTTGCTTCATCTTTTGCCTTTGCTGCACAAAGCAGCATTATATTTAATTAGCATTGACTGACCTTCTTTTTTTATGTAGCTGGTAAAAAGGTTATTTAAGTCCTTAAGAAGAATTACTACAACTATAGTTGACCTGGTAATTGGTGTATTGTTGCTGGGGGTAATTGTGCTGGCTGATATTCAGGCTCACGAAGTCTGTGTGCAAGTGAACCTACATGGCATACAGGTACACACGGTGCATAGAGAAGACAGTAGGTATAAACTAGTATCGTTCTCTAGCAAGGGTCAAGACACAAAGTAAGGAAATAATAAAAGCAGTGACAAACTGCTTAACGGCCCGTAGGTGCTTATGAGACCGTTTGGCTCCATCAAAGGCATGTCCTTTGCAACTTTATCAGCAAACATTCAAGTTTTTCTTCTAAACACAATTAAGGATGTAGTATAGTGAATACTTGGGGTTCTTCCCGATGACGCCTGGCTAGGTAATTGCAGTGATTAATGGGTAAAATACCAGTAAGCCTGACTGTTAAAAATCTGATGTCACTTTAGGTACAATTATTTCCCATAGAGGTAAAAACAACAGTCTCTGCAGAAGCTAAAAGAGGTAGTAGAAGGCAACAGTGTTTTCTGTACCTGTGTCAGTTTAATCATGTGTATTCATTCTTATATGTCAAGTTTGGCTTTTATTATCTTCCATTTGCATCTCTTAAAAACAAATACTGATGTTTGCTGCACTTGGAATTGCCTGCTGTCCCCAAAGCCTGGCAGAGCCTGCTCTGAAAAATGAGAGACAGTCTGAAAACCTAACATTTCCTATACAGCCTGATTTATTATGCCTAGCTGTTTTACTTGCCAACTCAAATCTTT
>JANHGO010000027.1:50927157-50941331 GCA_024606505.1 Aquila spilogaster
CAACATCTCTTGTCTCCTTTAAATCTGTATTCTACTGCTGTCTCGTCTGTTTAATACATTTCCTTTACAAATCTAGACTTATGTTTCAGCTTAATGCCAGCAAGAGCTCTGGAAGGATTTATTCTTCTGGACCCTAATGTAAAATGAGTAATGCTAGAACTGGCTCCCTTGGTAGCAACAACACATTTTACTACTGATTGTCAGAAACAATAAAAAAGGAAATCTGTTGGTAGTTTCTGTGCTATTCGCTTCCTGGGATTTTTGTCCTGAATTAACCTCCTGAAATATATTGCATGAGTAACTTTGGAGAAGTTCTCAGCATCTGTATGAGAGAGAGGGGAAAAAAAATCAAGTTGTTGCTACAGCTCTGGTAATGAACTTAAAGCAAATGAGATATCCATGGCAAGGCTGTGACCAGTGCGTGCCAGACATCCCACTATATTCCTTAGGGGATATGTGTCATGGACATTCTGTGTGCACAGCAGTAAAAAGTTGCACTTCCACCTCACACCATATTGGTGTGATCTGCAGGTCAGCCTCGATTCAAAGCCCCTTGAAGTCCAGATTTCTTCAGAAAGCTGAGGTTTCTCCTGTTCTTTGGGTCTGAAATCCAAGGTCCCGGGGATAAAGGTGTTCCTTTAAAGCAATGGTTCATCACTTGGCTCTTTGCTGGTATTCACAAGAAGCAAGATCTGATTTATTCGTTTTGCTGAGAAATTTAAGGATTCTCTCCTACATTTATATAATACATGAGGGTGTCCTTATTTTATAGACACAAATACTATCAGAGACAATTTTTTAACATTCAGGTGCTATCAACGCCAGTTTTTTAACAACCATCCAAGGTTTGGATCAGTGAACAGAGAACCCTAAGGTGCCAAATGTACCCTGCAACTTTCGTAGTAAGAAGTTACAAGAAGAAAAAAAAAAAGACATTTGTATTTCATATTGGAAGAAAAACAAATTTGAAATTTGAAGTTTGGCTTAAAGCCTCATGTTAGAACACGTCATAAACGTTCTCACACTGCCCCAGCCACGGCTTGGTAGAGCTCCCAAGATTTAGAGAGCTGTGTAGGTACTATATTACTGTTTCCCAACCTTTTTTTTTTTGGTGAACTTTTCCTCCATGCCATAGATTCACTGCTGTTGTGCTCTGTTTGAATAGAAATGCAATGAGTTGCCTCTAGATTTGTTAATACGACAGAGTATCCTGAGTGGCAGAAACTTACTTTGCAAGGGAAATTAATGGCTCAGGATTCCTCCAAGTTTCCAACTTTTATGAAGGCATTATCAGGGGGGGAAAAATAATATTAAAAAAAAAACATTTCCTTTTTGAATTTATGTTTTTGCGTCCCCTGGAGCAGTTTGTCCTTCCACAAACCTCTCTGATCTTCTTTGTTTTCAAGGGAATTGTGTACAGTTGAGTGATTTTGGGTTTTTATTTCAATAAGGTCTGGAATGTTGTTTTTTTTTTGGCTTAATAATTGTATATGTGTCTATCTAGACGGAGTTAGGGAAAGTGACTTGGAATAAAAGCCTGCGTGGTGTGGGATGCTTCTGTGGAATTGACTCTTCCCATTCAAGATCTGAACGCACCAAATCCTTCTGAACTTTCCAGACGATGTTCAAACCTCTGTGATGCTTCCAGAACACTAAGCTGCTTTTGCAGTGTTAACAGGCCTGAAAACTCTGGCAAGAAAAAAGGAAGAGCTCTTGGACTGTTCAAAACTCTGCTGTGGGTTAAGAGTTCCTGCACATCGCTTACCCTTACAGCACATCATGCCTAGTGCTTAGTGCTCCTATAAATGTAGCTGGAAGGGATGTCTGAGGGGGATTGATTCCAAGGACCACCACCTTTGGCCTGCGGGGTTATTTGGATAAGTCACCCCAGGGCGCTGTGTAATTCAGGAGAGACGTAGGTGCTGGGAGCCAGGATTCCTGTCAAAGCCCAAGGCACGACCCGGAGCTCACTGAAGTCAGCAGGAACCATTCCATAAGGCTGCAAATCCTGAGAGGAGCATTGGGTTTTATTGGCTTTAGCTCCAGAGCTTTCAGGTTTTATTGATCACAGCTCTCCTTCCAAATGCAGTGTGTGTCTACTCCTTGCAGTTCATGTCTGTTTGTTTTCATGCTGTGGTTTAGGGTAACAAGAAGCTTGAATGAGCTGCAGCTGAGAGGCTTCACCTTCTGCTCCCGAAAGGGCAGTAACCTCTGGTGCATGAGCATCATAAGCAAAATTATCAAAAGCCTTGCATCTCCATACAGGTATTTACCAGGTTTGTTTGTATCTGTGTACTCTTTAAGTTGTTCACTGCAGATTTCAGATGATCACCACCCAGAATAATGTTGGTTCAAGTGTGACAAACGTCTCTTCCCTCTCCTCCTTGTGCTCTGTTTCCCTATATTGGGAACATCTGATCCCCTAACAACGAAATGGCACACATCTTGGCTGTGTGTTGTAGTTCTTGTCAATGAACCCTTCCTGCACCAGTAAACTTCCTCTAAACTAGAACCATCCAGAGCCATCACTGGTCCTCATAGTAATAGAGCTTCAGTTATATTAAACTGCCTTAAATGACAGGCAGTGTAATAGAAAGCTTCATGCATCCTTCCCATATATCTAAATACAATTTTCCAAGCTGCAAGTCTCAATAGACAAATCTCCTGGAATTTTCTCTTTGTGAGCTCATCTATTACCACCTTCCTGAAGAGCAGCTTTCTGGGGGGATGTGCTTCGTGGTGGTTTGGAAGATCTTCATGCTGGCAGCGGAGATATTTGCTTTCAGAGTTCAGTTTCTCCAGCTTTATTGGGATTTATGCTAGCATGCTCATCAGTGATGGATAGACTGACAGCATTCGTGGAACCACTGAACTAAAGTTGGAAACCAATTCTTTCCAAGTGAATACTGGAAAGGTATAGTGCCACGAGTACGTGTGCAAATCTTGCTGCATTACAGCTGTGCTGCAGCACAGGAATTATAAGTGCTGATGCCCAAGGCAATCGACACATGCAAAGGATTTACAAAATGCTAGTGACAAATCTGAACTCAATCTTGGGTTTTGTGAGGCTTAAAGAGCACAACACTTCAGAATAGAAAGTGCCTTTTTTCCTAGGGAGCATTTAAACTGTTCCCAGAAGTTTGAATACATTGGAATCTTGATGGAAAATAGATCTCAGATAGTGAGAAAATAAAAAAAAACGGTTGTGAAAACTTAGTTTCAATGTTGTCAAGAATTTTCCCTGTTCTCTTTTCTCTTTACTAATTATAAAAATCAAAGTTTTCCTGATCTATAGAGGCTGAAAATAAAAATGATGGAGGAAAATGTCCTGAATTTGTTGAGGAGGATCCTTGGAGGGTGTAGCATCACCCTCACTTTGTTGTCATTCAAAATCCTGTAACTACCTCTGACTATCGGGGCCCTTCTGGAGAGGAAATGAGACAGCTGACATTGATGTGAGAAGAGGCTTTAGGGAAAGCACTATCCTCTATGGAACAAGGACAGTGGAGACATTGCTCCTCTCCTTGGTCAAAATGGATTTTCCAGAGTTAAAAGATAGGGATGTGTCTTCTGATTGCTGTAGAGTGTTTAGATTAATGTTGATCCGTGTCGTCCTTAATGACCTAATGAGCTGTCTAACGCAGTTTGCTCCTTTGTTCTCCCTCCTGTTCTTTGATCCATCTGGCTGAAACAGTGCTCTGCCACAGAAGTATCTATTTGTTATCCTTCACCATGCCTTGGTTTACTCTACAGTATTTTGTCATAGACGTTTTAAGCAACTCACATTTAGTAGAGCAGTTTTTTTCCTCGTGTTCTCCAACACCGCAAATGGTCAAGAATGTGGAAGCAGAACACAGCTGGCTGCGTTGTAATTTCAATGGGGTTTGGACAAAACTCTCCCATTAGAAGTTTTCCTCCCAGCCCCCTGGTTGCGAAGCTGCTCGTTGACAGCCTCTCTTGCTGCAGAGGACGCGACAAAGGTTTTACATTTGTTTTATGTTTGTTGGACTAAACTTCCAGGGACTTAAATCTAATATTCCACCTGTCCTTTATATGGCTCACTTGAGAAGGACGAAAGGCAATTAAAATCACCGGCGGTGTCAGTACATGACAAGAGCTGACATTTTTAGGTTGTTGAGTGTTCCCTGCGATAGATGGTTCTGCAGTAATTGTCACATCTCATCTTTGTCTCCTGAAGTGAAGCTCACTTTTTGAAGATGCTGTTGGGCTTTCCAAATTGCAGTCCTTCAGCAACAACAACCAGTTTTCTTCCTTTCCTCTGGACGGAGATGCACTGCAGTGCTCACCATGGTGTCACGTGAATGGCCAGCCACCAACGCGAGGCAGAAAGGTAAATGCATGTCCTGCAGCTCCCAGTGGCTGTCGATAGAAATTGTGTATTTGCATGGTTACGGCACATAAGGAAAATCACACATTTTCAGTTTACCATGATGGGAAAGCAAACTCTGCCCTGCTATTCACCCACTGTGTTGGGAAGCTGGATGTAATGAGACGTGCAGAACTGAACTCTTCATTTGTTTTTTTTTTTAATTTTGCCATTTTATTCTGACAGAATCCCAAAGCCTTTCCCATCTGGGCCTGGATGAATATGCTGTTATATATATATATATATAGCCTCAGTTTATTGTCTGAATAAATAGTTGACACCACAAAGAGCTTTCAGTTGAGGCATACATCTTCAAACTGCTATGGGAACCATAATGGAGAGATATCTGAGCAAGTTGGAAACCCAGATCAACCCATTCATAGATGGGAGCTTACGGCATGAACTCTGCTGTGGCTGGCTGTCCTCCTGCTGCTGGAGTGAGCAGCAGGAAAGGGAAAATAATAGGAGAGCACTGGTGGGAGAGAACTTTGGGAGAGTTAGAGAAGATATTAAGTGTAATATGAATTCAATTATGTGAAGTGTCTCTGCATTTTGTAAATAACAAGGAAATAGAGGAGGGAAACCAGTTCTGAAGGTTTTCAGATTCACAAAGGGACGCTGGAGCTGGATATCAAAGTTCAGCTTGCTTAAAACTGGTTTATTTGTTGGAAAGACTGAGTTGGAAACTTCTAAAAGCAAACTTCCTAAATTGGAATAATTTCTTACATAAAATCATCTGAATAAAGCAGCTTGTAACAGCAAGTGCTGCCTCTGGGAAACCTGATATTGCTCTTAGCAAAGGAGATTTATAGAGAGAACATTGAGTGGAGATGGATGCAGTGAACTTGGTATTTGTGAACTAAGACTGACATGTAAGTTTTGTTCTCATAGTTTGTACTATCATCTGTACCCAAAGATTGATTTATCATTTCCTACAGTAAATTCATCATCATTTAGCCATGGATTTCTTTCCTTCTGTCAAGGGTTTAGATCCCACTGAACAATCAAGCAACCTTTTTAACACGGATTAGTTGTAAAAGCTTTTCCATGTACATCCCTGTGACATACCTCGACACTTTGGTAAGAGCTCTCAAAACTTTGTTCCAAGAAGTAGGAAGTTAGAGACTTTAAAACAGCAATGTAAACTCCAGCTGGCCATGGTACACCCACAGTCTGTCTGACTTTGTGATCCATAGACTTGGATAAGGGTGGTGCAACTTGTGGTAGACTTGAAGGGACCTAACACTATAGAGAAGCCTAGAAAATCCTGGAGGGAATTGCTTTATTTCTCCTAATAAAGAAAATTTCATAAATACTGGAGCATGAATTTTTACTCCTATTGGCTTAGTATAATTATATGAGTAAATATCTGGGGGAATTGCTGCTAATACAATGTTGTACTGCAGGGAATGTGGTCTGATATTAAAAACTTTGCTTTGTCTTGTCATTATGTTGAGACCCTATTGCTCCCCAAGCAGTACCAGTGAAACCTATATTTTGCAACTGCCCTGAAGTTGCTCAGTGGCATAATGTTGTCTCAGGATAGGCAACTAGAAATCATCACTCAGGCTTTGGTCCACCTTTGTCAAGTATTTGGCGGACCTACCCATGTCAGAGTTCATTCCAGAGTACAAGGTCAAATTTCTGCCTAAAGGTCCATTAGCAGCTTGAATGAATGATACATTGAATTGGAATTTTTTGATATCCTGAAGCTCCAGATGACATTGATGTAAACCAGCTTGTGAAAGCATCTTCTTCATGGTCCAATATTGGTGCAGGCACCTATCTCAGTAGCTTTTACAACTGGAACTTGAAACCTCATCAGATGCTTTTATACATGAGTCAATGGTGTTGTATAGCAAGAAACAGCTCCTGGCAATTAAGCAGGATATGGGATATGATCCAGTAGCACAAAGATGAAGTAGCTTACTGAATCTCCTAGACCTTATTCCTTGTGTAATATCCTACTTGTTGGATGGATTCTTATGTCAAACTGAAAACAGCAAGGTAAACTTCAGCCCGGGTAACTTGCTGTATGCTGAGATGCTTACTGCAAAATAATTGATGGGAGGTGCTGCATAAAGCCATTAATTTTGATTTTGTTAGCTCGTTAATGGTCTTGCTTGGTCTTTTGTCTTTGCTGTACAAAGCAGCATTATATTTAATTAGCATTGGCTGACCTTCTTTTTTTATTTAGCTGGTAAAAAGGTTATTTAAGTTCTTAAGAAGAATTACTACATCTTCAGTTGACCTGATAATTGGTGTATTGTTGCGGTGGGTAATTGTGCTGGCTGACATTCAGGCTCATGAAATCTGTGCCCATATGAACCTACTGATACCTGTCAATATACTCAGGGCCATCACTATCAATCAATTCAGGTCTTCCAGCAATTAATTCAAATGCCTCAGCAGAACTACTCTCTTGGGAAAGTTTTTGTTAAGACAAGAGGGACATCTGGAGCCTAAGAGGCAAAGACTCAACACTACAGCATCTTTGAGTAGGAGGTACCCGTATCCTGCTTGGGTTGATACTAGATGCCATAACAAGGTTGAAATGCCAATTAAAAGCTTAATCAATAGACATATTTTTCATAAATATGTTTGTGACCATACATGGGACCTCGCATATGTATCATGCGAACTTTTGTCTGGATATGACCATCAGAAACCCCTTATCAGAACCCCAAATTAACATGGTGCATGTGTAGTACTAGATTTTAATATGTACAGCAATGCTAGGAATAGATGGGCACTTAATAGAAACTGCAGGGATATTCATATGCTAAAATGTGTAAGGTCTGTGTGCTTTGTCTCATGGGTGTGCATGCTGGGAGGAGCAATCTGTATGCACCCAGTGCTGAAATAAAGTGATGTCAGCATTCTGGCCTGTCATTGGGGTTGGCGAGTTTTAATCCCAGATTTTGGTGACAACATGACATACAAGTATGGTGCATAGAGGAGACAGTAGGTATTGCTCTGTAGCAAGGGTCAAGGCGCTAAGAAAAAAAGAATAGAAGCAGTGACAAAACACCTAGTGACTGTTTATGACTTTTAGAGCACATGTTTGAGTTTTTCTTCTAAATGCAATTAAGGACGTAGTGTAGTGAGTATTTGGGCTACCTCCTGATGATCTCTTACTCAGTAATTACAGTGATTAATGGGGAAAATATCAACAAGCTTGACTAAAATATCCATGTCATTCTGGGTACAGTTTTTTCCTATGGAGGTAAAAACAACAGTCTATCTAGAAGCGAAGAGTCACAGGCAACTGTCTTTTCCGCACATGAGCCTGTTTAATCTTGTGTCTTTGTTCTTGTATGTCAGGTTCATTCTTTTATTACCTTCAGTTTGCATTTCTTAAAAAATAAACACTGACGCTTGCTGCACCTGGCATTACCTGCTGTCTCCAAAGCCTAGCAGAGCCCGCTCTGAAAGATGAGAATAATAGACAGTCATTAAAACTCAACTCAGTGTGTTTGCTAAACTTGGTTCTTGCAGGTTTCCTTGGTAAAAGCTGTGGGAAAACACGTACTTAAAAGGATTCCTGAATCAAGCTCTAAACCACAGATCTCTTCCATTTCTTACATGGCCTCTTTTGTAGAAGGCTACAAACAGTGGAGGTATCCCATTGCTTTGTCCTTTTCAAGAAAACTTTCTGAATTTGAAGGCACCTATTGGCACACGGTCCATGGTATATATTTTCTCATAGAAATTGTGGAGATTCTCTTTCTGTTATCCTTCTGCCTCAGCCCTTATCTCACAAACACACCAGAAACTCAAATTAAGATTACATAAAGCCTCCAATGATAATTACCCAAAACATACTTCTTGAATTACTATAATAAAGACTAAGTATGATGACTCTGCTCTTTGGGGTTAAGTGTGCTCAGGCCATCAATCTGTCTCACTGATCACAGACTTGATCAAGCATTTGCAGCAGCATATATCTGCCAGTGGTTACACGCAGCTCTCCACCTACAATGGGAGCTAATAGTCTTTTATGTTAGACATCCTCAAGGATATGGTGATAAAGGGGTGCTGGAGAGCTGTTGAGATTATGTGAAGCAAAATGACTGTGGGTTGGCTGACGTTATGTTGATAAATTTCTTTTTGTTGTGTTACACGCCATTGATAGATTGGTGTGCAAATGGAACATAACCTCCTCCACTTTCTGGAATTAAAAGCAGCTCCCTCAGCCCTTGCACCTTCATGTTTACCTAACTGCTTCACTGAGGTTTATGTCACAGTTGTGAAATTGAAGCAGAGGAGAAGACTTCCCTTCTCCTCTGACATTTTAATTAACCCATTAATTCCTGTGCCATTCCAGAAAGCTACATTCATATGGCTCTGACAGCAAGAATACAGATGAGCTGCTAACAATGGGTGGTGTCAGCCCAGACAGACCAGATTATTTCTGAAGACTAATTCTTTAGAAATTTGAGGGAGAACTTCTGGGTGTGCAAGCAACTCAATTCCCAATAATAAAGGAAACAAAAATCGACCTGCTAAGAGTTCAATTAAAAATAAACCACAACAACAATTAAAAAAATAACAACAAAGCCCTCAACACTCGTAGAAAGGAAATAATTAATTTAGTTGATGTTATTGGAGTACTTGACTGTGTGTTCATGTCTGCCTTCCGCTGAAGCTCCTAACAATTATTGACAGTACTGCTTGTGACATTTTACATCAGGAATTCCTTATGCAATTATAGTTTTGTGTGACTGAGACCTGATAGAAAAATGTTGGGGTAATGACTTTTTAATGAACATGAAATGTGACAAGGTGTACTAAACCTCTGTCACAGCTAGTAGTGGGAAATTGTCCCTCGTATACCTGCAGTGGGGTCGATGAGGGACATCACCTTCACCTTCTGAAGTAACTTCTTAAATTTTACTTTTTGATTGTATTGGCTGCGGGAAGAGCTTGGTCTAAATGCTGAAATGATGGATGGATGCATTGATTGGGATAGGATGTGTGGTGTGGGGGTATTTTTCCAGATAGCTTCTTGGTGAAGGTGTATTATAGGAAAAGATGATCCAAACTTGGCTCGTGCTAGTTCGGTTTATTTGAATTCCAATTTTTTAAAACTTTAAATTAAAAGCCAAAATAAAGACTGACGGTAGTGGAGGTAAGCCAGAAAAATCATGATTTTTCTTAACAGATGCTTTATTTGCATGTTCCAGGCATCTGTGAATGTTGAGTGAGCTGCTAATTCTGGACAGTGGCTTTTGTTCTTTATTTTAGCTGTTTAAGGGGAGATGAAACCTATATGCTGTAGCTATTCCAGCTGAAGGTAGCAAAAATCTGTACCTAGAACTCCCATTGTTTGCAAAGGCACATGTGTGTTTGACATCACTGACTTCTGAAGGTTTAATCTTAAGGAAGAAACTTGGTCCAATCGATTATTAAAATCTTTATGAGGCAAAAAAATATCATGACAGGAAATACATTTTCCTGTCCATAGTGTTTGGTTCAGCATAATTAACATGAATAATGAAAGACAATTTTCTGATAGTTATTATATTAGAGAGCTTAGCTGACTCATAACTGCCCCCATGACACAGCCAGAATGCAAATTACTTGTATAGAAATAGCGCCAAGCCGCTTTGATTAAAATGTGATACATATTTTGAATTAAAAATATTCAAGGTCTTGCAAAATGACCTTAATGCCATTCCCCCCCTCAAGCCAACAAGAGAATTTGCATAATGATTTCTAGACAGCTTTCGTCTTTCCCATCTTCGAATTGGCAGGGCTCTGCCATTCACAGAAAAGCAGCATCTTGCTTTACTCCTTTATGAGCTGAGCTCATAAGCTGAGGTAGAATGAAGATGTAAGAAGAGTTTCCATTGGGTAACTTGCCTGTGGTTGGCACCTGAGGGTCTTGACTGCTTCCATGGCACAAGTTGCAGTTTGTATGGACACAAAGCTGTCTACATATCAATTCCCATTCTGTTTTCATCCAAGCTTGATCCAGGATCACTCAAATTAAAAAATAAAAGCACAACAGCTTGAAGGACTTGAGACCCAAGCTTATGGACCTCCTAGAAAATCTCTCTGGGGTCTATTGGTCTATTTATCAGACCAGATAACTTACTCCTTCAATCCAGTTTTTGCAGCCAAATTCCATTTCAAATTTCCAGCCCAGCTGAACTCCTGCTCCCATGCTCTTCTCCTCCACTCTCTGAAGTTGTTTTCCTGTAGAATGGGGAACAGATGTGATAAAAGATTTTTTTTACCAAAACCTTTTCCATTTTACAGCCTGGAGACTTATCTCTTGTCTTCCAGTTCCCCACCATTAATTAATTACACTTTTCTTTTGACCCTTTTCTTTGTTTTTCCTTTTTTTTTTTTGGTACCTGGAGGAATGCGTGATAAGGACTTATTGCTGTTATCACTAATCCGCATTATCTGCAGGGATGCTGCCTCATTCATCTATTAATCTTTGCACCAAAGGCTGTTGGTGTTTGTCTATTATTCTTCCACCTACCACTTACTACTGCTATTATATTGCTTTTTGGAGAAAGCAAGCTGAGAATTAACAGCAATATTTCTTAGAATGTTTTCCAGGCTAAGGATTAAAATAGGGAAGGCTTAAACCTGAAATGGGAGCTGGAGGTGGAGGGCTCATCCTGGTGGCTGTCACTCCCACCACATTGCAGCGAGCTCTTAGTTTTCTCATGGTTATGATATGTAGCTCCATCTGAATTTCATTACCCGCTGGAATTAATTTCTTCGTTTACGTGCCACAGTTGTTCGCTGTGCCTCTGGCACACAGATTTGTTTCCAGTAGCAGCAAATGCAGTAATTGAGCTGTTCCCTGACGTAATGGCCTTGATTCTCTCTTCTGCGGAATGAACAGCTTCTAAAGACCCATCTCTCCCCCTCCCCCGTTACCAAATAAAGCTCAGTCACAATAATAATTAGCATTTCGAATGACAACGGCTATCACCGGGGGATAGTAGACCACCAATTTGCCTGATCCGATGTACCCTGCCTTGCTTGCCACTGGGTAGGGTGGCTCTCGCTCATGTCAAATTCTTGAGTGATTTGTTAATCTTTTTACCATTTTATTAATTAAAGTGGTTTAAGAGTGCTGAGGAAGTGGTGAGGGCAGTTTGTTTCTGGTTTTAATTTGAGTTTCTTTAATCAAGAGTTCATGTCCTGTGTGGAGCCAGGAGTTGGACTCAAATGATCCTCATGGGTCCCTTCCAACTTGGGACGTTCTACAGTATTGCAGTTCCTCCATTCTATATGGGTGAAATAACTTGATTTACCTCAAGTTCATATATTTAGGTTGCAGATTTAAAGACCTCCTTAGTGTTATCCTGACGAGCATACAAATAGATACACACTGAAAGCCGAAATGCCAAATATATTGCTTGAGTTAGGTCTCAGATCCTCGAGAACCAAGGAAGCAGATATTAGTCTTGTATGACTTTAACCACATGGTGCACTTTTCCAAGCCAAGATTCCCCAAAGCAGTGTTCAGATCACAGCAGTGACTGCAGCTGTTTGAAATCCCCACGTGTAATTATTTGTTCTGCTCAGGTCCTTTTGTGTCAATTGCATTTGCACCTACAAAGACTTGCTCTCTAGTGAATAACCAGATCGTTGTATCCACCCGATGAAATAAAGCTGCTCAGAGACGCATCATTGTCTCTGCAGTTTAAGCAGGAGGATTCCTTAATAAGTACGTAGTTACGCCCAGTGGTTTTACTACTCCCTTTCTTTCCCAATTTCAACTAATTTTCAGTACAAACAACATTGATGCACTTGTGCTTTGGCTCTTTATGCTTTCCCAGGGAGTAGCAGAGCTGTGCTGTGGCAAAAAGACAGCAGAAGGCCAGAGCCTAGTGCCTTGTTACTGCATTACCGTCAGAGATGAAGCGGGGGTATCATCAGTGTTGATTGCTCAGCTTGCTTTGCAATGAAAAGCTTTGTGAAGCATGTCCTGGTCCTGCTCTCCTCCCCACCCCACTGCGTTCTGGTGTGAATTATTAGTTTCTAATTCACCTTCTTAATGCAAGCACGGTCACTCTTATCATAAATAATTTCTCAGCCACTGCTGCAGCTAATTAGATGGACTCAGAACAAGACGATTTTCGGAGACCACAAATAAAAGTCCAGTTATTCACAGCAGTTGGAAGGAAGTCTGCTTGGGAGGTCTCACCCTCTTAATGCTAGCGACGCAGATATCTCCATCTATGGTGATGTGTCCTGTGGGAGAAATGCCTCAGAAATTATTTAAAGGAAACCTATATCCTTAAATTAGCTGAGTTATAGAACATGGCGTGTTTTCGGCATAAATGTGTTTCAGTGGCTCTTGGGCATACAGGTGACTCGAAGCACCAAAATAAATTCTTTTCCTATGGTTTGCTTCAGCCACAAGTGATGCCAGCTAAGCTTGCTATGAGATTTGCAAATGGCCAAGCTCTGATGACATTTTGGCTGGTGTAATGAAACCAATGACACTGCTTATCTTGCCAGTTACCAATTGATTGGATGGAGGCTAAACATCGGCATTTTGTGTACGTAAGAGCTGCATCTTGGGCTTAATCTACAAAATAAATTATACTAGATAAGGAAACCCAGAATTTCATGTGCGATAGAACTATTTTTTTCCCCATGGTTTTGTCTGAGGAGATGTTTTCATCCTATAATGAATGTTCATTAAAAAATTTCAGCTCCAGGATTCATAGTGGGTGATTTACTGTAATTGTAAAGATTTTTCATGTAACATAAACAAATACAAGAGTATAATTGGGTACGTGAGGAAGCATTAGCAGAGCAGCATGCTGAGCTAGGACTCGTATGTGTTATATCAGCCCATCAGTCCTAGAAGAGAGAATACTCATTATGTAGCGTGACCTGTTCCGGAGCAATTCCGCTGAGATTTTGCTTGGACTGAATATTTAGTGCTACTGAAAGGTAGATGATTGACGGCTGTGGAGAGTAATAATAATACACTTAGCACTTCTCACTCACACAACTTGGGGCACTTCAGAATCATAAGGTTTTTCCGTCTCACTGATGGGAGAATTACGTCCGATTTTCTGCCAAGTCATGGAACTGCAGTTCAGTGACAAAGGGGCTGTGGTTATCTGAGTCATCTCTCCTGAGACAAGCCTGGTGCTGCTCCAGGGTGCTAACACACATGGGACATTTAATGTTTCTGCTTTGGTTTGGTTGCAATGCAGAATATGCAAAGAGAGATCTTGTCCTGCTCTTCATCAATTGAATTGGCCCACAGTCTGCCCCACATAGAATCGTTCAGGTTGGAAAAGACCTTTAAAGTCATCAGATCCAAGCAGCAACTGATCTGCTCAGTCCCATCACTAAATCACATCCATATAGTCTCTTAATTACCTCCAGAGATGGTTCTCCAGCACTTCCCTGGGCCGTTCCAATGCTTGATCATTCTCTCAGTGAAAAAATTCTTTCCTAATGCCATCAAGTTGAAGATGGGGAGAACACTGTTGAGAAATTGAACACCTGGGCCAACTTAGATCTCAGTTAACTGCCAAGGGAAAGAATTGGAAAGGTCTTTTGCCTTGTTCAGACTTGGCACAAGTGCCCTTTCTTTTCTTGTGCAAGGCTCTTTAGGCATGTTAATCACCATTATGCTGAGTCTGGGGCTTCTCTCCACTTCTCTGCTGTGCTAGGACTGATCTTATGACAGAGGAGGGTGTGTATCGTGGACACACTTTTGCCACGTGGTGAAAGCAGGGATCGATGCTTGCACACCCAGAGCATGTGCCCCATCAGGGGCATAGGTAAGTGG
>JANHGO010000027.1:50953671-51021261 GCA_024606505.1 Aquila spilogaster
GTCAATAAAGAAGTGTCTGCTTATCTACACTAAATTGGTGTTGATAAGTTCTTCATTCCGAGCTTTTCGGTAACATTAGTAGCCAGTGTATTTAAACCTTACCAAAAGAAGAGTAGGCTGCTTAAACCAAGACTGATTCCCTTCTTATGAACATGTGCCAACAGAAGCGCAAATGATTGCGCTCAGTAATAGGTGTATTTTGGGGTAAATCAGATGTGTGCTTTATCTGCGTGACTTCAGTGTCTTGTATTCACGTGGCTTGTGAAAACCAGCATTATATCTGAGGGCTGCATCCAAAAGCTGGGCTGGTGCTGGCCTTGCTTTACTACACTGCTGCATAATTTAGATTACGGTTGGAGGGGATGGCTCTTATGTAGCTTGTGCGTGTGCACAGCCGCATCGATGGCATTGCAGACTGGCTGTGCTCTTCATTCACATCTGGTTTATTTGGAACATTTAAAATTACAGCTAGAACTTAATGATCAGTAGATCATTCCTAATTCTTGAAATGCTGGCTTAGAAGAAAAACGGGTTCTGTTTTAAGGACTTAGAGCCCATCACCTTTGAAAATCCAGGAGTTTAGCAGGGTTAGAAAACAACTCAAAAAAAGGCAAATTGCTCCTATTGGGTTGAAAAAAGCAAAGGGCCAGCTCTCAGTGGTGTAAATCAGCCTGCCCATGGTCTTCAGTGAAGCGTTGGAGACTTGCATGGATTCTGGCCTTGTCCCCACAATATTTAAGCTTCATTTAAAGAGGCTCCAATGCTTGGGCTGCTGGCTCAGATGCCAATTAGCTAAGACAGCTGTATGAATATATCTAGTTTTGTCAGTGTGAGCTGTAAAAAAAAGGAACTCTCTTGCTGTGGACACAGTATGATATGAACCTGTAGATCTGCATGCTCCTTTGGAATTGAGCTATACTTTTTTTTTTTTTGGTCTTATTTGGTCTTTTTTTGCTAGTTGATTTCCTTGGTTAATAGTAAAGTAACTGTTCGAGTAGGAAGAACAAGGTAGCTCCATGGTTCCTTTGAAAGCACTAGAGCAGGGGAGTGGTAAATCTGCTTAATGAGGATGCATTAACACTTAACACTCCTGTCGATAACTTCAATTAATGTCAGGCATGCAGCTGTGGATAACAGGGCTGGGACAGAAATCAGCCCTTTTAAAAAGCAGAGAACTTCTCTGCTGCAACTGGTTGAAGTTATTCCTAACTTCTGTTGGGGGAAATACAACCCACCATACTTCCAGGTGTTGAAGTCTCCTTTTTAAAAGACACCTAGTAATTTGGGGTTTTGAAGAGTTCCTACACTGTTCAACAGGCAGCTGGAAAATATGGACCGATGGCAACTTCAGGAACATTTTACCCAGCTTCAAAAGACTGTTTGCCTCTTGCGATGCAGTGTTGTAGATTTTACTCGAGGTAACTAGAAGACAGACCTTCAGCGTGCCTTTAAGCAGTTTGGGGGTTGAGGGGGGGAAAGCAGCTTGGAAAAAAAATGTTGCATGTGGATAAAATGATTTAGAATTGATTCTGTTTGTATAATGCCCATAGAAACCTTATATAAATCTTGCATATATAGATCTTGGTTATGTTCCTGGTTCTGCCAGCGTGCTACAGAGTGATTTCTGGTTTAAAAAAAAAAGGGGGGGGGGTGTAATATGTAAAATGAGTGTAATGATACTGTCCTCATTTGCGTAGTATCTTGAAATTTATTAGCATAGAAATCTAGCTGTGTTTTCTTGCAATAGTACTTCCATTTAAATTACAAGGAACAGACAGGCATCCATAAAATGTTTGAGCTATAGCTTAATCTTCAGACAAGCTTTGGAGGAGATGAAATGATGTTTCCTTCTATTTTCCTCCATCTGGTCTTACGTTTGCTAGTAAGACTAGCTTGAAGTGCAGACAACAGAGCTGAGCTTGACCTATATCCAGGAGACATCCACATGGAAACTTACTCTGATTTTTAGTTCCTTTGAATTTTAACTGACTTTTAAACTGATTAGGGCAAGGAGTAAGCCCGAGATTTAGAAATGCAGATGTACTACTGCTACAACGCCCTACAAGGCACTAATGTTGAACAAATGAGTTGTGGAGAAATGAACAGGTACGCTTTTCTGTTGGTTTAAATAAAATTAGGAAGCTCTCATGATTAGTAGAGGGTTCCGCAAAATGCTGTGGGGTAGACATAGGAAATTGGTGATTGGTTTGAAAACACCATGTAAAAGGCTCTCTTCCAAATGATTTCTAAATTTTCTTCTCTAAATGGCATTCTAAACTCTGAATTTCTCAATCTCTTTCTGACATCTGTAGAGCTCTAATAATTTGGTAATCATAGTAAAAAAAAAATAAAATAATTCCAAAACATTGTTTGTCCTGGCTTTTAATATGCTGAGTCTGATTTTGCTGTGGTAATTTGTCCTCAGGTTTTATAATTTGAGGAACAAAGCAAAATGTTTTGATTTGACATTAAGTAGGTGATGAGCATGTCAAGTGAAATTTGACTAATGTTTCCTTTTGCTCCTCCAATGGAATTTAAATTACTTATTGTTCAGTTAAAGTGCAGGCTAAAAACAAAATCCCTCCAAGAATTATTAATTTTTTATCCTGTTGCTGTGGTGGACAAGGTTTTAGAAAGAACTATGAAGCTGCAACACATTCTTACTGGTATCAAACAGTAGTGAGTGGAGATTTACTCTGAAACTTTTTCTGCTTTGTATTCAGTGTGAAAGTGCAAGTATTTTCAATAGGGATATGAATAATTTTTACTTTTTGGAATTGAACTAATTGTTCTGGTATTGGCATAGAAGTATAAATGGTGTTACCACAGAACTGAGACGGAGGTAACAAGCCTTGCTGAGAAACAAGTTGTTTTGCTGCGAAGGTGGATGCTGCTGGTACAGCTCATTTTCCATCCTGTGTGGGAACAGAGCCAGGTCAGCATGTCAAGCTTTTGCTGAGGGAAGCCATATGTATACAAGGTGCTTGCTATCATGAAAAAAAAAATAATCTAGTATATCTTTGCTTAGAGGAACAGTGAGGGTTTGGCTCCTCCAGAGGACTGCACTGCATCTATACTTGTAAGTGTTGCTAACATGGTTATGATGACATATGTCACTGTAGCTGGTGAAAGATAGAGGAATCCAACAATTTTTTTTTTATTATTATTATTTCACCTCTACCCACAAGAAGGAGTTGAGAAGAAACCAAGCATAGTAGAAGACCACAGTTTTAATTCCTTTTTGGGTAATGAAGCTTTTCAGTTCTGAAAGTACAGGACTTTTTTTTTCTTTCTTTCTTCTTTTCTTTCGTGGAATGAATCATTTTTCTTTTCAGCTTCATGCTCTTTGGGTATTGGGACTAAACTAATTTTTTACAAATGTGTTAAGAGTTGTTTACATCAGATGATGTACAACAGGATGAAACCTTCTACCTCCGAGAGAACATGTAACCCAAAAAAGAAACCTAAAATCTGACAAACTGGGGTTTTTCTCCTGTCAGCCTTGAAGTCTTCGATGGTATCTGCATATCCTTGTTGACAAGGAATATGCAGTGAAGACAGCCCAGGCTCTGTTTTTTCCTCATTTGACTAAACTGCCACTTTTCCAGTTTAGGTAAGAGCTGAAGCAGTGAAGAGTAAATCTACTGGTATGTCTGTGTCTGCACTAGAGGCAGGATTTTTTTCTTTCTTGCCTTTCTTCTACTGTTGTAAAACATCAGATGTTTGCTTTTTAGAAAAACTCTGCCTGTTTTTCTGATGTATTATTAGTTAGTAGGCTTAGTTTCCTTCCTCAGCCCCTGTAGCGAGATGTTTCTACCAGGGAAGGACAGCTCTCTGCCAGCATTTTTCTCACGAAGGCCGTATTTCCATTTCGGAAGGTGAACCCGAGAACCGTTACGGATTGTGGTCAGTGCTGAGTTACCAACCGCCTCTGATGGAGGGAGTGGGAGATGATGTGGGAATCTCTGTTGCATCTAATGAGTATCTGCTTCCTTTTGCAGCTCACCTGGCCTGTATTACGCATCCCTATGCCTTTGTAAACCTGACCTTTATTCTGCTATGAGCCATGATAGTTCCTGAAAATTTTACTGTAAATACAGTCTTAATCTGTGTTTCAATGAAATAGGTTTAACAATTAGTTTTGGTCCTTTAATTTTAAAGCAAGGAAGTTGCTGAGTGAACAACGCTTCCAAGAAGTTTTACATATGTCATTTCTCATCATGATACTTGAAGGGTATAGTAATTAGTTGGAACAGCTTAATTATCTTGAAAACAGGGCAGCGCAGCTATCGTGTGCCTCTACATTTCAGTCAAAGTGTGCGTGAGGTTGAGAAATCCCTACGGCGCTGCTAGTTGGCCCTTCCTGGCCAAAATTTAAAACAGGGCATATCTTTGGTAGTGCTCCTTATAAATGTGCTGGAAGTCGTAATGTGACAGGTTACGTTAAAATCAAATGTAAGTTGTATATATGAAATGACTGACTTTTTGTCCTTGTCAGTCGGAGCTCTTGGAAGTAGCTTGATGGGAGGGTATAGACTTGTTGTCTTGCGGTTTGTCAGCTTAGGAATAATAGAGACCAATGTAGCTCTTGGGTACATTTAAAATTTCTCTTAGTACCAAATTGCAGTTTTTGGAGGGCACAAGTTCATACAGAAGAGTTAGCATTGAGCTGCTGCTCTGGATGCAAGTCTGCCTTGGTGCGCTTGTACCTGTGGAAATATTCTAAATGTAAAACACAGTGCAAATGACTGACATCTTTTCATACATTCCATGAGATAGGAGAGTATTTCAAAAAAGTATATATTTTTAAAATTTTTATTCTAAAAAGTTATGTATATGCGTATGCACTTCTGAAAAAGCTTTTTGTACAGTTCTTTGGCTTGCCTGGAGATGGCAGTGTGGCAGTATAATTGTTACACCATGGCCTACTCCCAGGAATACATAGAAATTACATTAAATTAATAATAAAAAATAAAGCTTAGTTTGAGCCAGCTCTGCAAAAATATAGGGAATAAATACGTTAGAAACATACAGATAATGTAGCTGAAACACAGCTGATTTAACTAAATGAGAAGCTTTGTGAATGGTAAATTAATTTTTTATTGCACCCGTACATCCAACATAGTTTTAATGTCGTGTAACATACATTTTAGTGAATGACTTACAATAAACATAAGCAATGGCCCCTTGCTGCCGCTCATCGGCTGTGTAACGCAGGCCAGCACCGACGGCTGCCGCAGCAATAAAGACGGTGAGTAACCTGAGTTCTCAAGGTAGTCATTGCCTTTATGCTCGTGTGCCTGAGTCAGGCAACCGAGGTTTCTTGTTTATCTACTTAAGCCTGGAAGCTTAAATAAGTTTTTCAGAACATTTTGGGTGCTTGTAGCTGAGAGAATTTTTTGAAAAGGGGAAACAAAAAGGTCTTGTGGTTAATTACAGCACTAACTGGAAGAATAATGCCTGCTCTAGTAGAATATGTTTCACTTCAACTTGCTTCTAAGGGTTCTGCTATGAGTATCAGTGTTATCCTCGATTCACAAATGGAGAGACTGACGTGCAGGGAGACGGACCTACTCGCTGCTAGGTCAGTCTACAGGCTAGTGGCAAAGCTGGGGAGATAAGCCAGGTCTACTGAACCCCAGTTTATTAGGCTACACTCTCAGCAAAAGGTACTCGGAAAAGATCTCCTACGTCTGTATCTGAGTAGACTTAAGTGCAGAAAATCCCCTGGGGTTCTTTGGATCATTAAGAATACAAGGGAAATGGTAGATGATATAATTTGGGAACCCACTTTTATATGAAGCCCTAGGGATATTAGAAATCTGACTGCAAAATTTTTTCACGGGAGACAATGTTTGCAAATTAAATGCAATGGGTTTGTTCACTAAAATGTTCTGGCTCAAAGTATTTCCTTAAATTCCTCTTTGAGGTCAAGATGTCAGAGTTTGGTAAACTGTTCTCTTTGCTGTTCCAGGTTGGATATCTCTTCCACTGTGTTATTTCTGTTGCTCAAGCACTCACCGTTCTGTTCTAATACCTTTGCTGATGGGAGGTAAATACAGTATGAATTGTCACTTTGACACATTACACTTTGTAGTGTGTTGAATAATGCATTTAACATGCTGTCATGATGTACCTGCACCTTGCCAAACATTTGAAATCATGTCTGCTTGTTTTGTACTTTAAGATGTGGCTATCTGTTTATGAAGCATTCTTGCTCCAAGAAATCTTGTTTTGCACAGTTGCCATCACTGCAGATATTCAGGGAAAGGACAAAGGAGACATTCTAGCAAATAGGTTGAATGGCCCCGCAAAATGAAAGAGGATGGCTTTTCTCTTTTGTTTGGGTTTTTTTTGTGTGTCATTCCTCTGGCACGTTTTTTTCTTACCTTGGAAGCTGTTTGGAGAAGAAAGGAAGCTTTAGCTCTGATCCTCACAAGCTCTGCGTTATATTTTTAGTTCTGTCACAGAGGCTTTACGCTACTCTGGCGTGCCACCCCGTCACACTTAGCTCCCCAACTCCTCAAATAGTGGCTTCAGTACCTCAGACCACTTCCCTACCCAGGCATGCTTAGCTGCACTTTTCTAGACCTAGCTGTGTCGTTTGAAGACCTTACTGTCCCAGGCTGCTTGTGTGGAATACGTGCAATCTCTGGCAGTATCTCACTGATGTGATTTCAGATACAATATGAAAGAAGCAGCGTTTATTGCATAGAAATGCTTTAAAAAGGCTTGATGTCTCATAAAACTTGGCTCCATAAAGTCAGGTTCAGAAGCACCCTTTACCTTTTCTTTCCCAAATATAAGCTGAGTCTTTGTGACTAGCATTCATCCGAAGGAAGGCAAAAAAATCAAGTTCTTCCAGAGTGTGGCTACGTGGGGCTATATGGGAAAAGGAAAACTGATATTTAGTTATCAAGTGTCTCATTTGGACACACTTAGTTAATTTGAAAAGCAAATGAAGGAAGGACCTCAACCATCTGTCTAATGCTGTGCTTCTATTCCTGAGTCTTTTTCTGATTATAATATTCTGGCAGTGCTGTGGCATTCAAGGCTATGCTCCAGACGGAGCAAAGAATATAGAGAGTGTAGGAACAATTAAGCTGCTGTTGGGCCTGGGCTGTGTGTGTCATTGGAGGTGTTAGTAGAATTAACTGTAGTCAGTCACAGGAGAATAAAAGCTGGATAAACTGTTCTTAATCTTTTCACACTTGGATTAATTGCAGCAACTGTAATCTCCCAGTTGACTTCCAAATGCTCAGTTCAGGATGTGATTCAACTCTTAGCTTGGACAAGTGCTAAACTGTACGTCCAGTGCCTGGGGAAGGTGCGAATGTGGGTTCCTACAGCTGCAGTCTGACCCCTTGTGCCGTGCTCTGCTTGGTATTCCTTAGCTCAGACTGCTAAGAAAGCAAGTGCAGGATAAGAAAGGTGGTTGAAGACATGGCTTTCAGTTTAGATTAAATGGTAGAAATTAAAAAATCAGTATGGGTAAGGAGAAGACACAGAGGGAATGATTACTGTGGGATGCTATTTTTCACAACAGAAGAAGCAGAGGGGCACTAGAAATTAGAAAGCAGTGGGTTTCAAAAATAAAATGGAAGTAATGTTGAAGAAAACAAATGATTAAATCGTAGGACCCTTGCAATTGGCGTTGCAGCAACTCGAAATATAGATGAATTCAAAAAAGGGTTAAGGGATGTCCTGGAGGACATATTCACCAGTGTTCCAGATGCCACTTCCAGCTCTGAAAAAATACAACTCTCTGATTGTTAGGAGGCTGGGTGACAAATCATCCTCCCCTTGTCTTTGAGTGTGCTGTTCTTTAAGCATCCGCTACCAGATAAACTGGGTTAGGCGCACTATTGGGTTGACCTTCAGCTGGACTTGCATTTTCACAGGGAGAAGTGGTTGATAATTATACTGTTCTTGTTGTCTTGTGGAGCTGATGGCTCTATCTGTGTGGAATGGAGGGGTTTTTCTCACATGGTCTATGAAGTCTGAAAATCTTCTGAATCCTTGTACAGCATTTGATACAAGAGGGCTTCTAAAATGCAGGTCATTACTGTTCTGTGTTGAGTTCTGGTGTGAATGTGAATGTATTTCCTCTTCAGAAAGTTCTATTTATGCTGCAATGATGCTGCAGGCCAATTTCTGTATCATTTCTGTGCATTTATCTTTGTTGATGACGATTTATTTGAAGAGGTCTGTCTTCATATTGTCAGTGACTTAATGATGAAAATCAGAGCTTTAGGATTTGCAGGAGAAAGGGAGTGTTTGACAGGCACTGCTGAAATGGTTTAGCCAATCTTTAATTTTAACAATAGGGAAATAAAATAACCCAAGTGCAGAAATACATATTTTTGAAGCAGAACGTAATGCTCATCAGCATAGATAAACACATCAAGGATTGATGCGTTTAAAACTATGTCAAAGACTCATGTTCAGAAGCCATGTTAAAAACAATTGGAGAGCACTCGTTCTGCACCTCTTATGTTCCAGAATGGATTAAAAGGGGCTTAATAGGAAAAGGGATATGACCTGGAGATAGGGGTCTGGAATGGCTTTTCATGGCTTGCTTCCCTGCTCTGCCAACTGCATGCTCTGACCCTTTGGTTAAGGCTCCTGTGAATGAAGACGATTTGTTAGCTGCAATAAATTTTGTTTCTAAACTCTGAACTGGTGGGAGTATCAGGAAACAGGAGTGTCACCTCTGCCAAATCAGTGCTCCCAGACTCTGCGGTAAGTGATGTTGCATTGAACAAAGCCTTATTTCTCTGGGGTGAACTACAGCTTTAGGAGAAATTCCCGGTGAGGATCACAAAGGTGAAAAGCTCATCTGTACCTCAGTTTTCCTGTCTGATCACAATGAATATTATGTTATTTGCAGGCATACCACTTCATGGACTCATGTGTACAGAGTGCCTTCCTTTTGAGCTCTTCAAGGAGCTCCAGCAAAGACATAAAAAGGTGTTTAATACCAACCCGTTCAAGCGCGTTAACAAAACAGAGAGTAAGAGCATTGATTTCAATGACATGAGTCCTTTTTTCCATCCTGACAGCATCGCAAAAATTGCCAAGCTTGCCTGTGGAAGAAGTGATACTGCCTGAAACGGCAGCTGCTGCACCGCTGGGCTTTGTTTCTTCCCAGGGAACAGATACAAGCCTCGTGCTGGGGACTGTCACAAAAAGGTGTTGAATTCCTGCGAATGCCTCCTAGAGACCCAGCCTGGTCATGTATTCTGTGGATTTCGAAGGAATTTTTCCTGGTACACATAGTCCTTTCCTGCGCTAATGAGAACCTAGCTGCTGCGGCATCGTCCAGACCTTTTTACAGCGTCAGTAACAGTGTGAAGTTCAAATACTTTGGGTCACTAAACACCGCCTTGCCCTAAATCAGGCTGTCCTTGTTCACAGCCAGTAGAAAAAGCCTTTCTAGGGCTGCTCTCCCAGCTTAAAATATCCACGGGCAAAGTAATGACTTAACTATTCATGACCTTCTGCTAACTTTCCAGGATGGCTGCAGTGAACTCGAAAATTTCTATAGTTGTGTTTCACAGCGGCTCTCCTGAAGATAATTAGTTGGTTGCGTAATTGCACAATTGTTCCTGTTGATTTCTGGAGTGTTTCCCTTCCTCCTTTTCTCCCTCTGTGGTTAATTAAACACACAAAATTATAGTTTTAAAAATTGTTTTTAAGGCAAATGCTTGTTAGGGATCGGAGGAGCTGTGTGGGCTGCTGAACGTTGTTTGTCTGAGAGATTCATCCCTGATAAACATGACGTCCACAGAAATTAAGCAGATGTTCTGACGCTGTTGTGAACTGATATCACTATGAATAGAGTTTACACGCTACATCTTGTAGGAAGCAACGAAACAAATCTGTTCTTTGTGAACCTCAGGAGGAAATGATAGGTGCTTTTGAAAATGAGATTACAGGTGTCATTAACACTGACCTACTCAAAGAGCAGTTGTTCTAGCCGTACTAGTATTTCAAGAATACTTGAAATTGTAAGTATTTCAAGAATATCTGTCATTAAGATATGCTTTTGGTAATGGTAAAGAGCCATAGCTGAGTACTTTCCAAGACAGCAATTTTCCCTTGGAAAAAACAAATCTACTGAAATATTTCACATGGTCATTTGCCAGTTTTTTAAATGGGATGTTTTGATAAGGTCAGAAAATGTAATTGAAACTTTTGTTATCTAAATTAATGGGGAAGATACCAGGTTGATTTGATGTGTCTGAAGTGAAGTGCTTCAGGGTTATTTGTTTTCCTTGTTTCCTGGAGAATGTATTTGTTTGCTTTGTACTTGGTAAGAGAGGATGTTTTAAAGTCCGGATGTTTTGCCATTTCCAGTGGAATGGAAACTTCTGGTTTTAAAACAAACAAACCACCAAAACTGCTCTGCTTGGAGGAGGTGAGTTTGCTTGTTGTTTGCCTCTGTGCTCCACACTTTAGCAGAAGAAATAAAATGCTGTTACTGATCAGGATTCTTGTCACACAGCAAAGTCCTGATGTTTTTAGAAGAAGAACAAGGGAAAACCAGGGCAGGATTTGTCTAGCTTTCAGAAACTGTTGGTAAGAAAGTTTTGTGATGTGGTAAACTGAAAGACATGAGTCTATAGTAATATTTGTTAAAATTATAATTTTGAGGACTGGAATTTCTCTCAATATAAAATAGCTTTGAGCGATAAAGTCCAGATACTTGTTAAGTCTCTCAATATCTGTGGTAGGAAAAATCAGCCAAAAATTGAAATGTAATTCTAATGAGCAGCAAAAATTTCTGCAAAAAGAAAACTGGCATTTAGATTTCTGACTTAAAGGGAACTCAAAAGGGACTAGAGGCCATCTGCACCCCTGCAGATCTCTCAGATAAAGATGAAAGTCCTGATCTTTCACCACATACTTTAAGTTTTTCTGGCAACTTAAATATTGCATGCTTGAGTCCTTGTTGCCTGTATTCCAGATGCCATCCCAGTGCGATCAGCCTGGCTGAGAGAATTTTACCTGGCTGAAATATACCCCCGGATTCTGGAAATGCCAACACCAAAAAGAATTGTAATAGATATTTTCAAGAACTGCTGGTGACTTCTGGAGTCCTGACCATTGAATTCTGTGAAGATATTTGCAGCTGGGTTCCCCAAATCCCCAGTCATGCAGTTCTTTCACTTCCTAGAGAAATCCACCCTTACATGATGTGTGTATTTATGTTCCTTGCCAGGAAAAGTAGCTTCCAAAAAGCTTTCTTGGTGTTTAAAAAAATTTAAAAAAATTTTTTTTAAAAATCTGCCAAGTTGCTGAAGGTCAGTGTATAATAGCATGACATCGGATGTGACACCACTGCTAATCTAGTAAGAGAAAAACAGATGTGGGAAGCTCCTGTGATTTCCTGCTTATTAAGATCGGATTTGTCCTGTGGTTACGAGTCTTTTTTGCCTTGTGGAGATGTGGACATTTAGACAATGCTCTTAAAGATGCATTTGAGAATTATTAAAAGCTGGTTTGGTGTAGCGTCTTCCCTCTCTGCTGTTGGCACTAGTTTAGTAATGAGATAAACTTTATCCCCTTCAGAAGTAATTAGGACAACTGTTTTATGCGTGTGCGCATCTCAGACAAGTATGAAAATGCTACAGATTTCATAATCTTTGCCATTTTTTCTAAAGACAATTATCTGAGTTAAGCAAACTCTTCCTGGCTCAGTGGCCAGACTTTTGAACGATGCCTGCCTGGTTTTATTTATTATTTACTGCTTAACATCAGTTACGTGTTTCTATTTCCAGTGTCCTATTTTTCACACTTGATTGGATTTTTGTTTGAATATTTCCCAGTGCCAAAACCCTACTTATACCTCTACAGTTAGGAGAGCTGATGGTTCTTGTGGCGTAAGTCTGCACAGACTGGTTTAATTAGTACTCGTGGGGTGGTTTCAAACCCTAAAACTCAGTTACATGATGGGTGGGAGAATGGACTTGAAATCTCTCTTATTTTTCCTGTAAATTTATGTTATGCAATCATACATTCCTTCCCTAAAGCTACAACAAGAGTGTATTTATCCTTTCTTGGTGTCTAATAGCATTGCCAATTATCATGAACCTGTAAACAAGAAACGCCAAAGGTTCGTTAATTTTAAAACCAAAGTGAAAACGTGGTCTGAGGTGATGCTCTAACGGATGCCATAAGGGTGGCCAGGTGAGCATGAAAGCACATCAGTGGTTATTAGCTGAATCCCCATAACTCCAATCTGCCCAAATGAGCACACCGCAAGCAGATGTTTTACTGCCTTCACTCAGCGTGGTGCAGCTGCCGTTCAAGCCTTGGAAATACCAGCTCCTTGGATTAATGAAGAAATCCAAGGTTGAAGGTAATGATGTCTGAAAATAAACTAGAAATGGCAGGCTGGTGAAAATTAGGCAGGGTTGATTAAAATGAACGTGAGGATCTCTAGTAGTGTTTAAATACACATGCCAGTGTGAGATCATTTGCAACTTGTTCGTTTGATCGTGTGCCCGCTTGCACGTGTCCCATATCCTTCTCTGAGAACTTAAGTGACGTGGTGTGGATGGGGTAGAGCAAGGAGAGAGGGGGATGTGAAGTTGCTCATAAGAATTACAGCCTAAATCCCCGTTATCTTTATAGTTCCCTCGTGACCCTGCTCCAGCGTCCATCAAATCGATGAAAAGACTGCTCTTAACCGAGTTAAGGTCGGAACCCAGAAGAACAGAGCTGTTCAAGGTTTGTCTGGATGCCCACGAGTCAAGAATTGAACGATGCCATTGTAGTCCCAGAGCTTGCCTTTGGCTGCAGCATCTCTGTGTTCATTGAAATGGCAGCACAAAGCGCTTCTTGAGGCTTTGACTCTTTTCATCGGAGACTGATGGGGCACAGATGGCAAATACCACAGTCCTTGCTTGTTCCAGTGTCTGCAGGGAAACCGTTCCTATGAAAAAGGGCTGCGGGGTCAGACGCATGCACTTCTGTAAGATTGAATCCTCAGCTGGAATTGCATCTGCTGCACTCCATTGGTTTTACTTTTGCTTAACAGACCATAAACAATTTGTTTACATAGACAGCTTTTCATCTTCCACAGTGAATCATAAGTGAGTTCTCTAGGGATCAATCCCTGGTCTGGTTGTTGCTTTTCATTTATATACCAGGCTTGGATGATTTAGATCATCAGTGTTTCCATCTGAATTCAAAGGCAGCTGGTTTATGTCCTTTTCCTTGCACAAAGGATCTTACTAAAAATCTACATTATGGATCTGGCAGATTAAGGTTTGCTTTGAAATACTTTGCTATAAACTGGAAAAGAGATGTTATGACCCATTTGCCACAGAGAAGAGAACCCCAGTCCATCAATGCTAAAATACAGGTCCCTCTCTCCAAGTCATCATACTTTAATGGTCCTCTGGTGATAATGATGAGCTTTTACTCTGTATGTGCTATTGACTAAAGGGAGAGAGAATGTGCATTACAGAGGACCAGTGTCTTACAGACAGAGCCAGAAAAAAGATCTGGAAGGACAAAATAGGCTGAGGCGATGCCCTAAAGGTGACCAGGTGGGCATGAGAGTACATCCAAGAGTTCTTGGCTAATACCTGGAGTTTTTGTAACAGAGTCTGAACATCTGTGCTATAGTGCCATGGGATGAGCTACAGCTGTAAGCCTCCTGAGAAAGGTGGCCTGGGGCTTAGGAGTATCTGGAACCAGAGAGAATTGGAGAGAGACCCTCTCTTACCTGCGAAGTTTCACGCCCAAGGCGTGACTTGTTATTAGTCATCTGCATAGTAACCTACAGAGCAAGCGTGGCACACGATTCTCCTGAGTCTCAGGTAATAACTGCTGCCTGTGTTTTGAAGAGCCTGAATTTAATTTTAAGTTTTAGATTTTTTTTTAATGTACTTTTTACAGTGTTACATATCTGATTCAATGTACTTGTGTTTCTGTAGCTCTGCCTCCAATGGCTGAAGGTCTCCAAAATGATTGCCAGCTGTCCATGTTTCACATATCATTAGTTATTTAAAAACTAACCTCTCCTTCTTCTGGAGCCCTAATAATGTATGAATATTGATTAAAAACATTTCCCCTGAAATGTCAGTGTTGGGGGTGATTTCTCTTGCTCAGTTGCAAAGAGGTAACAAAGATTAATAGACCATGGTGTTAGCTTTAACCTTAGAGGAAAGCAGATGCTGCAGCTACTTAGTTGTGAAAAATACTGGGTAAAGTAGTGTGATTATTCTTTGCAACTGCACCAAATGTACTTAATTCAAATTAAGTCTTAGAAGATACTGCTTTTTCCTGTCAAGCTGTTTGTTTAAAAAATTACTTTGGAGCAAATAATTCATTCCCTTCTCACCTTGCATTTGGTGATTGCTTATAATAAGAGTCCACTTTGAGAAGCTGTTGGCTTTTTCCTTCATTACATATACATAGACCCAAAGAATTTTTTATACTCCAGTAAACATAATTTGTATTTCACGACATGTTATGAGCTCCTCATTGTACGAATGTCTCAAAATGAATTTATAAATAATTTTTATGGTTCAGTGAGAAAAGCCATTAAGGTGTTTAAAATGTTTGGAAGTGCAGGAGTTGAAAGAGTAGTTTGATATATACGGTGCAATGGGAGTTGGGAGCTGTAAAGGAATGCTGTGCAAAGAAATCTAGAGGGCTTCGGCTACAAATTATTAAAATTACTAGTGGTAGAAATAGTATAGAAGAGAATTTAAAGATGAAAGAACATGACCAACATCTAGTAATAATAGCACAGTGTTCGTTTACTTATTGTAATCTACTTAGATCAAGGTAAATGTTAAATGCATTTTTAAATGTTCAAGTAAATATGTACAGGTCTTCAAATAATCTAGCTGACAAGGCATTACCAACAACTCCTGTCCCTCTCACCGCTGCAACTGTTTAATCTAAGAAATGCCGCTTGTGATCCTGCAAAAATCTGGTGTTGCGACTCCTGGCTGGCCTGGCAACTCTTAATTACTCTGGACAACAGAACATCTAAGAAAACCACTGTATTATGTGAATCCTGGAATCTCAGAGATTAATTTCTGTTCACGCATTTCCTTTTTCTCTTCCAACATGAAAACCGTAGTGCTAAATCCATGGGCACCGTGTAAGTTGAGTGAAGTACGAGTCTGTGCTGAACTATATCAACTTTCTGCAATGAATTGCTCAATCACCTTCATTTGGGAAAAGAGCAATTAATATCAGATCTAAATAGCTTACATGTCCCAGGGTCAAGTTTCTTAACTCTATTTTTGTATGGCACTTTTAATTAACTTAGAATGAGCATTTGCACACAGAAATATCAATGCAAATGTGTGCAAGCATTTTTATATATGTATCCAGCTGCCACGCTCTTCAGAAAGGGATTCTGTTTCATTCTGGTTGCTCTTGCCAACTTTTCCTGGGGAATGTGCCAGCATTAGCCGACAGTCAGAAGAGGGACCAGGGCTCCAGCACGTACACAAATGCCCACATTCAAAATGATCCCTACCCATTGAATCCCATGATAATAGATTATATTTCTACATACTATTTATTTAATTGTCTAAAGTAAATTACTCAATCTCTTTAACATTATTTTAGCCACCAGCTAAATGATTACACTGCTGATTAGCAGCCCCAGAGTATCATGTAGTTTTAAGGCAACTAGTTTTGATGAAGTATGAGTGTTGAGGCTGGCAGGAGAGGTGCTGTCATCCAGCATAGTGATTTTTATTCTCAACAAAGGCCTTTTTCAGCATGTCAATTTATATAATGTATTTATATTGTGTCCAGGTTTGCTTCATGGTCTTGGAAGACAAATACTAACCTTCTGCATTTAAAGAAGTAAATACAGCATAAAATCTAGTTATTTATTATTTCAAATGCTGGTTGTGGAGGAAGTCTGTGACCGATAGGAAATAAACTGAGTGTTTCTAGGCTACTGCTAATAAACTGATAGGAGAACTTTAATCCTCTTGAGGATTAAAATGTCGTAGTTGATAAGGAATTTTCTTTATGTAACTGCTTAAGTCAAGCAATTAATTTAAACAAACAAAAACCTACCCCCAACCCCCCAACAGGCTAAAACCAAAAGCATTTTCTGAAGAATGCTTCCCCGCTAGAAAATGATGAAAGACATATGTCAGTTTTGTCAGAGTTTTATTGTAAAGCAGAGATTCAAAGTGGCTAATGGTTCTGGTCTAGTCTCTTGACCCCCCCCCCCTCTTTTCGAATCTCAGGTTTTGAGATGACTGGAGTGTGCAGACATTTAGAAGGACAGGTTAGCTTATGGTCTCTCATTGAAGCTGTCAGTGAGTATCTGGGTAGGCTTTTCCTTGAAGGAGACACTTCACTAAATAATACATCTTACATAGCATGTAGGGATTGCCATGGCAACAGTTCAGTTTGAATTAAAAAACAATTAGATATTAAAACCCCACATAATCCATCACTATGTAAATTACTGCCAAGGGGCAGGTAGTGACTTAAACATCTTCATTTCCAGGGGTTAAAAAAAATAATTCAATTCGTGTTTTAATCTTAAATTGTTTCTCTCCAGTTTTTTTCTGAAATTACATCACTTAAAGAAGAGGAGGATGGAGTAAGGTCTTCAGGAAATGTCTCCTGCCCGGGGAAGAGATATGTCGCAGGAGCAGACGTACTGGAATGGATGGGTTTTTTGCCACTAATCCATTGTTATCAACTGGACCATGGCTAGATGGATTGAAACGAGGTGACTGCATTTGGATGAGCCTCAATTCTTTGGTTCCCTGCTGAAATCAGTAACTTGACTTCATGAGAATCAAGGTTTTTGCCCTTTTCAATTTCAGGGAACACTTCAGTTCTAGATTCATGTGAATTTGGGGAAAGGTGGACCAAGACAGGTTTTTTTCTGGTAGAAAATGGTGCAGCTGCAGGACAGGAAGGCTTTTCTTTATCATTACGCAGTATCCTTCTAAATCCTGGTGCAGCATAACATAAGGAAACGGGCTGTGATTTCAACCTACAGCCTTTAGGTGCAAGAACTGGACATGTTTCTTAGAGACATTGAGGAATGAGAGTCAGTTAAAACAACTGGTGTCAGGTTTTTCTTATGAGATTTGGTGCATTTAGACATTCCTGAAAATACTTCAGGTTTTAATTTCAAATTACATTTGTGTTGAAGTATCTGCAGGAGGTTTTAAAGTAAGATAATTTGTTCTGTATGGCTCTTGCACTGCACCAACAGAGGCAGCTGAGATCTCAGTGAAACTGGAGGTAGGGGAGAGGATAAGACCTGCAGAAAACCCAACCACCGCTCTGGAATTTCACTGCCCTTACAATTCCCCTACTGCACCTATGGTAAGAGGTGTCAGACTAGTCAAACATGCAGGTTCGCTTTCACTTGAGCTACATGAATAAATTACACGCTAAGGAAATGCCATCTAAGGCTCTTGACAGCCTCTTATCACCTCTGGTTTAGCAAAGGCCTGTTTGCATTTGCAATTACTGAATCAGTCTCTCGTGGCCTGAGCTGCTACTTCAGTATACAAAATGTTTCCTCAAAGAAGTGGTTGGTGTAGTCTAGAGGAATAAGATTTTACTTGATGCAACAATGCTCCTCCTTATGTTCCTCCTTAATTTTAAGCACAGGGGTGAGCCTAACAACTTCTGAGACTTAAAGCACATGCTTATGGCTTTATATTTAATTGCCATGTTGAATAGAAAAGGGCTAAAACACTTTCCAATGTGTTTTGGTAATCTGAGAGCTATTAAAATAGTTTTCCAAAGAATTAATCTCCAGCTTTATCTTCAATACTACTTTCAGTGGATGGGCAAAGCCTGTGTCCCCCCTTGCTCTGCTTGCAGTGTTAGAGCTGAGAGGAGGGCGAGTGCCCGGTCTCCTGCCTTCCAACAGCCCCTCGCACACTTACACTGCTGGGCTGTCGCCCACCGCTGTCGTGACACTGCCTGCAGGCTCCCGGAGGGTGTAGTTAGCATGGCTCCGTTTTGAACTGTAGACATTAAAGCGTTGCTGAAGAGCCTGCTGTGCCATGGAGGACAGCAACTTTGGAGACTTCTAGCAAGCAAGACAGAGGGTACCCTCTGAGCAATGTCTTTCTCATGGCGAGCATCCTTAAAATGCAAAAGAAAGAGGAAAGGGCTTGTCACGGGCCAGATATCTGTTTTACCTATGTGCCTTGCTGAATAAAAGATCACCTACTAAAAAGATGGGGCTGGGTCCAATGGGTCGCCAAGCAGTATGTCTAAAGCCTTAAAACCCCGCAAAAGGTGCCTTGCTAGGGTTCTTCTATCGTGTGCCACACAGTCGGCTGAATACAGTGAGTAAATGACTGTGTTTGGGAATGGAAATAATTGCTTTTGGATTTGCGAGCTGCAACCACAAATTATTTCCTGCACCCCTGTTGTCAGAAGAAACTGTTCTCTTATTTCCAGTCGAGAGACCCTTTGTGTGGCTGGTGCTGTCTGCCATGATTAGGTGGAGTATATTGCACTAAAAGATTCCTTAAAGTCTTATTTGGGTAGAAATGTCCAATTCCCCTTTGACTGAATTGATGATCCTGTAATGATAGTGGCTTTACCTTAATTAAAACAAATAAAAAGACAACAAACACCACCCCCACCACCCCTAACCAACGTATTGCTAGTGACTAACCTTTAGTAGGAAATTATCACTTTGTCTTTCAAAAATGTTTGTTGGGCAGCTTCTTAAATATTTTATTTTCATTAATGAAAACACTCTGGTGTTTTTGTGGAGGAAGCTAGCTGGTTTTGCAAATTCCTTGCAGGGGTTGAAAACTTCTACCTCATTTCCTAGGACGTTAGTCTGCTTGAGCAAGGCTTGAAAATGAGAGGTTTTCTCGATTGCTGGAATTCCACAGTAAATGTCAGTATGAATAGAATTAGAATTTTTATATATCACCACCCCTCTCTTCTGCCGTAGGTAGGCAGCGAAATACATGTGCTGGCTAATGGTAAAATGTCATTGCTCTGTTGTAAGCACTTGTGGGTATAATCCAGATGTGGGGTGATATTTTGTCTGCTAGAGGTCAGTTTAGAAAAGGGCATGGAGAAAGAAGGGGAAGGAAAAGGGCATTCTGTGAGCTGGAAGTGATGGTAAAAGTTTTGTCTGCACTGGAAAACTGCTGCTTAACTGATGTTGGTGTAATTGAACAGCACCTTTCCACTTCAGAATTAGATAAATTGGTACAGAAATGCTTTTTACACAGGTAGCTTGTCCCCGCGGGAGCAGGAGCTGCTACCTTGGTAGAAAGCATCTTCATGACTTGCAGTGCAAGTGCGCAGAAACTCGATTTTTACAGATAAAGGTTAATAAAGGTTAACATAGCTGTGCAGAACCATTGAAATGACAATAATGGCATGAACTCGGAATAACAGCAGAACCACTTCTGGGTTTTGTTAGAAGGCAGCACAGAGGCGATTTATGCATGGCAAATTCCCTCTGCTGCCGCGGCCGGAGGCACTCGCCACCGCTCGCTGTCGCATCCTTGAGAGGGTCCCTTCTGCTCACGAGCCGATGGGGTGCAGCGGCAGCTCCTTCCCAGCCTTGTTTCGGGGACAGAGCAGTTGTAACTAAGCTAAAGCTGGTGGTGCTGCCATGCTTGCATTAAACATGAGGGGGTGTGCTGCTGCCTGTGATCTATGTAAAGCAGATGATAATATACTCCCGCCTCTTCCTCAAAACTCGTGTCGATCAGAATAACGAAAGGTCATCCACTAAATCTGTCGTTCCTTAAAACAAGAGTCTCTCTTCACAGGACAAACTGGCTAAATGCGTAACTTCTATTTTGACTGGTGATCCTGTGTTGGCGTGTTTGGGTTTTGGGTTTTTAAGTGAGCAGAAGGATGGAAGTGGCATTGTTGGTAAAGGTTCCTACACCTCTTCTTCGCCCCCTCTGCTCCAGCCAGTGTCTGGTAGGAGTGCTCACCAAATTAAGTTTCCATCTTAACTCTTCATGACATTTTCTCCCGGATGCTATGGTCTGCTTCAGGGATTTGTAGTTTAACGTGCTAGTCGTTTTTATTGCATGGAAAAGTGAACTGTATAAATTGATACGGGCTATTTTTGGTGTGCACTGTTTAATTTTGGATGATTGCATCAAAGGATGCACTTGAAGGATGTCAGCAAGCGTGGTACGCTGAGGGTCTGTTGTTCTTAATAGGGGTAGCCTGATATGGAAAAATTTTTATTCCAAGTATTGATTTAGAAAGATACTCTTGTTGAAATGGAGAAACTCAAATTATGTCAGGAGGTAATCTGAAAGAGTACAAGAAGCTTTTTTACCCTCAAGTCAGCCTTTTCTGTTCCAAAGTATAGATACAAATCTATAAATAATAATATGAGATTATGCTGCTAGCTAATACTTTTTTTTTTTTTTTTAGGGCAGTTCCTGCACAAATTATGCTTAGGACCGTGTTCTGTGTTCTTAAAGAATATCTTAAGAATAATGGTATATCCAGTTTAAGGAAATTCTGGCATGCAATAAGTATTTGAGTCAGTATTAAATAGCCAAGTCTGTTGATTGGACGTTCTGTAGGAGTTTTTCAGAAAAATTCAAATGATGCTATTAAATATTGATGTTCCTATATGTTAAGTTAATAAGTAAATGAATTAAGTTGTTAAGTTTCAAAAGTCTAACATGTTTGGAATGTAATGAAGCAAAATGTTCTGTTTTCATTTAAAATATAAAACAAAGCAATTAACAATGGAATGATTAAAACCAGGCTTGTAATTCAGCTTGTGTCATGCTACCCTGCGCTTCATTTCCGAGTAACTGGGACTATCTGTGTTGCTTGACTGTATATTAAATAACGTTGGTTGGCCTGGTGATTGCTGCTGGACCAAATGTGTACTGTGCTCTGCTTGTTTCCTTCAGTGGAGATCTTCGGTGTGGGTCTTTTCTTTCTACTTTTCCAGGAGCCTTGTTTCTGAGACTGATTTTCATTATCTCAGAAAAAAAATGAAAATAAATCCAGTCTTTAAAAATGGATTACACAACCTTTTCACAGGATTTTTTTTTTTTTCATGAGTTGCTACCATTAATTAATGGCTACAGAACCAATCTAATTGGGGAATAGAAATAATATTACTTGCTTGATACAGTGAAGCAACAAAGTACACATGTTGAAGAACAGATATAGAAGTTTTATAGCTTACTTAAAAGGGGGGGGAACCTAAAGCCTTCAGGAGTATTACAATTGCCTCGTACAAAGAATGTGCAATTAAATAAGCAATTAGTTATGGATTATTCACTCAGCTTGACTGTTGGATATTTGAGTAGCACGTTAACCTTGAAATGACTGCTTTTATAGCCCTTATTGTTCACCAATAAATTAGATCTGCATTAAAAAAAAAGAAGAAAAAAAAAGACCCTTCCTGGGCTTGATCTTGCAAAGAAATTTCGCTGCTGCTTATTGTACCGCAGCTGGGAGACTGAGGCATCACAGTGGTATGAGCTGGGTGCACATATGGAAGAAGATCTTCCCTGTTTAAAATACTTTTAAATAACCACAGGGAGAAGAGAAGAGGCAGAGCGCTTTTCTTTAAAAAGGGCAAAGCTTTGCAGAGAACTTAAAGGTCAATTGTTTTTTAACCAGTCAGTCTCTATAAAAGCAGAAAACCTTCCTCTGAATCTCACTGAGTCCAGCACCCAAATGCGGGTGTCCCTTCCCTCTCTCAAACTCATCCCATTATTAACGTTATTCCAAACTGGGCAGGAATCAGCCTCTTGCAATCACAGGCAGCCTCAGGTCGTGCTTCCAGGACCACGTAGTAGAAAGGATTTTTTTTTTTACAGATAGTCTCACCGTATCTATTGCAGCAAGGGAGGAGAGAGAAAATATGGCATGAGACTATTCCATAGGATCAGTCGGCAAAGTGCACTCACGTGAACACACGCAGCAGGACTTGTCTATGCAGCAAAGGATTGAGATGTGCACCGAGTATGTTCTACTTGTTTGGATGTTCAGTGGCACGCTACCTTGGTTATAGGTGTGCTCCCAAACTGGCACCATAGGCCTGTGTAAACTGGCAGTAACTGGAAGGTATTCTATTAAATAAGCATAATTAGATCAGAATTGAGCTAACTTTTTTTTTCTGAACAGCGTATGTATGTACTCTACCCGCTTTGTTTTGTCCAACAGCAAAAGCAATGTTCAGCTTCAGTGTGTTGGCACCTCATTTTTCTTCCAGTCTTGTCTAACCAGGTAATGTGGTTTTTTGTTTCTTGTTCTCGGCTACCTTTCACTGACTGATACATATCTGCTTGGTCTCCTTTTTCTCGTTTCAAGTTAAATAAATAGGAAAAGGAGGTAGTTCAGAGATATTGGTTGCTGTCACAAACACACATGTGTCTGTGCCCTGTTGCCGAAATTCATTATTGCATTACCCTGGTACAGACCAGTATGTTTCTGTCTGACTGCACAAGCTAAACAATCGAAGGTGATTGCTATTAAATGCCTCCTTACATTTCTCAATGCAATCTATCACCAAATAAATTCCAGATGCAGTCAAACGAAATCTAAAGCGAGCACATCCAAAGGCACTGAACTGTACAAAACAGCTGATACAACACATAGCTAAAAACCTTCCTTGTGAGACCGGCTCACGATGCGACGTCTGAAGGGAAGCCGATGGAAACGGTAGTGTTTGGCGTTGTCTGCCATTCGCCTTGGCGCTGACACCCTGTCCCCCACAGCAGCTGATAGAACTTCTGATTGTGCTCGTTCTTCTCTTTGTCCCAGGTGTGATCCCAATGGTAGCAGTTGTGTTTCTTCTTCTGCATTATTCGTTGGTAGAAAGAGGGAACAAGACAGACGAGAACGCCCCTTCTTTTGAAGACTCATCATTGTTTGAAGTGCTGATGGAATTATATTCTTCATTATTGTATTTGTTACCACATCAAAACGAGAAGAGAGAAGCAGCTAACTAAACCCCAGAAGAAAGATGGTTTGGTTTTTTTTTTCCCCTCGGTTTCACCTTCAGATTCGTTTTCAGTGTAATGAGTCGGAGCAGTGTATTGTACCAAGCACTAGAGACGTAATAACATGGTCACTCAGCAGAAAGAAAAGCTGAAGAAAATCCCACCCTTCTTGTGAAAGAGTTGGTTTTTACCTTTCCATTTTAATGCTTATAGGAACAAGTAATGTCACATCAGACACCGCATTCTTTTCAGGGATCTGATGCAGGGCCAAATACTTTTCTTGGCAATATTTAAAACCCAGGGCAAGCTCCTTGGCTGTTGCCTATTGGCAAAATGTTGTTTCTCCTAGGGATTAATGAGTTAGCTTGTTCAGAAATCTATCCACAGGGACTATGTGGATCTCCAATTGAAATACACAGTATGCTTTATGTTTAGGAACATTTAGGGATATAGGATACATTAGGACTTCTGCTACTTTTTTTTTTTTTTAATGTCATCATAAAGAAAGAATAGGCCTATGGTTGAATTTAGCAGTTTCCATGCTTTAATAAAGAGAAGCAGGGCTAGGCAGACAGATTTCCCCCTGTACACCATCAACTGATCACACTAGAAATGTAGAATGAAGTTTTCATTGCTTAAAGGGGGAAAGCTGGTATTTGAATTCAAAATAAATCAGAAATATTAATGTATTCAAGAAACGAGTTTAATGATGTATTTAAAAACTATTAAATTAATCTTTCTCATTAGTGGCACAGCCTAATCGTTCTTTGCAAGCAGGGGGAAGGAAGTAAAGCAATATCGTAAAAGATCAAATAGTGATTCAAAATTAATTAATCCAGCATTATATAAATCAGGTAGCTTCAATAAAAATACTAGTTCAGTATTCAGTTCTTATGGGCAAAATTAGAAATAAAAAATGCCTTAATTAGTGCCTTTTCATTCAATCCAGCTGACCTATTTATTTTTAATTGAGCTACAGGGTGCTAAACATTCTGTGAAAGTGATAATTGCAGTAGTAAACTTTTTAACATTTCCCTCTGGACTTAATACCTTGTTTTCTGGTGAATATCTCGGAATAGTGGAGAAAATTGGTACCTTGCTGTGCTGGGAGTTGCTGTTCTGCTTCTTTGGTTGCTGACCTGCTTCATGTTATGTAAATAACTCCTGGTTCTTGTTACCTCGTCTTTGCTTTGAATATGCCAACATTTACTTTGCATGCCATGGTATGTGAACTAGTTAAAAGAACTGTTTGAATGGACAGTAGCGTAATAGATAGTGTTGGTAACTTTAATAATTTGTAAAAGTAAAAACATGGTACGCTTGACAATTCTTTTAAGGTACTATTACTTTTATATTATATTTATACTCAATATGCCTCTTTGCACTGAAGCTTTCTTGCAATCCTAGAAGTAGACGTGTTGTCCTGAAACAGTTTCATCCTTAACAGATAAATGAGAGAGGAAAACCAGATCAGAGACAGAGTGAAGAAGGGACTAAGAACTTCTCACAAACCTCATCGCAACATGATGAACATGAATAATGTTATCGTGGCCAATGACGTGAACTGGAGCTGAACGACTGGTATTGCTGATAAACTGATATTTCCCATTGCTGTTTTACTAACTTTCTTTCTGGAGATTCAGATTTTACTGACTTTCCCAAACACTAATCCCCAGAAATTATTTTCAGCATTGCAGCCTGAAGAATAGCTCCCTCAAAATAGGCTCTTCTCAAGCTTTCACACGAAGAATTAAAGCTAATCTGAATGCCCAATGCTGAGGCCTCAAGTATTAGCATCATTTTGGCAGCTCTTAGGTGAGGTTGTGAAAGCAGCTTTGTTACAGACTGTCTGAGAAAAATATTAAAAGCCCAGATAAGATTTATGCAGTCCCCACGGTGGTTTTTAATGAAGGTAAGTTAGGTGTTTAAGCCTCACGTCGATTCCGATTCTGGGGAAGGCAAGAACATCCTAAGCCGGCCTGACTCCTCCAGTGCTTAAGTAAGTGTTTAGCTGCTAGCACGCAAGAAGTCAGTTTGTATTATTCACTCAATTTAAAGGCTCAGCATCTTATAGAATTGAACCCATAGATCTAGTTCATTCTGCTGGATCATAAATGTGATTCCATCTGGCTGACAACATTTGTAGCCTCCCTGAAATGCCTGTACGCTCATACACATGACAAACAACTGCTGCAGGTCGAATGACCTGTAACAGGAAGAACAAAAGCAGCAAACAAACATGAATTGGATTTTGGCTTCTGTCTGGTTATTTTCTGCCTCCCTTTCTGACCACCTGATGCAGTGAGAAGAAATGTTATAAAAGGCCAACGTCTGGAAATCTTCAGCCTCGTGTTAGACTTTTAAATTTGTATCTTGAACACCTAAATATCTATTCCCAGTGCCAAATATTTGAAAATCACAAACCAGGATCTCTGAAAATAATGTCTTCTGCTTCATCAGTGTTAAAGGCACGGTGGCGTATTTTCAAGTTTTGGCCGCTCTCTTAAAATATCTTTTAATTGAACAAAACTTATGTACTCATACATTCCAACAGCAATGGCTTGAGGATCACTTTCAAATTATATAAATCACAAGAGTTGCCAATACCAAAGATGAGGGTTGACTTTCCTGAATACACAGAGCAACCCCGTTGTCCCTGTCACGTATTAAGGTAGATGTATGCACACACATTCTGTAGCCCAAGTGTCCAAAATGAGACCTGAGCTTACATATTACCTAATTTTTGGTAAAAGCAGTGGGAACATCCCCTGGAGACTTACAACGGAGCTGCTGTTGTCCTGAAATTGTTGTGCACCATCCCTAGGTAGGAGATAGTGTGCTGATGGCAGTCGCTGGTCTCTGAAAAATAATATGGTCCCATGCAGAAGATGACAACTGTTGAATTGTCTCACGTGTATGTGCAGGACAAGCCCTGCTCTCCTCCTGATCGTCCTTCTCCCCTCTCAGACTGTCCCACAGAGCTGCTGGTTGTCTGTAAAGCAAACCCAGACTGTCAAGCTCTGAAGTCACCACTCCTTGCCAGTTTTACTGTCGCTATTCTTTATGTAAAGCATCATTAACGAGTTATTCAAACAGCTGTAGCGGAGATAATTTTTCACTAGCTGAAGGAGCTACGGACCACTAGAGCGCTGCAAGCGAACCGAGAGCACCAGTCTTCAGTTCAGAAATGATATACTATGAAAGGGTTAGGTGCATCTAGAACAGCAGCGTACCACTTGGGGATGGAAACAAATGAATACAAACATGGAAAAGCTTGAATAGAAGGAGTTGCAGGTCTCAATTCTGAGATCTCAGCGAACCCTGCGTGCAAGATGATCAAATGCTAAAGAAGGTTAAAGCTCAGCACCTCCTCATTTCGCCTTGGCTCGTGCAGAGCATTCAGTTCAGGTTTGCGTGGCGTTCCTGGAATTGTCTGTGAGCATCTGAAAGGAACATTTGGGAAATTCGAAATGAAGATTAGCTGCGATCAGAAGCCAGCACCTATGTTTCAGCCTGACTTGAGAGGAGGCTGTTTAATTCTCAGACTTGCCATGCCAAGTGAATTTGCAATAAAGAACTTCATTATTTATTGATTTTAGAGATGGATGTGGACATAAATACTGCTCTAATTGTTTTAAATTTCCAGAATTGCATCTGAGTTTCAAAAGCAGCCCAAGACCTCCAAAAGTCTTGTACTCAACACCATGAACCTGAATATGACTCCAAACTTTATAGCAAGGACCAGGCACGGTTTAAATGGTCAGACTTTGCTCTTAAAAGCTCTCTGGCGCTTATAATGCTTTATAAGCCGAGGATTAAGTGATCTCACAGGAGGTAAAAGCATACTGAAGAACTGAGATGGAGACAGCTCACATACTGTGTGCTTTGTGATCCTACAGACCTTATCTGGGGTAGCACCTTTGAAGTGGATGGAGTTAATCCAGGTCTTCATCACTGTAACGCAGATCAACTTGTGGTCTGCATGTTCATCGTGTAACACAGTAAAATCTAAGGTTCTTCTCCTGGCGCCAGTTGCTTCTAGACTAAAGCCCTTATAATTTGCTTTACAAAGGTAATATAAATGAATTTAGATACGGATTCAATTTTCAAATGCTCCCAAGCTTCGAGCATCTACTCAGTAATCCACTGTAGGATTTTGGTTGGACTTCTTATAGTCTGACTGAAAAGCCCTGTTGAACCTAATTAAACATTTTTTCCCCCCCATTTAAAAATGGGAAAGAACAGATAATTGCATCTTCCTTAAAAAAACCTATATGATGAGTTAAATCTGCATGTTTGGCATGATTTCTGTGAAGCCCTGAAACTCCCTCACTAATTCTTTCTTATGGTATAGATGTCCCCTACCAAAGTAGCTGAATATATTTTCAGCGTTGAGGTATTTTCCTTCCCAACACCCCTGGGAAGTAAGGGTTGAAGAAACCAAGCGGGTCACACAGATTTGTACTTTGGCTTTTCCCAAAGTGTCTTAAGTCCATGGGAAGCAGATGCTGTACCCAAGTGCTTCTGAAAATCTCTACTCGCATGGCTTGCTCGGTGACACTTTAGGGCTTTGTGGGAGAGTTGAGAAGGGGGGTCCTGATTCCTTAGGGCCCCCACCCTTAAGTACAGGGCCAAGCTTCCAGACCTATGAGACTCTGCCATAAGGCTATTCGCCCTGCTTCTCTGCTTTAAAAAACACGGGAAGACTTTTCCTTTCTGCAGACATGTTTCTAATTTAAATAAAAGGAATAAATCATCCAAGAATGAAATGCTGTTAGTTCCTTGTGAAAGCTTAAGAAAGTATCTCCTGTCTCTGTTATTTCTCCTGTGTAATTTCTGCATTTCTGGAGTTTCTGTAAATTTCTTTAATTCTTCTCTGGTGAGGGATTTCTTACAAAGCTTCAGTCTTAGCAGTGTGTTATTTATGATGCTCTAAAGTCATTTTCTTGTGGACAACTTGTTCTTAAATGATAATGCAAATAAATTGAAATCTCTGGTTGCGAGGGCTCCGTACTGGAGGGCTGTTATAACAGCTCATAAAAACCTGATTTCCAAAGCTCTCCTGAATGTGTAAATAAACAAGGGGGCGGTTCAGCCAACAGTTCTGAGAAGTTTGCCCTCTATCCAGAGCGTGCAATTATTAACTAGAGAAAGGTGATTTGACCCTGGGACTCTGTCCTTGGCTTGGCTCTGCAAGACAGAACACCACTCTCACTCTGGGCTTGATTACAGGCTGCTGCCACACTCCTTATCCAGGGAATTCTAAGAAATGGCTTTTGAAGGGTTCAGATATGGTTTCAGTGTGTTAATAAAGAGCTAATCACCTGTTTAGGATTAGTGATTACAGAAAGTGTATTAAACTAAATAAAGTCCTTTTATTCTAGAGGTGCTGTATCTGTATGGTTATTAAAGAATACCTATTTCTCTTTAACTTCCTGCCTGACTCACCTTGACTTAACTTTTAAGTGTAGATAAGCCCCTAGATTAAAGTTTTTTCTGTCTGGAAGGGGTGGAGGGAAGAGAATGAGATCTATAGATAGGGATGAGGAACTGCCACTAATATAGTCTTCCCATAATGTTAAACAGGAAGGAGACTGGAGCTTGGCCAGAGGAATGGGAATACTGGGACATCTCAGCATCTAGAAAATCCCCATTACAGTATTGTAGGTACAACAGATTCCACAATGTTTTAAAATCAGTTTTGTTTCTCATGTCACTCTGAAGCTTCAAGTAGCTGCAGATTTAGAGCAGCATGGTACATTACTATATGTTATTATATTAGAGAACTGTACCAATACACAGTCTGTTAGGTCCGGGCACAGTTAAGGATTAATGAGTGGCCAGGCAATCTGCCATTTTGATGAATATCAAAACTGCATGTACACAGCTAAAGTGCACCCCAAAAGCTGGCAGAAAATGGCTGGTGTCTCCCATAACCCATTACTGGATTTCCTCACCCCACTCCAAAAGAAGAAATGAATTGCATTTCATTTCTAGCAATCACACATCATTTCACATCCAACAAGGTGCCAGATCTTTAATACCATAATTACAGGCTATGCAAAATATCAATCACTGTCTAACTCGATTTGATTACACACCTACTGCTTTAAGTGATAGGGCCCAGCCATGGGTGCCCACCTGGAGGCAGCGAAGTAAAAGTCAAGCTTAACTTGATTGCTGTTCAAAATGAAAGTAAATCACAGTAGATATTGGGATTTAGTGTTTTCAGCACTAGAATTTAACATAGACCAGAGCCTAGATAGGAATTCAGCGGGCATTTGGCTGTGGATGTGAGCGCGGGCACAGCGGGAATAGGCAGACTGTAAGTTTTAGGAGCAGCTGCAGAGGGCAATCTGACTCGGATGAGCCCGTGAAACCAGTTGATCCCCACCGGGTTTATACGACGGCCACTGCGTGGTGGTGGTGGTGGTCTGCTGCTTGGGAAGAACCAGGACTTGAGGGTCGGTGCGGCTGGGTGGTACAGATAGGCTTTAGGATGTATCTGCTATGATAACAAATGGATGGGAGGAAGTCCTGCCTGATTAGCCTTTATTCCAATTAGCCTCCCCCCCCCCCCCCAGCATTACAACAGCTCAGAGCAGTTCTGGTGTTGGCAGCAAAGATGCTGAAGCTTGCACTTAGCACCAGCAAGTATTTCTGGGCATCAGCAGCTTCTGCGGAGCCTGCAGCAAAGGGTGAGGTGGGACTGCATGGGAGAGAGCGCGAGCATAAAAGTGGAGACGGTCTGAGAGTCTGAAGGCTGATGGATTTAGCTTGGGGTCCTAGCTAATGAGGCAGGGGTGGGAAAATGATGTTAGATTTGCTAGCGTAATTTGCTAGTCCTAGAGCATAGAAAGCTTTTCTACACTGACTTCAGGTCTTTGAAATCTCCATGTGAAGGGTCCCAAGAATAAAAGGCAAAAGGCCTGTTGTAAACGTATCTCTCTGATGTTGTGATGGAAGTAAAGCTCTCTGAGGAAAAATACTGTTTTGGTGCCCCTGTAAGCATTTTGTTTTCGTCTTAGGGAGTAAACAAATAGACAAGTTGCAAAGTGTGAAACTGTCAGTGGGAAAAAAAAAAAAATGCACCTCTGAGTGGGCCATAATAATCTCGGAGGTAACTCTTTGTTAAAAGCTTGTGTCAGGATAAGCCTGGCCTCTTATTCTGGCCTTTCTTTGCTTTTCAACAGGTGCCACTTAAGACAGGCCTCTCTCGTGCTCCTGTTTGGTTTTTTGCCTGTTAACAGTACAGCCCAGCCAGCCAGAAACTGCTGGGTAAATATACAGAAAAGCAGAGCCACTTGTGAGGGTGTAAATCGAACAGTTTACTTGATTTCCATTTGTGCAGGGAACTGCGTCAAGTACAGCTCATGTCAAATATTAAGACAGTTTCTTTGGTTAATTCTGCTGCTTTTGGGCTGCTGCTGGCTCTGGCTGTTTCATTCTGTGCTGACCTGGAGTCAAACACGCTGTAGCAATATTTGCAAGTGCATGTTTTAATTTTACCTGCAGTTTAAATTTTATGAGGCAGTTATGTGTTAGTTAAAGTGCCTTTTGTAATGACTGAAAAGATCAGGTGAATTTTAAAATATTGGACATTTAAAACCTTATTGCTATTTTAATTAAACTGAATTTAAATATCTGAATGGCATCTTTGTTAATATGTTAAAGATGTTTAGTGCTATTAATTGATATGTAACTGGGTAGCAGTGGATTTATTATGTGGCTTAAAATACCAACTGGTATGTTAAAGCTATTTCTGCTTTGCAGTTCTATTAAATGCCAACTATAATTTGCTACACAGACTGCTGGAGACCTGACTATTGATTAAGTTACCTACCAGTGTGGGCTCAATATCTGTCAGTGAACATTTTTATAAAATGGGCATGAAATATCTTGTTTGGGAGTATCAGCAATGTGAAGGCTCTGAGCTGAAGTCTGGGAGATGAGTAAGATAGGAAGGGTATGGTGTTTGACTGACATATGAAATAATAAGGTTACTGATGAAGCTTAAAAAATAACCCTGCAAGAAGAAAGGGTTGTTATTAACCTAGTTGGGGGGGATGGGGTGGATATTTTTTTTTTTTTTTTTTTTTTAATTCTGACCACCATACAGCCTCGCAAGCAGTTGTGTCTGCCTGGCTGAAAAGGCTGGGCCAGAAAGCAAGAGGTTTAGTGGAAGTGATCAGGGTTAGATGATGATCTCAGCTGCGGCCCCTTCTGTAAAATTAAGGGAATTAACCTTCTGTTATCTCTGGTTTTGCCTGTCTTGCTTACTTAAATACAAGCTTTTCAAGGAAAGTTATATAAAACTCTTGACAGAGCCTTATGGCAGTTCAATGTTATGTGAAGAGCAACGATTCTCAAGCTCTTTCCTATTTCATATGCTGTCTTGCGAGCTGGAGCTTCTATTTATATATTTTCTTCCAGCAAATGATTTGCTTCTCAGGCCTTTGCAATGGAAATTCACTTAGGGTACTCTAAGCAGCATGTTTATAGTGACAAAAACCTAGTTAGACTGTGAAAAAATGTGTGAATGTTTTCAGAAAGTGTGCTTGCTTACTTGCATCCCATTAACATATGGATGCTGCAACAGGGACAAGGGCTCATTCTGCTAATCTGTATTCAGACGCATATCGAGGAGCAGACTGCGCCCCAAAGACCTTACAGTCAAGGTAATGAGTGGTAAAGAAGAAGTTTTATTTAGTCTTTTTATTTTTTTCAGGTGGGGGACAGAAATAAAATGGTTCGTTAGAATCACATAGGGAATCTGGGAAAGGTTAAGGAAACAAACTTTTTTTTTTTCCAAAAGTGTTTCTTAAAACAGTGACATCACCGTCTTTCCACCTCTTGAAATCTGGTTTTATTTTGCTCTTATTCAGCTTTGTATTGACTCTGGAGGCAAGGATATCATTTGGTTTGGGAACAACATGATGTCAACAATCGCGCTCTCGGGAGAACACCGCCTTGCAGCCACCTTCCCTTTGTAGCACTGTAAATATGTTGGGTCGTTGCATCTCTTGCAATTAACCTTTGCAGAAATGAGCTACGATGTCTTGCTGTGGACAATTAGCCCTCACGGACCCACAGGCTTAACATGTTTTGCTTTGGACGAAAGTTGTCACTGGTGTAGTTCTGCTGGAGTTGGAGGAGACGCCGAGTAACGTTGGGTTTTCATTGAGTTTTGGGGGAGGATTTTGAGCAGATTCGTAACCCTGCACAGCAGAAGCATTACCTCTGCCTGCCTCTATGCTTGTTTAGGCCTTATGCAATTTATGGACCATATCATTGTTCTCCTTTCAAGATGCCACAGCCATCAGAAAGGAATGTGAGGAGTTGTTAAAGGTTCGCTAAGTCATCGAACCATTACCCCAGCATGGGGCACCTTTGCTGATGTAATGATATTCATGAAAGAGCCAGAGCACAAAGGAAGGCAATCTAATAAATACCTGAACTTCAGAAGGCATAATATCACCGCAGGTCATCTTTCTAAATTATTTAAGAACAGTGTTTGCTATGCACTTCTACAATTTCTCAGGTGAGGATTTATTACCTTTTAATTCACTTAAATATTTAAAATTTATTTGATTTGGGAGGAGAAAGCAGACAGGAAGGTAAGAAAAATGGCTTTGCTCCCTTTATGGAAAATTTAAGTGATGCTACTGGTATTCACTTTCAGCTAGAGGACTCGAGTAAGATGTATGCAGATCATTTATTGTGAGTGTCTTTTACACTGCTTTGGCATAACAAAGACTCCTATGTGAAAATATTCTATAGTGCAATAGGAATTAGAATAATACTTATGCATTTTGCCTCACAGTAAAAATATTCTGAAGTTTAGTGTGTATTAATAGAGTCCTGTGAGATGCATCGACAAAAACAAGCTTTCAGTACTCTATATGCATAGAAGTGTATTTTTTAAATAACAGAAATCCACCTCAGATAAAAATTGTAGATGTAGGTGTGGCCTGAACCAGAAAATTTCACTTGTGTATCTTCATGAAGGGAAATAAATCATATGACTCTTCAATTCTGTATTTAAATATATAAATTATTTTTTCTGGTTTTGATTTATGATTTCACATCTCTTCAACATCATTACTTTCAAGAGGCAGTGCTAGGATGTATCTAAAACTTGAGGACCCATTTTGCACTGAATCCTGAACAACTTCCAAGATGCAATGGGTTGTCCGATGATAATGCAGAATGAAGTCAGTCTTAAAGTAGATGTTCCCAAACATGTAAGGGATTTAGGAGCCAGCTTCCACTGAGTTTCATGACTGCAACATTGCAGACAAACTTCCATAGTCTTAAAATTTTTTTTTTTTTTAATTAACAGAAATTCTGAACTTTGAGTGGATTAATTAAACCACATTGTTAATTCTCATCCAGATTCAGAGTAGCCTTAGGTAAATTTGTTGTATTCCATTTATGAAGGATATTAAACTGCATTGAACAAACAGTCTTCATGGGGATTTAATACAGTTTAATAAATCCATTTTAGGACTTGATGCAGATTAGTTTTATTGTGTTCTTTTGTAAAGATAAAGATTTTTAAGAGGGGGGAGGAATTTTCAGAAAACTAGTTTCAAGCTAAAAAAAATTACTTTTCTTTTTTTGTGTTAAAGAGGTAGTTTACAACCCTAGGAAACAATATATTATGCAAAATTTAGCCAGTTAATCTGTCCATTATTTGTCAAGCAGTATGGTAAGGCTGAAATATATTCTGCAGAGGATATCTTATTCAACAGAGCTTAATCCTCCCCATCTATCACCAAATGACTTTATACTTGCATAAATTTTTCCATTATTTGACCAGCTTTTACAGTGCGGGAAATGTAATGCTTGGGCCGTTAAGCCTCTTTTCCTCTATGCTGCTAGAAACTAGCTTTGCTGCTTATAATATTTTGTGCCAAGTGAGGTTTTTCCCAATGATTTGATTCAAAGCACCATCAGTCCACCTCACTGATTTGTTGCAAATTTTTTTGGGGGGGTGCAACAGCATTTGCTCACATTGAAAGTAACTTTGCAGAAGTTGAGAGTTTGGTTAGGAGCAGCAATTAGGGAAGATGCTTTCCAGATGAAGTTCAAGGGAGAGTGAATTAATCCACAGTTAATAAATTACAACAATAGTAGCAGCGTATTTGTAACTGAAACAAGAAGAAAGAAGAGATGTCACCCTGCTTTTGTTCCCCAATCTGCTCAGTTTGAAGCTCTTTGCCAGCCGTGGACCAATTTGCATCTCTTCTCCATCCAGGGAATCTGCTGCATGGAACTAATAGATGCTTTCTGAGCTGAAGGTAAGTAGGGAGAGGAGGTAGCTGTTCCTCATCTGACGGTGTCATTCTGTGGCTCTGCCCAATGCCTGCAGTGTGATTCACTAAAAGGATAAAAAGACACTTAAAAATTTAGAGACACACATTCTTGGTTTTTCCTCTCCACTTCTCTCTTTCATTAAGCTTAGGTAATAGCTCAGGTGAGAGGTGTCTCCTTCCCTAGAGAATTCAGGAATAGAAATGATGCTATCTATCTGGAGAGGTCTACTTTGAAATATTTAGTCTGTTAAGCTATTTCCAGCTAGTGGTAATATGGATCTTTGCTCTCTGAACCAACCAAGTTTGAGAGCAAGCTAGTAACGCTTCCACACAAGACGGTTGCTGCCATCCCTTATTGTATCTCCTTTTGATAAAGCCGCCGTGCAGGGCAAGCAGGCTTCAGATAAAGACAGTTTCTCATTCACCTGGGAGTTACTCATCTGAGTTTAATGGAGTCACATGAGACTAAAAGGGGAATTGGGTCCGCTCAGTTCTTCCCTTAATAATTTCAGTTCAAGCTTTCCCATTGACTTCACTGGGAGTTAAGACTTTTTGGTATTGCACTTGGTTTTGAATTGTTTTGAGGTTAATAACATGAACCCTCAAGAAAAGGGCCTCGGCTTGAACATAAGTTTCCCAGTCAAGGATACCTGGCCACTGCCTTATCTTCTATCTTGATGGGTACGTTTTCAAAGGCACTGTGAACGATCAGACACCTTTTCCCCAGAGCTGATCCCATCTGGCCCCTCTATTTGTCTGTCCCTTGCAGAGCAACAAGATTTTCGGCAAGCAGTTTCTTTGCATTTATTTCTGAAAACCACAGTCGTGTGCCATGCAAAATCCTTCCTCTATAGGGAGGAGCATTCTCTAGCATTGGCATGTGAATCAGCACGGAATGTTTTACGTGTGGTTTTGTCTCTGATTGTCTGCATACGCGTAATGACGGGTCTCTGAGCGGTGATTAGATGAGGGCAGGGGTTGCCCATGGATGCGATGGCAGCAGAAGACCCATTTCCCCCTCTCGCTGCTGCAGGATGCAGCTCACAGAAGTACTCTGTGCTGGCCGAAATGCAACAGGTTTAAAAATTACAGTAGGATTTAAAATAGAAGCTTGACACTTTGGTGCAGAGGATACTTTTCTTGCACTTCAAGAACGGGGACATTACTGGTAGTGTCTTCAGAGAGGACAAATGTGATGGGAGGGTCTATGAAGGCTGAAATAACTTCTCAGGTTTACTGATGCCTTGGGAACTGGAGTGAAGTCAGCTTCGGCACTGCTTCTGTTGTGTTTAAATTAAAGGGCTTTTAATTCAGTGTCTAACAAGCAATGCTGACACGCATTTAATAGTAAGCAGCGACAACTTCAAAGCTGTGGCTCAGGATCCCAATTAATGGATGAATTTATGCTGCCGAATCCCTCCTCCAGGAGAGCATTACAGACACAGTGTTTTGTTTCCAGAAAGCAAAGAGCATCGCAGAGCTTTTTTTCCCAGAAAAGGGGTGTCTGTCTGACTAATCTGAAATGATTCAGCACTCTGAATGAATGCTATGGATTTTGCAGGGGCACACAATATCCTTTGCCCTCGTGGAGAAAGCTTCCATGAATTATATACCTGCTGCTTCTATTTTTTAAATTGCTAGGATTAAAGGCTAAGAGTCATTCCTTTGGTTTCTTATCTGGATGTTTTCTTTTTGAGTTCACTTCTAATCGGTGCCTATTCCACCCAGCCCTTCTGCAAATGCCTAGGAAAAATCACATGGCTGATTTTCTAATGGCAGCTCTGATGTTATTGAAAGGCAGTTTGTCAAGGAAGCATCAATGGAAAAAACAAAGGTAACAGGCAGTAGGAGCAAAGTAACCATTAGTACCTATGATGGTAGAGAGGGCCATTTGGTGTTGACTTGATAAATGCCATCACTACAAGGGCATGATAAAATACCTAAAAAAATGGGATGTGTAAGACCCTGCCTAATCTCCAGTTTCATATAATTGTACCATGACAAATGGAGGCATTAGACCTGATAAGGTTTTAATAAAAATGCAAATACAGAAATCCTGCACTAGAAATGCACAGGTGATGAGTATTAACTAGAAGTAAGTTCTTAAAAGTAAAATAATCTACTTGTTCTGGCCGTGATGATGATGAATATGAATACACTTTTTCGTGGGGCTTTTTATTCTAAATATTGTGGAAATGCGGTCATGGGGGAATTGCAGCTGTACTTTGAAGGCTGCTACAGTCCAGAGAGGGACCAACTGAAATGAAGACTCCATTATAGAGGTTGCTGTACACACACATTTCTGGCCTGGAAAAAATTACAGTCCAAGTACGTAATATGTAATAAAGCATGGGAGAGAAAACAGTGGGTACAGGGAAATGAAAGGACTTTCCAAAGTAACAGCAGAGCAGTGACTGAACTGAGGTTTCTTGGCTCATAGCCTAGTGTCTTATCTTGTAGTCAACCATTTCCAATGGCTTGTAAATCCCAGCATTTCAGTAGCGATTCAAGAGGTATCACAGTCTACCTGGGGCTTGACTGTAGGACAGAAGTCAAATGTCAACCAATTGCTCACTGGGGAAATAAAAATTCTCCTTTCCTTGGATGCTACTCAAATCCTCATAAAGTAGAACTGTGGCAGTCAACGCAGGACTAAACCCCTGATTCCTGTTAGCAGCAGAGGGAACAAGCCTGGAGTTCCTCAGAGGTATCAAGAACAAGTAGTGCTGCAAGGTGCCAAAAGCTGAGGATATCGTTGTTTTGTCCTCAATGAGGAAAGCAAACGTGAGTTAAAGGCTAGACAAGGATTGTGTGGTTTGTTTCCTTTCGTGTGATGGAAGTGGTGTCTGTTCAGAACTAAGCAGAGGTTTAAACTACCTGTGCCAGAAAACCTATTAGATAAGAAGCCTATGAAAATGAAGTTTGACTGATTTGGAATTGGGTGGGGTGAGATCCATTGGTGTGGGGAACTCAGGAATGAGACAATGCCTTTGTACGAAAAGAAACCAAACGTGCAGCTGGACTGTCTATATGCCTGTCGCTGTGGAGCTGGGTTACCCAGCTAATCAAGGTTTCAGTTAGTACCTTGTTCAGTTAGTAAACTGTCGAGATGCTCAACTGTCCCAGCCATCCTTTCACTGCTCCTCAGTTTTCTGTGCTGTCACAGAAATTTGTCTCTTCACGGTACCCCTGGAAGTATGTCCTCGTTTTTAGAAATGATGGTATATGTAGATGGTATGTATTAGATGATGGTATACGTATATACATATATGCGCACATGCACACACGACCCCCTCCTCCTTCTGATGCTTTTTGTCTGGCCCCGATGCTGAACCGTAACAGTGACAGCTCATTAGTGTGCTTTGTGTTACTACTGATTTCTTATTTTTTCCTTTTGTTTCCTGTTGTCAATGTGACTGAGAGCTTTGAGTGCACCAAAGAAAGAAGTTTTGTATTCCTAGTGGCCAGGTCAGCTCTGATATTCCTGAAGCTGTTTGGTCTGAACGATATCCCTTGTTAACAAGTTATAGAGGACGAGTGAATCTACGTATAGAAGAATTTAATAAGAGAGAGTAGAAGTCATTCTGCAAAGCTGTCAATGGATTAGTGCTTGTGTGACCCAGATGAGAATTTGGCAGGCAGAGAAGCCATTTATTTTGATCAGAGGAAGACAACGTTTCTGCAGTGGTATGAATTTCTGCACAGGTAATTAATAGATGATCACTGGCCCGAATAACTTAGTCCTGCTATTGATGAAGGAGCAGCATCCCATTTCCAAGGGTCACAATGCAAGAGCCAAGCCCTCTATTAATAGGAAAAATAAATACCTACTGCTATTGTTTATATCTATTTGCCAAGCGTTATGAAACAGAGCTGGGGAAGAGCCTGCTAAGCCGATCTGAAGTTGCAAATGATCAAGGTGAGTGGTGTAATCAAGGGTCTGGAAGACAGTATGTGTATTAAACAAAATTAAAAAGCTTAGAAAGCCAAAGCAACTACATCAATAAATCATTAAACACTTAAGACTATTTTGTAGGTGCAAAAACCCATTGTGGAATTCCCTGTGGAGATAATTTTATTATTCTATTTTGTGTGATTAAAATGAATCCTTTTGCTTCACAATACATCCCTAAATAGTGCAGTTCAAAAGGCTGATAATTAGCATAGACCATATGGAGGAAGGGAAGGCTCCTTTTAATAAAAGGCTGAAGCCAATATTAAAATAGTAGGAATTTCACCTGAAGTAGGGATATGCTGAAGAAATGGAGTAAATTTGATGATGCAAGCCTTTCCTTAACTGGGAGTTAACTGGGAGTGATCTATGTGACATCTTATTGCTCAAGATGAATTTCTAATTGAGTATGCAGTACTCAAAAGCATCTTTCACAACACAAGTCCTGATGCAAGTACAAATAAAAAGAATTGGGACAGGCTAAGATACTGAATGAAACTTGCTTTGTAATAGCCCCAGGATTATGTATTTGCATATTCTGTTTAGTTATTGAAAAAGATGCGATTTGTTAGATTTTTATCTGCCTTTGTTTATTAAATGTTTTCCATCGCCTCTCTCACCTTCCCCTGCTTAAGTTTATTCCGATATTATCAACTCCAAGTATTACAAAATAGAGCAGTTCATTTAAGTCATGTGACTGTTTAGTCATGGAACATTTTAAAAAATTCTTTTGCCTTTTGATGTTTAAGGCGTTAGGGTCCACAATGGCTAATCTTCCCTTACACACAAGAGAAGCAAACATCTCATTTTTAAATAAACTTCAGATTTTGTCTTTTAAAATTACTTTATGAGCTGGGGTGTGAAAGGAAAAAAGAAATAATTGCATATTAAGGGAGTTGTTATAAAAATGAATTCATTAGCTATTTTGCATCCAGGATACACCTTCTAAAGTACCTAAACCCAAACTATCCTGCCAAAAAGCCCAACCTCAATGTTATGTGGAACTCCTCCAAGCACTCATGACTAGGCTGCATCCTTCACTTTATGTGCATGTAACACGATGCAGGGCCTTACTCCAAACTCCAGAGAAAAGGAAGTGAATATAACTTTTTTCAAAGGTGGTTGATTTTGCACGCCCAACTCGAGATTATTGAAAGAGACCATCTGTTCTGAAAGCAGGCCTATGGCTTGTGCTTTAGGAAAATCAGGCTTTCTTGCAGCATCTCGAGGTAGGCATCCAAAGCCATTAAACCTTTTTTAAAAACCCATCTGACTTTTATTATATGATAACAATCAATCTTTATTGACTTAGGGCTTGAAATGAAAACTACTGCTAATATTCACAACGCATTTTTGAGAAAGCGAATGAGCAGGGAGACAGGCCATTTTTGCAAGTAAAGGAGTTGGAGTTATCAGACTTTAATATCTGCAATCTTGCTTTGAGACTATTTTAATAAATTTTGGAAATGAATGTTATATTATTAAGAAGTGAAAAGGGGAAGGAAAGGAGGAGCAAAATGGCAGCGCCATATGAATCAGGAATGACTGTGTCCTGTAATTGCTCCTGTAAAATGTGAAAGTTATAATTCTATGTAAATGTGTGTGCATGTGCATACACAAACACGATTGCCACCTATCTGTGCGTCCTTTGAAAATCAGCATATTTCTTTTCTACTTATGTGCCTATGATCTTAGAAGGCCTCATCTACACTGCCATTTCCCACGAAAGGCTCTTTGGCTGCCCTGATACGATCCTTGTACAAAGGATCTACTCTGCCCTTCAGAGGGACTGCGGAAAGCCACAGCAAGTCGAGGCACATTATTATAGGGAATAGCGTGACTGTAACAGTTGGATCAGTCCATTTAATTTGCAAGTTCTAATTAAAGCACGAAGGACAGGATGGAGCCCACAGTACAATTTTGTTTCTGTTTCTGCCACTGTGATTTTCCATCAGCAAGAGAAATTAGCTTTCTGGGTCTCAGTCTTCTATGAATTTTTGTAATTTGCCTACCGAGACTTTGTGTTTTCTTAATAAATACATATTCAGTATCCAGCATCTCTGGGATCTAGGTGTTCGATTCAGGTCTGAGGTGGGGGGGTGGGGGTAGAAACCTCAGGTTTCAGCCTGGATGCTTCCATAGCTTGATCATATCCCAATCACATCAGGAAAAATGAACGCATTATTTAATTTTCCCCACTGTTTTCATTTACAGATGCTAAGTTGATGGATACTTCTGTGGTTTTCTTATTTTGGCCTGAAAATATGGACTGTTAACTGTGGGGTTTGGTTTTGTTTTTCATACGCCAACAACCAAGATTTTACTCCTGATGTTGACAGAAGAGATTGAGTTATTTTCCTTCCGAATGGATTTTGTTGACAGGATGGATTTAGGCTGTTGACAAAACACATTCTGTTAGCATGGTGGCCTAAAGCTTTGATGAAATATGTTTTATTGGCAGGATGGATTGAGATTGTGGTGACAAAATGCAAACAGCCTAATCCATTCCGTTGATAAAACACATTTATCTAACTATCAAATCCATCCAGTTGACAAACCCATTTTTGTTTGAAACTGAAAAGCATCTTTTTGAGAGGAAGAAATAAATTCCCAGAGAGCTGCAGGAAGCAGCTTAGCTTATTGAGAAGCTGTGCTAGAGCCTCTCTCGCGTGCTGTGGAAATAGAGATGTGGACCTCTACAACAACAGTATTAGAAATGGCAGTGAAGAGAACTGCAAGTGGAAGTATCTCCTGTTTCCTCAGCACAACACAGCCCTGCACTGAGTCGACATGCTTCGTGGATGCTTTGCAAGTTTTCTACATCTTATAGCATCCTAATGGACTTCCAAGGGAGATCTAAAAGCTGTGTTCAAAGTTGACCCTGAAAATCAGAATTAATCTCTTAATACTAAAAATCATAGTGGCAATAGCTATGTTGGGTTTTGGTACCTACAACCTGTCTGCCAGTTGAAGCAGCTGGGTTTCACCAGCAGTACCTATCTGTTGTTGGTCAGCTTCCCTCTGTCCAAAGGCAGTAAAGACTTGGTTCTCTTCCCTTGCTAACGTTTCTGTCTCTCTGCAAGGACTAACTCTTCCTTTCTCTTAGGTTGTCCCATTGGCTAATATAATTTAGTTCTGAATTTGTCCATTCTCTGCTTCAATCTCAGTTTCTTTCTCCTGAAGGACTCCTGCTCTGAGTTCAGCCTAATCTGTTAAAGGCTGACAGACAGCAAACAAATGCCAGCAAAATGCAGAGCTGTCTCTTCAGGCTTTCATGTTTCAGATGTTTTCCTTCAACTGTGTGGTCTCAAAAGCAGGTATTCCCCTTCCCTACATATGTACAATCTGTTTCTGATGCATAGGAAGGCAATATCATGTCTTTCCTTGATGAGATATCAGACATAACATTTTGACCAGACTGACATTTAAAGTAATCAGAAATGTACTTTTCCACTCTGTCAATGCAATCGTGTTCTTCACGTGTCAGAGGACATAAGAATCAATATATTAATACCACAAAGCAAAAATTTTGACATTTGAAGTTGTTTAGTTTACAGTTTCTATTTAAAAATATCAGATTTGATCAGGCATATGAGAGATCCAGAAATTAGCATTCCTCCCCCAAACTTCATCTTAGATAAGAAAGAAAGTTTTAAAACCTGAAATTTATACTAGCGTCTTCTTTTTCCTATACATCGAGAGCAATTTTTCCTTCCCTCTGCAGGGCAATTAACAGAAAATAAAATAATGTCCATGTTGGGGAGATGTTTTTGGCCCTTAGGTTAGCTCTTGAAATATAATTGTGTGCACTCCTCCTGCTGCAATGTAGGGGGAAATGTGTGTTGCTTATAACCTTCCATTCAAAACAGTTATTCTTTCGCACTGTAAGTTTTGGGCCCATTCACCGAGGCAAAGAGCATCTGTACTGCTGCCCAATTAAAAGCATTTTACGTCAGCTGTGCTCAAATGTAAATGACTTCACAAACAGCAAAGAAACACCAGGGTGAGCAAGTCTGGAGCGGTGAGGCAGTTTTCCTCATTAACTGTTTTGCTCGTGGTCCCAGCGACCGCCTGTTTGACACCCAGATCGAGCGAGGCGTGGGGTCCTGGGGAAGATCTGCTTTAATTAAGCTTAACTGTGCAGTAAGGACAAGCTAATGGTGTGGCTGGATAGACGCCGGGGAAGGTTTTTTCTGCAAGAATATTGCTTCGAATCCTCCCATCAGGGCAACTGTCTGACTGCCAGGGTGACTTCTGACTTGGAGGAGCATTTTCTTGTATTCATAAGCCCAAAATACGGCAGTGGCGGTTCTCGTAGGCGCCTGTGTTAACTGAGGAGGGATACTGGCATCTCAGCATGACTAACATCTTGTAAGCAGTGATAGCGTTTTGCTTCTGTTTGTCAGAACTAGCATGCTTTTTGCCTCTAAGGTTGTAGCCTCAGCGGCGTGGTATTAATCACAGAGGTGGTGGTGCGTGTGAGGTTATGCTTGAGGAGCACAACTGGTTCACTGAAGATGCAAAAAAAATCTGTACAATATTAAAGGCTATATTATTTCTAATGACCTTTTTGTAATATGGGTATGTGCATATGTGTAAAAGGATGACGAGAAACAAGTTAATATTTCTGTTCTAGTTAACTGAGCCCCCAGAAAGGGTTTGCAGGCAATGGTAAGGTCTAGGAGCAATCAGACCAGTAGGAAAATATTTCAGTGCCAATCTTGCTGACAGCCAGCAAGACAGAAGGAAAAGGGAAAATGAGCCATAAATGCTTTCGTACACTACTCTCTGCTCCCATTGTGCCTAAAGGCAAGGTCTAACTCTGCCTATGGAGAGCTTCAAACTTCCAGTTAGTTTGGTTTCCAGCATCTTTCCCGGGCGGTGACTCCACAGTATAATACATTTCCAGCGATAGGCAGGCTGCATTTCTCTTTGTTTCATCCCATTACTTCCATCTGTTATATTTTACTATTTACTGAGTCCTGGCAATGTGTTTAGGTCCTTTGCATGGTTCTGCTGTGTCTCCTCTTCCTTTGGTGTCAAAAGGGGTTTACCTGACCTGTGTGAGACGGTGTTTGTTCTATCATCGTAATTAATTATGCTGACATGACTGGTGAAGAGGATGCCAAGCACCGTGGCATTAGCATTCAGAAGCATTTTCTCAGGATGAAAAAGGGCAAAGCACAGAAACAAAAGATAGCGAAGAGATAATGAGGGAGTCTGTGACCTTTCCGAGGTCTCATTCTCAGAGACTCATGCATTATTTCAGCGACTGTGCAATTAACTTGTGTCATTACTGTACATGTGCGCAAACCCTTCTGGGAAAGTGCTGTGGAACCGAAGGGAAAATGACAACTTTTGAGTAGGTTGAAAACAGAAAGCCGGGGCTGAATTTTGCACCTAACACTTTTTGTCCTGAGGGCTCTGTTGTGCAGATATGAGTGTATAACCATGTGCAACAGCTCATTTCAAGGAAGTGGAAGCAATCTAATAGTTCTGTTGCAATATTTCTTGTCAGGCACTCTAAGAAAAATTCATTTGTATATGAGATTCAACAGAGGCCATAACATAGCAGGCATTGACTGTAACCACCATTGCTGAATAAGTTAAAATACCAAATGATTTATGAATGTTATTTTCCTTGATTAAAGGAGATGACGTTGATTCCAGAGGGTGCTGCTGTTCAACAGCTTTCCTTCCTCAAACTTAATGCCGCAGTATAAATTTTGCTGAGTAAGAGCAGGTATGATTATGAAATGCTTCTAGACCTGCTTCTAGGTCTGATTTGAAAATTTCTAAGAGGGCAGCTCTGCATATCATTATTCCAGCCTTCCTGCCAATTCACCCTGTGACTTTTACCTCTGCCCAGATCATACCGAGAAACAGTCGGTCCTCAGAGAAAGATCCTGGGTCTTTTGGCTCCAGTGTGCCTTCTCGAACATGATGCTTTGTCTCAGTTGTCCCTTCAGTTCCTGATTTAACAAGTCTAGGCTAATTGGTTTCTGTTAGGGACTGTCTTTACGCAAAGTCCGTACAGTTACTGGTACAGGGGAGATTGGCACTACAGTTTGTTCTGGGGTGCTGTTATTATAAGAGTAAACTTCATCCTGGTCGCATAGACTTGCTTTGGGCAAGTCTCTTTATAGCTGAGTTTTTCTTGAGCATACAGTACAGATTTTAACATATTACCCACCCATAGCAGGTAATGCGCTAACCCACTGCCCTATTTCGGAAGAGAATGCTGCAAAATTTCTACTCCTGTATAAGGTCTGACTTACTACTAGACTTAGGAAAAACTCACAGGATTTCCATGCTTTCTTGATATTACTTTTAATTTGGAAAGTCTGGGTAAATATTGGCTCCACTGAAGGTGATGGAAAAACCTCAACTCACTTTGATGAAGCCAGGAGTTTATGCACACCATTTTGTCCTACGTTGTGCAGTGTTTTGAGATTTGGGAATGAAAATATAGAACAAGTGCAAAGCAGAGTATTTTTAAAGGAAAACGAGCCAGAGAAAATTAATCTGCAGTGAATATAACATCCTTAAAGCAAAGTACTATCAAAAATCATTCAGCTCAGATAGATCACTAATCTGATGGTTTGTGGCTGTGAAATTCTGGAGTTGAAAGAAGTTTGGGTCTCTGAGCATCAAAAAATAGGTGATGATCCAAAACCACAAATAGCAGCTGGTAGCACTGCCCCAATAAAAATCAAGTGGAAGACAGGCAGTTGATGCTGGACAGTGAATTGAAAGGCTGAGTTTTAATTTTGGATTTCCAACTGCTATTGCTATTGAATTTTAATTCATTTATATTTCTAGCACCGCTCTTTCCTTGTTTAGATAATAAAGAAAACTTGGCTATGAGTTTTACATAGCACTTGCATTTATTCTGTGGTTACCTTTTTTAACTGGTACTGTAGTTACCACAGCAACAGTAAAATGGCTTAGTTATCATATGAAAACTTTCTTTACAGAAGCAAATCTGATAAGATGTCATGAACCGTCTTGAAGAAATATGTATGTTCCAATAAAAATCACTCAATGTTTCTGGGGTTCCTGTAGCAATACATTAACAATTCTATAGTTAAGATCTCGTCGGTATCTCCTTTATAAATCTGCCACAGTTAGTCCTGAAACCAGCCTGCAATGTTGCATTGCCAGCTCTCAACTGGGGAATGATTAAAAAATGGCATTCTAAAACAAATTGATTCAATTGAATGCAAAAAGAAGCAGCTCCTATTACTTCCCCCCAACATATATAGAGACACCTGAGGACCGATGATAAAATGAAGGTTTGAGAAAGGTATTTTTTAAATTCATGTTTCAGCAGCATAGTTTAGTAGGCGTAAGGGAGACAGTTAGTAACATGTGCCACTCTGGAGCAGAACGAGGGTCGCCCTTGCCTGGCACCTTGCTGCAGGCACGGCCGGTGCTGGGTGCCCAGCTTTGTGCATGAAACCCGTCAATAACCATTGACTGCCATGGGTATCTATACGGCTCCCATTTCAATGTTTGATACTCTCAAGGCTTTCAGTGTGTTTACCCTTTTAACACTAAGCCAGGTAGAGCGGCAGTGCTGTTATTTCTGTTGTACGGGTGAGGTGTGGGCGAATTACCTGCAGATTTTTCTTTTTATCTCCGAATAATTGCTTCATGCTGTGAATATGGAGAGTTTATATCCCTTTTAGTCTTCTCAACCCATCACCTTCCCAAAGGCAACAATACACAATAGCATTTTTACAGCTAAATCGTGGGTAGGAGGGGGAGGAAGGTTGAGGTTATTCTGCCACTGAGGTATTACTGTTCAGAGTATTATACTGTGCTTGGAAGTTGCTGAGTTTTTATGCCACCTGTTCCCATGCGGTTATTCACAGCTCTGCCATAAATACAGGAAATTAATCTATATATTTCCATCCAAAGACAAGACCTAGGGAATGAAATTCAATTAAAAATCCGGTTCCTAAGAGCCACAGCAGAGAAGCACAAGAGCTGCCCTGCCTGTAAGAAATCCTCACGGACCCAGCAAAGCCACGTCTGACGCACATCTGGACACCAGTTACACAGAAATACACATCTAACTCTGTTATCCTACGTTTCCGGCCACAACTCTTGACACCAGTGTTTTCAGCTGATAATGAGGTGTGTTGGGAGTGATTTTAATAAAGTTGCTAGTTAAGAAGAGATGGTTTTATACCAACAATCTACCGATTAGTAGGACTGGTGTACAATTTCAGCAAAATTTAAGTTTAATGGGAGCTTTTTTGAACTAGACCTCTGACAACACAACACACAAGCTGCCACTAAGGTCTTGAAAACCTTCTCGAACATCTCTTGCCTATTAGAGTATGATTAAATATGTGGAGCATTAAAGCAAGCATTAGGAAGAGATATAGTTCTAAGGAAAAACAGAGAAATTCTTACCAGACAGTACACTAAGGCAGCTGGATGTCTTTATGTGAGAAAAAAATACTTACAATCCTCTTAGATATCAATTATGTGGTGCCTCTAAATTCAGGAGTCTTCCTGTTGAGGAAAGGAGGACACCGTGTAATGGATAGACGGGAGCAGAGAGGCCATTTCGTGGGACATAATCACACATTTTGGAAGATATGGGAAACGTGAACCTTCAAGCCCTTTTCTCACTAATGGCAGATGTCATCCCCCGTGTAATTCGGCGCAGATGAGCGGTAGCGTGAGAGCAGGAACGGAGTCATTGCAGGCTGATCCACCGACGGCCGACGTACCTTCGACTCAAGGAGAGACCCCGTCCAGTGGCCGGTGGCAGAACACCGACTATAACAATTGGAAAGGCCCAAAGGATTCACTGCATTTGGTGACCCTCGTAATGTGTTTTTGAGGTCTGGGCTGCGGATAGGGGGTAATTCTTCAGAATACCTGTGCTGCTTGACAGCTACAACGAGGACTCTGTCGAGGTGGATACCGGCTTAGGGGCACACCGATGGCATGTATTTAATCAAGGGCACACCGGTTTGGATTTTATTGTTGTGCTACAGAATATGATTGCGGAGTTGTGAATGGGTAGCTGCATGAGTTATCAGCCTTTCTATCTAGATACCAGCTATAATTATATTTTTCAATATCTGGCTAGATTATAACTGATTAATATCTATCTAACCTAGACAAATGATCTACAGTCCAGTCTTTTTACACTAGCTGTTACAATCTAATTTGATCCGGTTACTGGTGAGGGATCTTAATTTAATATGTAATATATTTTACTTTTTTTTTTGTTTTAAAATGCAAAGCTCAAGATGAACAGTTTGGGATTTTTTTTTACTGTACTTTTCCTTCAGGCATGGACTCAACATTTTTCAACCAACCTCAGAATAGCTTTTTGTTTAGGGACTTGTTTGAATATTTAAAATGAAAAATGATTTATTTCATTTGGTTAGTGTGAATGGAGTGTACTCTTTCAATGCCAGCTGGCAGAATGAAGTAGCTGGGGAAGAGATTGTGTACTGCAGTATCTAAAAGGAAGATGAAGATTTCTTTGATTTCTACAGCAGGGATATAATTCAATTATTCAATTTGACCAAAGAAAACTGGATCAACTAAATTTTCTAGGGTTTTTTAGAGTAATTTTTATGAATCTCCAGTTTTAGAGGGAGTAGGTACATTTTTATTCCCATGCGATCTGCTTTTGAGACTGAACTTTGGTAGCATCAGTCTGACAATAAAATTGAATTTCAAGGCATGCTGCTGTCAAAATGCCCTCTTTCTGTAGTGAACTTACACACAGTGATCACGAAAAGAAATTTTCAGCCCAGCCAGAATGTGTCACCTGAAGTAATTACCAGCTGTGCAGGTCTGGGGTTAACCTGAGGACAGTTCATTAGCTATGCAGAGCAGTGCAAACAAGCAGCAAAAGGAAGAATGAAAGATATCAAAAAAATGGTTTCTGGGCTCTGGTGTATCTTTTCAAATCAACGAGTTCCTACCTTAGTCTCCCAGTGCAAGGGATGGTAAAATAGAGCTATGGATGCAGGTCGTTGGAGGAAGGCTCGAGCATCAGATCTGGGGGCTCGGGTTGTACTAACGACTCTCGTTGTGCCCTGATACGTCAGACACAGACCTACAGCCGGGCAGGTTCCCCCAAGCATCCCACACAAGCGTGTCCTGTTGTGTACTGCTGGCCAAACATCCCTCCCTCCTCCCAATGGGATCACGGTTTCAGTGGGAATAAAATTACATGCGCTGGCAGGTAGATAAAAAGCTAGTGAACGCTGGTTAACATCGTCTTGAGCAACGGCAGCGCGGGCTGCAGCGTGCATTTGCGTACACCTCGGTAACTCTCCTGTCCATGATTATTTGTGAGTTTTGGGGTTGCTTTGCTCTTTGTGTTTCAGTAGTAATAGCCAGATGTGGTATGTTGGCGATAGGGTGTGGACTCTTTGCGTTCTTTACTATCCTTCATCTCCTCGCTGAATAAAACCAGTGCACACGCTTAAAATAAATACTTCCAGCGTCTCAGTGTCGTGTCGTGGACAGGAAAGAAAGGAATTAAAAAGTAATATTTCTCTACCCCACAGGTATTGTATGGAGATTTGCTCATGGACAGCCTTGGATAGAAGGACGTATGTGAACGCATTGTCATTATCGCAGGCATGGCATATGCTAACCTCTTAACAAAAATACAAGTGTTAACATATCTGTCCCTACAACGACCACAAAGCTGCATGCAGCGCGATAACTATCTGGAAGGCTTCTGGAGGGGATGTCACCAGCATTCAGCATGAATAGCTCAAGTCCTTTTGCCTGAAAGAGAATTTGGAGGAAACGAGAAGGGCAGTTGCATTCTCTATAGAGCAGAGAGTTTATTTTCAGAGGCAGGTCCCAGAAGCATGGTCCCCATTAGAGCTCTCTCACCTGCATTTGAGACACTAGTCACAAACGTAAAAGCAAATTTTGCAAATAAGGGTTTCTCTGGAGGTAGTGTATTGTTCTCAACAGCAGGAAAAGCAGCACATATTCTGGAATGGGATTTAAAGTCAAGGTTTCTTTTTTTTTTTCCTGGGAGTGGCTGACCTTCCTAGGTGAATCACTGATGACTGCTGTCAGTGCTTCTCCTAAGTTTCTTATTCAGATATGAAATTAGCCCTTTAAGTAAGTCAGCTAGTTGTGGTGTATGTAGCAAAACCAGCTATTTGCTAAACTTTATCTGAGTGTTTCTTAATTACATAACACAGTCACAAATTGCAGCCAACTTCAACCTCACCTGTTTGAAATTATATTGATTTTACCTATAATCCATCCGGGGCTTTTGTCAATTTTCACTTTGTCTTCGTTAGCTGCACCTCCCAGAAGGTGTATCAGTGCCTTTAAAAGTATCATCAGTAATCACTGCGAAGCCTTATGTGCCATTTTTTAAGTATGTGGCTAGCTGAGAGAAAGAGGAATTGGGGAAATGTCACTGGAGAAAAAAGTGACCAAAAAGTCTTCTCTTAATTTAGTATCTTCTGCTACTTGGCAGAAAACACCAACTTAAATTGCTTAAATGCAATAAGTTTCCTTGTGGATCATGCTAGTGCTGTCTCTGGAGTAATATTACAAGACTGGAAATCCTTTCGCCTTCTCCTGAAGTCTCTGGTCATCGTGCTTAGAGTCTCAGTGGGCAAGGTAAGGAGTGGGAATAGTGTCGTCCTTGCTGTTTTACACAAAGAGGAGTATAAAAGGGGATTATGAAACAGTCAGACTTGTACAGAAGAACTGGTTAAACCTGGCTATTACTGCATTTTTTTATGTCTTCCCATTATCTCTAAAGCTGATGGAATAAAAGAAATAAAATAATTTTTAAAAGGTAATTGCATCTTACTGAGATATTTGAAAGGCCACCCAATTCATTAAGTCTTAGACCAAAGTATTTCAAACTACATTAAAAAAAAAAAAATCCCATCCAATGCTCTCACTGAGTAGGATCCACATGGAGGTTTCTAATGTTTCTAATCTGTCCTGAGTGCCTAAGCGATGTGCCATTTTGTACCCATGATTTCTAAGGCAGGGTAGGCATAAAACCTTAACCAGTATGAATTTATCCATTTTACAGTAGGCATTGTCTCTCCTAGCCCAGCATCCTTTTTAAAAAAAAAAGAAGTCTCTATTTTTAATCCAGTTTGGGGAGAAATAACACCTTTTATAACATTTTTTTTTTTCATCAGGCCGAACTGTTTTCCCAGCAGCTCTATTCCTGAGGTGCATCTGTAATATAATGTGGAAGCAGTTTAGGCTATCTGAATTGAAAATTCAAGTGTTTAATTATTTCAGTGAAGCATGCTAATTATAGATATTTGTGGTCTTGTTCATTGCACAGCAGAATTTCTTTTATTAAGAGCAGCTACAACTCAGAGAAACTCCATTTATTTTCTCTGAGGGCTTAGAGGACATTTTCAAACAGAAATGTAGATAGTAACTGAATGCGTTATAATACAAATGTTTTGAGGTAAATAGCCCGTTTTCTTAAATGTCATCAAAGCATTTGTTGCATCAACAAATCCTCAAGAGTTTTAATTTTTCATATAGATTTTAATACTTATAAAACAAGCATAAATTTGCAGTTTAAGACACACTCCCACAGCACCAGGGCTCTTTTGCTCTGTAATTGTCTCTCTTAAATGACAAGTGTGAAATAATGTAGCACTCTCCTAAATTATAGCTTGCAGGTTATTCTGTCAATTTGCTCACATATTTGTAGTCATTTTTTATTATTATTTAAAAAAAAAAGTCTTTTTTTCCTTCATCTTCACAATCTCTGTGGGTCAAATGCAATGTCTTCCTTTCTAGAGTTTTACAACTGCTTGGAAAAAGCAAGTATCATGCTTTGTGAAATATCTCTATTTTAAAGGAAAATATTAAATAAGGTAGAAAAGAATTTTAATATTAATAGTGATTTTAAGTTGATCTTAATCATTAGTGATTTTAAGATTAGTGATTTAATTATGTTTAAGAGCAGGCTCTTTCAACAACCAAACGTAGCCTGTCATCATGGGTTGGCAACCTGCACAATTAAGCTGCAGCTTTTCCCAGGCCAGAATTTGCAGAATTAAAATGAGTTGTTGATTAATTTAGATTTGTGTCACAGGTGTAGCTGTTTGTTTTGGTAGCTTTTTAGTCAGATGATTTTCACTTCTACAAATAACTCTACCCTTTTAATAATCAAACCTCTTCTTAGCATTCATTTTCATTCAAGCTGTGACAGTGTTGGATTCTTTGATACCTAGGGTAAGACACGCAGACAATATAGATGTTATCACGTCCATCAGTCACTCTCCCTTAAAGGGCTGGGGATATGACAAATTGCATCTCTCCATAGTTGTTTATTGTTCAGCTTCTTGCTCTCTGCCAGCTCTTCTACACTCTTGATTCATACTCATTTTGATTTCTGAGTCTTGTGCATCTGTGAGTAATTGGTTCACCAGGCAGTCATCTTTATAAGCCACGTGACTAAAATCTTAATATTCATATTTTCAATTTTCTCTGCTCCCTTACATTTTCTTTCTCTTAGAAGCACTTGCACACGTTCACAGGTATGAAACTTGGGCATGAGTGAGCGATTGGGGAATGCTTTATTAGGCTTGTCTTTTATTTTGGGTGGGTTTTTGCTTAATTTACTTCTTCTGCCACTTTGCACATAGAGACACCAGCACACAGGCCACTAGGGAGCCCGGTGGCACCTTGGGAAGTGCCCTGGATTCCCCCGTGCTGCTTGGCTGATTGCGTTATTTTAGCGGTGGAGTGAGAAACAGTAGAGCACAAGCCCTTTGGGGAATCGCTGAATGCCTTCACACCAGCTAATTTATTGTTAACAGCATATCATTGCTCAACCTGGGTATTTGTCTATGCTAATTCTTTTAAATGAAGAATTACTATCATGGTGGTATAGCTAACAGGAGGCACTTGAGCAGTTTTATTTTCCTCATCCGGAGTCTTGCCAATTGTGACAAGGTATTGCTCTGGAATTAAGAGAACCCAGTTTCAGAACCTAGCTGAGACTATGAGACTCGAAGTGCTTTTTCCTTTAGCATGCATATTCTTGGGACACACTTCTTTGGTCTCTGCAAGGCAGTGAGGCTGCTCACATACCCTCATTCATGGCCAAATAGCTAATTTTTCCTAGCTATTCTTTTTAATGTGTTATAGATCAGACATCTTTTAAAAGGCCCCTCTAAGACACTTTGCAAGAAAGCTACAATTGCATCTTGTGAGTCTGTTCAGAGGACTGAGCGAAGGTTTGGGGCAAGCAGCTGCTTTGAAAAGGATGCATGGCCAGAACCTTGAATACTCTTGCTTTTCATGATGTTAAAAAGGCCACCTGACCCACGTATCCAGGCAGCTGTGGCTTTAAGTTGTGCTCTTAATTGCCTTTCACTAGTATCTGTTTCCCTTCCTTGCGACGACCTCTTGCCTGACCTTGGATTGTCCAAAGGGTTAGATCCAAACAAACTTGTCCACCACATCCCTCGGGCTCCTAGTGAAACCCCCAACTCCCGCAGGCTTAGTGGTCATCACACCATGAAACGATGGGAACTCATTCTGCTTTCGGGAACCGAGAAGCATGAGTGGGTGCAATTTGAGACCAAAGTCCTGTTTAGATGTGACACAGGAGAACACTTAATGCATGCCTCCCATGGATTGCAAAGATGACTCGAACAGCAGCAATATTTGCTATTAAAATGAACAGTGTGTAATGGTGCTATTACTGTCCAGAGATATGAAGATAATTGCAGTCTCTATCCTGTGCCTGTGAGTGGAGCTCAGTAAAAATTACTTTGCATGTTGAAATTGAGAAGAAATTGGGAATAGCACCCTGAATGCAAGCAAGGCCAGGCAGAATAGATGGCTCTGCAAGAAAGTTGGTGGTTTGGTGGGGTTTTTTTGGTTTTGTTTTTTTAATTTTCTGCCTGTGACAGAATCCCTGTATGAACTTGGAGAAGTCACTTCTGCTCCTTGTATCTCATCTCTTGCTCTAAAACTAAGATGATTCTATTTTACCAGACAGGATAAATTGCAAATCCGGTTTAAGTGTCAAAGCCAGATTTTTCTTCTCTTTCCCCATATTTTCAAATAACTCTGACTGTAATGGTTACATTTGATTAATAGATATTCTTCTATCTCCCTGGCAACAACTTGCATACAAACCTGTCTTTTGGTTTGAACAGAACTATATAGCCCTGGCAATCCTTGCAGCAGGGAAGGTCTTCAGGAAAGTCTCTCCAGGATAAATAAAAATAAGTGTGGGACTAGGCATGCAAGCTTAATTAAATTCAATCATCTTGTAGTTTGTCTTCTCATCTTCACACGGCCCTGTATTTAAGATTGATACATGTTTGGGTAGCATGAACCCAATTACTGCATTTTAAAAACAGCAACAGTTGACTTTCTCCAGGTGAGCCTTGTGGAGGGGGTTTCTCATCAGGGTCTAATTTCAGCCAAACAGCACAGAGCAGCTCTACCATAGATCAAGATGCTCTGCCATTATCTATATTTCATGGTGTCAGTACGACAGCCACAGTCTGCAGAGCTGTCACTTGAGTCAGTGCTGTCAGCCTGCATTCTGCTCTCTCTTAAATTAACATTACTTTCTGTTGGTACCCAGCACTCAGAAATTCCTTATTATCAAAGCGATCACTGCAAGGGGTTTTTTTCCTCATCCATCACACTGTCACTATACCACTTTCCCTTTTGCCATGGTTTCCTTTTACTTTATTCTGAGTTTTTACATGAGACTTGTTCTGTCAAGTCAATTTTTCTGTAGCAATTTGGTCACCTCTCCAGCTCTCATGGATTTAGGTGGGATCCACGGCTGCTAATAAAATTCAATTTCTGTAAGTTTGGGGAGAATAGATTTAGTGGTTGGGTGAAGGTCTGTCTGGTTTTTGGTTCTATGAAGCGTCAGCATATCCTTTCACAACTCTTCTAATCTCTCACAAAACCTCCATGTGAACACTGGCAAGTTTGTTTTAAGAAAACGGTTGAGTTGAGGTACGCACAAACCTGTGGAAAGGCAAGTTTTGCATAAATCTGACTAAACCCGCAGGCTGCATTTCAGCCCTCTCTTGGTGCCACAGAGTTATATAAGGAAAATTGCAGCAAATTCTTATTGGTAATAGCAGTTCTCCAAGGCAGCAGTTAGCTTTCTCTCTGCTGATGCACCCCAGTGCTTAGTGCTGAGAAGCTGTCATGCTAATCAGGATGAGCTGAGTGTGTATAATGAGTACAGTTTTGTTAAGGACTCATTGTGGAAGTAGAAGAATAAGGAGGGGGGAGAAAGCAACGATGGTAAAAAAACAGTGAGGATATGTTGCTTTTGAGGAGAACAACAGGGTCATCTTTCAACCGAGCGTTCAATGCCTAGGGGGAAAATGGAGCAGGGAAAAACAAGTCACAGTAAGGATACACTGAATGAAATTTTGTAGAGCTGAAGGACCAGGATGGATTTATAACTGTTATAGATCAGCTAAAGCTGCACCGGGAATGTGGAGGCTGACATGTCTAGCTCCTACTGTTGCTTTGATTGCCAACCAGCTTGGGGATGCATGCTCTTTCCTTGGCAGGGGTCACGTAGCTGAGCAGGGAGGCAGAAGGATGAAGCTGGGATGTTACATACCCATAGGTTCAGGTTAACTGACAAGTGAGGCAGATAGCCCTGTCAGTATAGGAACTATCTCAAAGTACCTGTGAAATATCAGACACAGCCATCCATCTGCCTGTGACATCAAGACAATAGATCTTCCTGAGATCAAATTCCTCGCGGCGTTACGCTGCATGACACTTGCCAAATATTTCCTCCCTGCAGCAGCGCTCGTTGAGGCCACAGCTCTGTAAACCCTTGAGTATCGGCTTTATCTGAGAGTTGGCTGAAATTAATGGAATTACTCAAAGCAAAATGCACAGGCAGGAGCCTCATGGAATAGAAACCTGCAGGTTGGCAATGATGTTTTTCCATTTCCAGATCCCTAAACCATGTGGTTTATAATCAAAGTAATTAAGAAAATTATAGGTAAAACAATGCACAAGTGTGTTTTTCCCGCCCTTTAAGCTTATTTTGACAAGTATGTATTCGGTGGAGTCTGTGATACTTTTCCTCTTTTAAACTTCAAGGTGCCCACGTTTTAGCAACAGCTGTGTTGATTAACCTAACTAGTCACACATGCTCAGCTTCAGTTTTACTGTTTGCTTCAGAATTGAAAAGGATTTATCTGCCCAAACCCTTGCTTGCTTTTTTGACCTGTCCGTAGGTTGTTAACACTTCCTCTAGCAGACAGAATCCAGTTGTACGTTACAGACCTAAATTAGGACGGCTTCATTTAGCTACCTCGTCACCATCTTGATGGGTACGAGTTGATATTGTTCCTTCTTTCCCTAAATTTTCTCCTGCTGAGGATCTGCCCTTGTTGGCTTACGAGGTTACGTCTGCAGCGGGCATTTCGGTTTGTACGGCACCCTGGGGAGTAGGAAGCGGTCAACCCAGAGAGTGTCATGTGACGAGCGCCACGTGACAGGCATCCCATGTGGAAGCTGGAGGCCCAGGCGTCGAAGGGAAGACTTATATTCCTGATTCAGCAAGAAATACTAGTAGGTGTTTAACTCCCACTGAAATTCAGATTGAGCATTTTGTCCAGATCTTTGGCAGGCGGAAGGGCAGCGAAACTCGGTTCCTTTGTGCTGTATGCGGAGTGGTTTTTGTTTGTGGGAAGTTCAACAAACTGACAGTGAAAAACTAGGAGGAGCAGATTGAAGTAGAGCTACCACCAATGGTAAGATATCTCGTGGGGTTGCAGGGGAAAAAAAAAAAAAAAAAAAAAAAGCTGTCTTGTGACTTTATTATTGCTATTGATCACATTTATGAAGATGACATGAAGTTGCAAACTGTTATAATACCAAAAAAAGGCAGTTACAGCAATGCAAAGTGGTCTATCACATAGGGTGTGTGACAACTTTATTACTGCAACGGACTAATATCGCAGTGGGGAAATACAGTACCCGTAAGTTATTCTGAAGCAAAACACAGTAGCCGACATGTTACTATATAAAATATATTTTTTATGAGCCTCAATAATTATAGTGAGCGGTTACCAAAATGTACAGACAAAAGGGAATAAAGTGAGATGTCGTAGCCAGAGCAGCTCCTTTCTGTTTCATCTCTTACAATCATTTTGTGCATCTGTTAGCACTTGACTTCATAGGGACTGATCCAGCACCAGCTGATGTTGATGAAAGGATATCTGTTCTCTTTAGGGGCTTCTGGATTAACACCAGATTTATTAAAACTTTCAGCCTGGGCCCAGTTGGCAGTTCGGAAGGTGAAAGCATCTAGTTTCCACGAGTGTCTTAAACATAAATTATCTAGGATGTCTGTCACATATTCAGTATTTGTACAGGTTTGAGGATTCTGTTAGTACTTCAGTAAGTAAAAAGATTAAAATATTGAAGTGGACTTTCAGATGTGTATGTAATGGTCTGCTTTGTGACTGAAGAAAATGCTTGATGTATTTTGTATTTTTATTCTCTTGAAATGCCTTCATCTGGGGCATTTAAGCCTAAGTGTGTAGAATAGGAGTTGTTCCTATAAAAGGAGAGGAGCTCTGGACATACAGGCTCAGGTTCTGACTCTGGCGTCGCTTGACTAAGTCATAAAATCAGGCCTGTATCCCTGTCTGCAAAATATGTGTATTAATACTTCTTTATACAGGAGGAAGATTAGAAAACCACTGATGATTTTGAGATGCTTTGCTGATAAATGTGATATTGAAAGGGTGGACAGAAAATGGAAATGTATCAGACATTCCCTAACTTTCTCAAAACCTGCTTTGCAGAATATAACCTAGAGGCTAACTCACCATGAAATTTATTATTCACTTAAATACTGCATTGCTATATTGTGTTCCAACTGAACAATGTTTCCTGCTGCTCGCTATCAGACGGAACAGTCTGCTGCAACTACTCCATAATTGTTCTATTAATGTATACTTTATTAAACTCCTGCTGTTTTCTTGACTGGTTTATCTACTAAAAATAGTCTGATTAATAAAATGGATGTCAGATGTATCCATCTTTATGTATTTCTCCCATAGAATTAGACAGTACTATACAGTAATTTGGTTTTTTTCTTTTTCTTTTAGCGTTAAGCAATGTCAATTATTCTCTGCAGTGGTGCTAGTGGATTGCTGGTAGGGTATTATAAATTTGAATTCAATTCAGGTTGGCAGTGATGAGAATTCAGGTGTTAACTGGTCTGTTGTGTCATGGCAACCATGGAACAATTTACGATGCCACTAGCCCAAGTGAACTGAGTCTGGATGAAGGTCCTTTTCTTAGATTTTAACTTTGCAAAATCTGAAAATAAACATGGTTGGGAAGCCCTCATTAAAATCACATCTGCATAATTACATGCTATGTATTTTAAATTCCCTCTGTAGTTTCAGATGGATACAGTACAGGTTTGTGAGTTTGTCCTTTGCCTGCTTCTCTCCAAATCGCAACAATTACGACAGCATTTCTCTGGCTGTTTTCAGGCTGCAGAGACATTTGAACAAAGCTCTGGTGAATGCTGTTATGCAGATGTAAAGCAGTATTTCATTCTTCATCTTTGTTATATATTCAGATGTTAATGATGCATTGTTTGGAAACTACAATTATGTCACAGGATATCAGCGAAAGAGACTCTTGACTAAATAGTTCAACGCTATGATACACCACACATCACAATATTTGTCCGTGCCATTTGAGATTCTTACATGTTCCCTATAGGGTTTTGGAAGGAGAAATGGGACATTGCAGAGAGCTTGATTATCCTCTCATCAGCAGCCATGTCACTTGGTTGATTTGATGGCATCCCCCCAGTCTACAATGCTATAAATAAAAGGAGGATCAAGTATTATGCTTACAGAACAATGTGCTAAATTAATCCTTTGAAGTAACGCTATTGGCTTCACTGGAATTACTCTCCAGGATTATCTTGTGTTTTTCTCCGGTGGTAGGTAGCAGGCATTCACTGCTCTGAAAAACCATGCAGTAGGTGTCACACAATTCCTCTGCATTTCTCATGTGAATGGCATCTTTCTACTTAAAAAAACCAAACCAAACCAAAACAAAAAAAAACCCCAAACAAACCCCCAAACCCCCTAAATGTGAAAATGAAAAGCATCCTTTGTAGACATACACAGTTTTCTGGCCAGGCCGTGAGGTGCTGCTCTGAAGCGTGGCATATCTTCCACTTCTGTCTTCCCACGCGCTTGATGAAGAAGGTCAGCAGAACACTAAAGAGAATAAGGTTTTTCTCTGTGAGCATCCATCACCTGAAATGGGAATGCAAGTTAAAATCAATTAGGGTTTGACATTGCCTTAGCTGTATTCATGCTCTGTGCAACACAGAGACCGTGAGGATCCTCGCTGTATTCAAACCAGATTCCTTGCTTAGAAGTACCAATAACTTAAAAGACACGCCAATAATTCTTGAAGTGGAAGCTGTGCTCTGATATGACCAAGCTTCAAACATCACTCTAAAAACTCAAAGGTTTTAGAACTTGATACTTCCAGTAGTATCTCTCCCTGTCAAGCCGGAGGGCACACGTACAGCTCTTTGTACCATACTTCAGAGTATTTTGGTCTTCTAACATGTGCGTCTGCACAGAGCCTTCCTGAGAAAAAGGGCAGGCAAAGAAGAGAGCCTCCCCTGGCTTGCTTAATTTCAGCAAGTACAGTAAAGGGTTTTGCATGAGTCTCGTTGGAACATGCAAAAACTGTGAAAAGTGTTTTCCTTTAATGGGACTGCACTGATCCTGTGAGTATCTGCCATTCTTTTAATTGCATTTCCTTTTCAGTGTGAGTAATCAATATCGGTAAGTGATGTTTTCTCTCCCAAACAACAAAAATCCTTAACTAGATTTGAGGCTAAATTGTCGTGCAGAAAAGCACTGCAAATAAAGGGTTTGGAAATAGTGTAATATACATGTGTGTCAGATGTGAATATTGCCTTTAAACTACGGAGAAACGAGGTTGGTCCATCTTGCATGCAACGGAAAAGGCTGATGAGTGCAGTCAAATACGAGGCTCAGCAAACAGTCGTCCTCTAGCTAGGAGTCGCTTTCTACTCAATAGTTTTAATGTTTTCTTCAAATGGAGGGTTGCAGCCTGCTCTTCAGTTGCTGATGTGCTTAATTCACTCCAAGTGTCCACAGGGATGTCATAATTTGTACTGGCTTTTGACATTTTCTATTTTAATTAAGCTTACCCTGTAGGAAATAAGATGCTAACAACTAGGCTTACCTCACTAACACAACATGATGCCTAGAATGAAATCTGTTGCCTGTGCCCCTTCCAAAGCCTGCACTTTTGTTGTGTATAACATCTCCAGAGAGATGAAGCAGGCTGTGTGCAACATCCAAACCTGCCATCGTTAAAACAGGACACGCTTAATTTCTAGCTTACTATTATTGCAACTTCATCGGGGTGCGAACGTTTGTCTAGTTATACTGTCGCGTTGTCCCTGGGGAGAGAACCAGACATGAACATAGATTGTTTATTTTATAGGGGGAGAAAAAAAAGTGCTGAAGGTTTTGGGAACACAAAGAACTTTCTTGCCGTACCGGAAGAGTGCCTTTGGGAGTGCAGGGGTCTTGTTTAATTTGTCAGCGCTGCTCAGTTTGGCAACCTCCTAAAGTAGAGAATAGCATATAGTAAGGTTTTCATCCACTTGCCCATGTTTAGCACTGGAATCTGATCAACAGGGAACGGTCTTTGGCAATTTGGTGTAATGGAAGGGGCCTTTAATACGTTTCAGACTCGAAGCACAGACGCTGGATCAAAAACCTGCGGGGTAATAACTTACTGTGTACCAACTGATAGGTGGTTTTGTCATCCTGTTCATGTGGAGTGCAGGGTAATTCAGCTTGATTTAATCTTCTTTCAGTGGTGGTTAAATAAGTTTAAATCGCCTCATATTTGCCGTGGAAAGTGTGTGTTGATGTGGGCTGGAAAGGTGTATTTCATTGCTCTGAGGTTACCCTGTACAGTGCCAAAGCCGTGGTCTGTGTACGGTACTGCCTTCTGACAAGTGGTGAATATTTTGATATGATAGTTTTCAGATTTGTATACTGCTTTAACTGAAGTAGCCAGCTTTTTTTTTTCTGGGCTAGTGACTGAAAATACAGAAAACCAGCTACAAAATTTCTAGACTCAAAGAGCTTACAGGCAATGTGTAAAACAAAAAATGAGAAGGGATAGGGACAGGAAGGGAGCCCAAAGAAACAGTGAGACTGCTCGGACTAGTGTGAGAGGGACTGATTTCAGCATAGCTTTCTAAAAAAGAAAAGGAGGAGGAAGAGTTCTGTGTTAGACTGTGGTATTTCATCTCCTGCTTGCTGCAGTGACATCGCTTTGTTGAAATTTGTCCTGTCGTATGTCCTGGAGCAGGAAAGCTGGTTAAGGAATAGTTTATCTGCATGTGGTTTGCATTGTTTACCCCTTCTAAACCAAATATATTTGCTTCCTTTTGTTTTGAAAAAGTTTTGAAAAAGAATAAAAGGTAGTGGCAGTGAGGAATGACTGTTGCTAGGCTTGAATAAAACTGCAGTGTGATTATGTGGTTTTCTTCATTTGCATTATGGGAGAAGAGCAATTTTCTATTCCAGGAATATAGCTAAATCACAGGTGGCCTCAAAACAATTTTCAGCTTTGCCAAATATTTTTATGTATCAGATACATTATTTAAATATTTTCTTTGCCTCCGTTCTCCATTTGCAGTGTATGCTAATGCTTCCTTGCAAAATACAGATGTTGGAAGCATGAATGCATTAATATTTTACAGAAGGGAATGTTCAGATTTGGTATGAGACCAGGGTAGCAATGCAGATACTTAAGCTACTGAGAGGGCTAAAATGACTTTTTCAAGACCAGTCAGAAGAACAGATCTGGATCTGGATGATCAAGGAAAGAAGGAATGTGACTATTGGATTATCCCCCCACCCCCCCGGCATTTGCTCATGCTTGGCTTTAATTACAAACCGAATTACAGCCCTTTTGCAAACTACTAGCAGAAATAGTTGGAATGTACAGGTTTGATGTAACACCTAGCTCATCTTACTCTGATGAGCTCACTTGAGCTGACTGTGGTAGCTAGAGATCCTGTGCTTCATGCAGGACATCCGAAAGGATGAACATTTACAAAAGCTGCTTCTGCCAGTTTGAATAGTATCCTCAAAAGACACAACCACTTTAGTGTGAAGACTGAGCTGCATTGTTTCCCTGCCCTCTTGAACTTGTTTTTCTGATGCTAGACTACTTTGTCTTTCATTTCTCTGACCTGAAACGCTCAGGTCACAGATATTTGGGAAGTGATGAACGAAGTTGCCCAAATGCACAGTCCTATTTCCAGCACCATACGGTGTGACAAGCTGATTTAGATGCCCAGGTCAAATGTTTCTTTTCAGTTGACTGCATCAGCCATCCTGGGCGCAGTTGTTATCTTCTGTATTAAGGTTTCGTCCTGCAAGGTCCTAGGTGCTTTTTGTTATTTTGACTGGACTGGAGAATGCAGTTAGGACGTTGCTTCACCAGCCTGTGACTAATAGGCATCACACATTGTCAGAATGGGACACCAAGGTGCCAGGTTCCCTCTGCCTCGCCCAGACCCTTCCAAGCAGTGTGGTTAATACAGCCAGATGTGATGTGATGTGCCCAGGAAGAAAGACTGCAGGACAAATCAGTTCATGTAGGTGCTTCTGGAGAAGAGAGACTCAGAAAATGCTTTGAAAGCTTAAAAAAGAAAAAAAAAAACAAATCCAAAGAACTGTATATAAGTCTCTTTTACAGGAGGGCAAAGTAAGGAATCTGATCCCTTCTGGACTTAAAATGATTGAATCGGTGCAGCCTGGTATGGGCCAAGTACCTGAAGTGCAAATACATATAGTATTGGCTTTACTAATAGGAAAACCAGGAAAAACAGTTACTATTGTTTCCATAGTACCTCAATATAAATAGCATCCAGTGGTTTCTATGCAACAGCAGTTAGCAAACTTAATAACGTACTTTGTGTTTACTAAAGATGGTGATTCTCGAGCTTTAACAAGCTGGGTTACATTCAAACTTTGTAGGAAAAACACAGAGGAAGAAAATCAGTGAATCACGATGGTTTTCCTTTGCCTTGATGAAATTTAAAGTCTGCACACAACTGAATCCTTACAGGTTGTATCATTTATGTTTAGACTCACGAAAGGTCCAGGAGGGATGATCTCATTGCCTTTACTCCTGACTGCTACTGTCTGAAGCCCCAGTTGACTCCCCTGGTCATTAAAAAGGGTATATCTAGATTTTTCTTGTAGCCTGTTGTAGGTCATTTCTTCTTTTGAATGGACGCAGACAGGCAGTAGGCTGCCTGCAGGTCTGGGAATAGACACTGGGTTTGAATCCCAGGTTAATTCTTTGGCTGCTAGTACTTGTAATAGATACTGGAAATTCCTATGTAGGCCCTGCTGTCGCTCTTAAGTCTGCACGATCTTTTTAACAAACTGAACAAAGCAGATATGTTATGACAACAGTCTTCCTGGCTGCCTTCCTTAGGCTGTGCTTTGCTGACTTTTTCTGAAAAAATAAGCATGCAATTAAAAACCAACAACCTCCAAACCTCTTGAATGCTAGCAGAAGCTTGTTTTAAAATCCCATTAACAGGTTTAATGAAGAGATGCAGTTTCTGCTGCCTCTTGGTCACAAGTAGACTTCAGTATCCTTCTGGCTTTTCTGATTCATGAAGCGGTCTAACTGGGAGGGGCTGGTGGGGGTTTTTTTGCTTCATGTGTTGTGTACAGTCTTGCTGGTCATGTAAGCCCATGAAGAAGCGAGAAGGTCTTTACTTTGCGTTATTGGTCTGAGGCTTGGGAGATCTGCTTTTTATTTCCTGGCTTTATCCATTTGTGCCTTGGCCCTGTGTTTCCTCAGCTCTGTAGAGGGGGACCGAGCCAAGGCTCCCTCCATCTGAATCATTATGCAAAGTAGTTGTAATATTGGTCTTGATTCTGTAAACAGTTCCGTGTTTACATACGTGTGTCATTAACTTGAGTGGTCTCCTTTCCTTCAGACATAAAATTAGGTATGTGCGTTGCTGTTGTTTCTCAGCCTCAGCTTTTTATCAGGCCTTGGTTCTAAGTACCTCTCATACAGATGGTGTTAGAAAGTTAAATTACAGTTTTCCATGACTGCATTGGCAATTGCGAAATTTAAATCTAGAATAAAGTACTGTTCAATTCCCAAAGCTCTGCACAGTCTGTTAGTCTCTGCTGTGTTAATATTCATTTATTAAATAGCATTTTCTTGAATAATTTTTACTAAAAAGGTCTTTGACAATCCTTATCAGTGCCATTGCACTAATGATAAAGTCACCTAGGACGCTACAGGTTTCCACTAGCTTTCATAATTTCTTTTCTACTGTATCTGCAGTTATAAGATACAATCCAGAGGCCTGTAAACCCTTTGAGTGATGGTCTTCCATTAAAGCATGTTTTATACAGGCTTTGCTGAAAGCAATAATGCAGAGTGTTTTGTTCACCCCAAGCATGCTATAAATAATGCAGTGTAATTTTCACACGGAGGCGTCTATATATACAATGCCAGTGCAGATAAACTGTATCACAGTACAGATAAGCTATATTACAGTAAGTAATTGCTCCCCAAAGTTTTGAAGTAGCGATATTTTGGGGGCTCCCACAAAACAACAGAATGTGCTATCTGTCTCCTGCTTAAAGGACTAGGCTTGGTTAAATGAAAGGACTGTAATCCTGAGATGTAAAACCACCTTGGGAGGACAAGAAGTTTCTTCTAGCTTCTGGTTTTCCAAAAATTAAGGGTTAGGGATTTTGGTTAAATTGGCCAGCTCTCCTTGACTTTGTCTTTGGAGAACTCGGCAGCTATGTGGGTAGGTGGCCGCTAAATAGGGAAAATACCCGCAGATGAGCACTAATGAACACATGGACTTGGTCCTGAGGTTTTTGGGGAGGAATGAGGCCAGTCGTGTACTCCAGAGAGCTTCTCTGAGAGCACGTCATTAATTCATTCTTTCACTTTACATCTGACTCAATTAGTGAAGTTAAAATGTCATTTTCTGGGTCAATGGCATGACCTGCAAGGATTTCGGTATCCCAGTGGTTGAGTGAACAGACATGTGCCTGAACTGTGGGAAATGATAACTAATATATATCTAGATAACTAAAGTAAATCGGAGGTCTACCATGCTAGAAATTGTATAAAACTGCAGAGTGACATTGTTCCTGTCCCTGATACTGCAGTTTCTAAAAGTGAGCAAAATTGGGCTGGATATGGAAGAAATAGTATTACCTTCACCATTTTAGAGAATGATGTAGAAAATGGATTTAGGGCCTAGGTGCTTAATACTCGGCAGCTCTCATTAAGAATTTTACATGATGTTTTCATCAAATTTGAGATCTAATATAAAATTGCTGGCCAATTTCTCTTTAGCTTCTCTATTTGACAAAATTTATGTATGTGAGTAATTTCACCATTTTCCTTGAAAATTAATTCCCCAAAAGGAAAAGACCTTTGCAAGCATACAAAAAAGCAAATTGAGTAATAGCTTATAATGAAAGTTTAAAAAGGGGTGGGAAGGATGAGAAAAACTAGGTTACAAAATTGAAAGTGTTTTGTATAAAAGTGGATTTAAAAATAATTAGAGTAGACAAAATCTCTTTAGCATTATGCCTTTATTAAAGCTTGTAAAGTGATTTGAGATTACTTGCGGGATGGAACTCAAAGTGAAACTTTTCATCGCATAGTGGAATTAAACCCCTTTTTCTTTTTTAGAATCTGAAACCAACGTGCAGTGCTGAGGATTTTTCATCTCAGCTGCTTAAATGTCAGGAATTAGTCTTTATCTGAGCAACGTGTTTATCAGAAAAATCCAGAAGTTCAAAGGAAGATAACTGAAGGCAATGGAAGGGTTGAAACAGGCTCACAAATACATTTCTGTCATGGCTTTATTCTCTGGAAATAAGAACCACTGTTCTTAGCTATGCATAAATAAAAAGTCAGGCATGCCCTGAAGCAAGCAGAAAAAGATCAGTTTAACACCATCGTTAATACTTTGACCAGCAGCCAGGCAGCAGACTCCAAATCTGAATTACAGGTCTGCTCAATTCCAGAGCCCAGATTCCCAGCCTCTCTGCTCCCTGTTTTGTGTAACCTTGCTTCTCAGGGGGGCTGAATGGAGACCAAAATTCTTGATTTCCACATTAATTTCTTTTCCACTTGTAATATTCTGCTTTTTCCCAAAAAACTGTAGGCAGAAGTCAGAAAGCCTTTCTCCATTCCACCCTTCAGTTTGCTCTCTAAAAACAGTGTCTTGGACACTTTATTTCCTCTTCATGTTAGTTATAGACTACTTGAGACAATCCGGATTATACGTGTCCTGTTCCTCCCCTGGAGTGCTCTTGGCAGAAAAGCTAGCTTGGTGAACTCTGATCTTCGTGCTTTCTAAAAGCTGACAGCAGAGCCTGGAAGATAGCATGTTTCAGGGGAAAGTAGAGAGCGAGGTATCAGAGGCTGCCCTAAAGAAAAACACCCAAGGAGACCAGGGGAGCTGCGTGGTCAGGAGCAGAATTGGTGCTGTAACAGCAAGAATCTGGGAGTGCAGAAACCTGGTAAGACCGTGGGTCTGTGCAAGGAAATCATGCTTTTCAGATATGAAAGAATAAATACATCATTATAACTGTTAGCAAAAGAATGGAAGCCTGCATAGGAAGGAAAAATGCCTGAAGTATGGCACTAGAAATATTAGAAACAAAACAACCCCTCTCCACATGCGCGGTGTTTGAAAAGGGCCAGTGAAGCAGCCGAATAGCTTACCTGTGCGAAGAGCTCGTTCCCGTCTATACTGCGTTTAGATGTGATGCCTGCCTGCTTCTGACGTACTCTATTTCTTTACATGATCTCACAGTTATTCTTTAAAGGAAAGACATTTTTAGATACTCAGTACTGTTGTAACTTAGTGCTGAAACAATAGGCACGTATATAGTGGCTGTTCAGTTGCTACTGAAATTATTGATATTCCTCCACCCCGCTCTGCCCCGTAACAAATATACAATATAAGAGACACTAATGGGAAGAAGGTAGCCTTGTGCGCAAGAAGGGGAAATTTACATTATACTTCTAAAATAATTTATTTCAGTTCTATAGTGGCTCCATGCAGTCTTCAGAGTGGATTTGAGGACATGGAAGTTTATGGCTGAGCCATACCAAGTATTTTTTTTGCAATAATTCATTTTTCTTTCACCCAAGACTAAACTGAACTGTAAGGTTGAGAGTGTTTGCACTGTCCTTAAGAAATCAGAAGGAAGACTTTTTTTTTAAAGATAAAAATATATAATATGCTAACTTGGGTTTTTTTTGCAATTTTTCCTTTGGTTTACTCGATGCAAGTGGTTTACAAAATCAGTTTGAATTTTAAAACCACTTTGGTATTGCCAACTCAATGGCACTGCTTGCCTCTTGCATTTTTTTTCCAGTGGAAAAAATATTTGAAATGTAAATTTCCAATTTGCTCTAGTCAAGCATACCAAGGAGGAAATGGGCTTTGCTCACAAAGATGGAAGCTGTCCAACATTATAACGTTATGTATAAGGTATAGCAATTTTTCCTGAAGGAATGCCCGTTGTTTGAGGGAGAGCAAAGGAATTGAACAGGAAAGCCCTGGGGTCTGTGGTGTGCAGGTCATGGAAAATCCACCAATTTTCATTAATATTACTGGGTGTCTCAACTGGTTTATGCAATACAGCATTTCCGATTGTGTTGGGATCTGAGGTTCTGAAGTGAAAATGTGGCACTGCCACCTGAATGGCAGCAGTTGTATGTAGGTGGAAGATGTCTTAAAAGAAATCAGTGAGTATTCACCATTGCAGTGTTATAAATGACAGGACTAATTGCAGTCTTAATTACAGTGGTGTAATTCTGGAAAAATAGATTAAGGCATTAAAGTTAGACAAACGTAACAGGGATTAAATGAGTGAGATAAGAATCAGGCTATAATTTTAACTCTATGTATGCATGTAATCTGAATGCTTCTGTAGCTTTAAACCGACAGACTTGGTTATTAGTTTATTCCAGATATTTTTTTAAAAACAGTCTATGAAATGTAAGCCAATAAACTTCAAGTGGTTGTCACCGGTGAATGAGCAGTATTATCTCTTTGCACCCAGGCACAGAGCAATGGTGATATATTTTCCAACCAAACACAGACATTGTAATTTCATTACTGTGTTGAGTACAGTAATTGTTCAGTGTACTCTAACTACATTCCTTTTCCCCTCTGAGCTTGTTCCCACATCGTGAAATTAATCCTTGTTTTGACCAAAGT
>JANHGO010000027.1:51021361-51042258 GCA_024606505.1 Aquila spilogaster
CTGACCTCTTGATCTTGTTTTTCTGGTGTTGAGCTACTTTGTCTTTCATTTCTTTGACCTGAAACATTCAGGTCACAGATGTTTGAAGAGTGATGAACAGAAGTTGCCCAAATGCACAGTCCTATTTCCAATACCACACGGTGTGACAGGCTGATTTAGATGTCCAGGTCAGGCGATTCTTTTCAGTTGGCTGCCTAAACCATCCTGGGTGCAGTTATCTTCTGTATTAAGGCTTCATCCTGCGAGGTGCTAGGCACTTTTTCTCATTTTAACTGGACTGGAAAAGGCTGTTAGGGCATTGATACATTAGTCACCAGTCAGTGAAGCACACATTTGTTGTCACTGGGACACCAAGGTGCCAGCATCCCTCTGCCTCATCCAGCACACTATGTTTAATACAGTCAAATATGTTATGATGTGTCTGGGAAGAAAACAGCAGGACAAATCACCTTGTGTGGGCTGAAAAGAAACTCTGAAAATGCTTTAAAAGTTTAAAAAGAAGAACAGAACAAGAGGGGAAACAAACAAAAAAACAAACTATAAACCAAACCAAAAAGGCCAAAGAAGTGTATGCAAATCAGTTCTAAAGGAGTGCAACGTGAAGAACCTAAACGCTTCTGGACTTAGAATTGTTGAATGAGTGCAGCCTAGTACTAACCAAGTGCCTGAATTGTAATTATAGAATCACAGAATCATTAGGGTTGGAAAGACCACTAAGAGCATCTAGTTGAACCACCAACCTGTGACAGTTCCTCAGTGCCACATCCATCGTTTTCTTGAATGCCTCCAGGGACAGTGACTCCACCACATCCCTTGGCAGCCTGTCCCAGTGCCTGATCATTATTTCTGAGAATAAACTGTTCCTAATATCCAACCTCCTGGCACACCTTGAGGCCATCAGCTCTCATCCTATCACTATTACCTGGGAGCAGAGACCAACTCCCATCTTGCCACGACCTCCTTTTATGGCATTGTAGAGGGAGATAAGGTGTCCTCTAAGCTTTCTCTAGAAGTAGGGAAGAAAGAAAAAACAGTTACTGCTTTCCATAGTACCTCAATATATGTAGGTTGCTCTGAAAATAATGCCTCCTATTTATTTCCACAGAAACTACAGCTGAGATAAAGAGCACAATAACACTATTTGATAGAGCAAATTCTCAGCTACAAAACAGTTTTTCAACACAGTCACCATCATTAGCTGTGCATTTTCACTAGTGATGAACAAGAGTCTGCATGCCGTGTTCGTACAAATTTGCACCAGTAGAGATGATTCACAGTTGCCAACATCACTGCTGAAATGCACCACTTACCACCTCACTGTGCTCACATTCACTGTTTGGTCTCCATAAATATTCAGCAAGCATCAATGAATGCCAATGAGTGCCATTTTTTCTGTATGGGGAAATTCAATGACATACTGTTGCTTCACACATCCTTTCATGTCAGACACCATTTTGTCAGACTGTCCATCTTCTGCCGTCTGTCACACAGCAACAAAATGTAATGGGATATTGGTGGGAAGTTTCAGCCTATACTGCCATACCAGCACTGTCTGCCTTTGGTGTCATGGAAAAGCATCATTAAATAGGAGGCATTACTTTTGGAGCAGCCATCACGAATAACATCCAGTAGTTTCTATGCAACAACAGTTAGCAAACTTATTAATGTGCTCTGTATTTACTAAATGTGGTGCTTCTTAACAAGCTGTGTTTGTTTTATCTCAGCGTTTGTAAGATAATTGGTGAAACGCAATGGTTTTCCACGTCCTCAGTGAGATTCCAGGTCTGTACATGATTGAATCCTTACAGTTTCATGACTCTCATATGGACCCAGGAAACCAGGAGTGTGTTGAACAGGAAGGATGATCTCGTTGCCCTGGCTAATGTTAAATAAACCCTATTTATTTGTCTCTATTGGTCATTAAAAAGAAGAAAGCTTGACTTTTCCTGTAGCCCATTGTAGCTCATTTCTCCTTTTGAATGGACACAGGCAGTAGGCTTCTACCTAAAAGTAAATCAAGTCTACTATGCTAGAAACAGTAGAAAATGGATGGGTGAGCTTGTACGAGTACCAGTTATTGCAGCTTGGAAAAATGAGACAAATTGTGCACTATGTGAAAGAAATAAAGTATTACTTTCACTGCTTTAGATGAGCATGTGGAAAACAGATTTAGGGCCTGAGTTCTCAATACTCAGCCACTCATTAAGAATTTCATATTATGTTTTAAACAAATTTGAGATCTGATATAAAATTGCTGCCTCGTTTCTTTATAGCTTCTGTATTTGACAAAATTTATGTGTAACAGTTATTTGACTGTTTTCCTTGAAAATGAATTTCCCCAAATAGAAAAGGCCTTTGAAAGCATACAAAAAGAAAGAAAGACAGAACGAAAAAGACAAATGGAATAATAACTTATAATGAAAGTTTAAAAAGGAGAGGGGGAGAGGGAGCAGAGAAAAATTAGGTTATAATATTGAATGTGCTTTGTATAAAAATGGATTTAAAAATCATTAGAGTAGAAGAAATCTCTTTAGCATTGTGCCTTTATTAAAGCTTGTAAAGTGATTTGAGATTACTTGGAGGAAGGAACTCTGGAAGTGAAACTTGTCACTGCATAGTGAAATTAAATCCCTTTCTCCTTTTTAAAGTCTGAAACCTATATGCAATACTGAGGATTTCATCTCCGCTTCTCAAATGTCAAGAATTAGCTTTTATCTGAGCAACTTGTTTATCAGAAGAATCCAGGAGTTCAAATGAAGATAACTGAAGGCAATTGAAGGGTTGAAAGAGGCTGACAAATATATTTCTGTCACGGCTTTATTCTCTGGAAATAAGTAGCACTGCTATCCTTAGCTATGTATAAATAAAAAGTCAGACATGCCCTGAAGCAAGCAGAAAACGATCAGTTTAACACCATCATTAATACTTTGACCAGCAGCAAGATTACAGACTCCAAATCTGTATTACAAGTCTGTGCAATCCTCCAGTTACTCTGTGTTTCTCCAGCCCCTCTTAATCAGAATTTGTATGAAAACACAGTGATGCTCAAAAGCCAGGAGTAGATGGGGCAAGTTGTTCATTAGATTAGATTTAATTTATTGTTTTAATCGAAGGATATTGTTGTCTTTAAATGGGAAAACCTAGCTGACATTCATGCAGGTCTTTAAGAACTGCAGGATCCCAGTCACTGATGGCTTTTATTGTCCAATGACTGGACATGACTTGGCCTAGCACTGAGTAGTCTGCAAAAATACAACAAGCCGTCTCAGTCATCTGAAGTGTGAGCAGAAACACCAGTGACACAGATCTTCAAACTGTACATTCATTAGTGAGAAAATAAGCAAAGCACTGAGACACCCTAAACTCTGGATGTCATCACTTGTGCCATTCCAAAGCTTGTGGAAGTTCTGGAGACAACTTCCAAGGTCTTTGAGGCTTGGGATGAGGATCCCAAATAATATTAAAGCCTTCTGAAGAAGCATTTTGAGGAACTTCCAAATGGGAGGACTGGAGAAGATGGACCCAAACCTACCAATTGCTTGCTGTTGTTTCTTAGATAAATATTCATTGACTTGAAGAAGATCAAGAGGTGTTTTACACAAAGTTAATGGCTTGGAGTAGTGGGAATGTGGAAGCATGTGTGACACTCATCTTTAAACTTCAAATTGCACCTTCCCAGAGCTTAGCAAGAGAGACTGGGTCCAGATTCCCAGCCACCTTCCTTCTTAGATTATAAGAAAACCTTTCCCAGAATTTGAAATCATAGAATCACAGGCTGGCTTGGGTTGGGTCAAAGATCACCTAGTTCCAACTGCACTGCAGCGGAGTGTGATGATGATGATGATGAAATGAGGATGAATATTCTTGATTTCCATGTTCATTCCTCCTCTACACAAAGTAAGGGTGGTTTTTTGGGGGGAGGAGGAAGAAACTATAAGCAAAAGTCAGAAAGTCTTTCTCTGTTCTAACCGTCAGTTTGCTAACTATACTGGCTCGAGCATTTTATTGTCTCTTCTTGTCAGTCATAGACTTCCTGAAACAATCCAGATGATATGTGCCCTGTTACTCCCCTGGAGTACTTTTTGCAAAAAAAAAACCCATCTTGGTGAACTCTGATCTTAAAAACTGACAGCAGAATCCAGAAAATTACATGTTAGGGGAAGATTAGAGAGTTTTATGTTAGGGGCTGCCATAAAGAAAAGCATGGAAGAAAGCCAGGGGGTGGGCAGGAGCAGAATCGATATTGCAACAGCAAGACAACGGGAGTGCAGAAACCAGATAAGGCCATGGGGCTGTGCAAGGAGAGTGTGCCTTTCAGCTGGGAGAGAATAATACATTGCTACAGCTGGAAGCAGGAGAATGAAGTTAGTTTTAGATATTCAGTGCTATTGAAATTTAGTGCTGGAACACTAAGCATGCTCACAGTGCCAGGTCAGTTGTTACAGTGAAGTTATCAAATGATATTTTTTCCTCTGTAATAAATATGAGACACTATTAAGGGGAGGGCAGTCTTGTGTGCAAGAATTGGAAATTTACATTAGAAGTATTGTAATTTTTTTAAATTTCTGTTCTCTGTTGGCTCTCTGCTGCATTCATAGTAGATCTGAGGGCACAGGATATTTACTGCTGAGCTGCTTCCATGTTTTCTTTGCAATAAAGCACTTCTTTGTTTTGCCCATGACAAAACTGGGCTGTAAGGTTGCGAGTCCCTGTCTTTAATAAATCACAATTAAGATTTCTTTCTCCAACAAAATCTAGCAATGTCAAAAACATTCATTTTGGCATTTTTGCAATTCTTTGCTCTGTTTACTTGATACGGGCGATTTGCAAAACCAGTCTGACTTTTGAAAAACACTTTGGAGTTGCCAGTGGCGTGGCATTGCTTGCCTCCTTGAATTTTTGGGGTGGAGAAAGCATTTGAAATGGCAGGTTTCACTGTGTTCAGTATGCCAAGCCTACCGACAAGGAGATGGGAATTGCTCACAAAGGTGGAAGCTGTCCAACACTATTTATAGCATGTAGCAGTGCCTGCTTGTGGCATGAAGGAATGCTTGTTGTTTGGGGGACTAGGAAGGAGATGAGAGCAGAGTCTTGGGGTTCATGGTATGTAAATCTCTGGAGAACCCATTGATTTTTATTAATATTTCTAGATGCCTTGACTGGTACATATTAACTACGTTGGGATCTGAGGTTCTGAAGTGAAAATGTGAGAATACTGTACTGACAATTACATGGCAGCAGCTGGATGTAGGTGGGAGATAGGTTGAAAGAAATCAGTGAGCATGCAACATTTCAGCGCTATAAACGTTATAAGTGACAGGACTAATTATGATCTTAATTACAGTGGTGTAATTCTGGAAAAAATGGATTAAGGCATTAAAGTTAGACAGACAAATGTAACAGCTATTAAATGACTGAGATAAGAATCAGGCTATCATTTTATCTCTATTTATGTATGCAAGTAATCTGAAGACTTCTGTAGCTTTAAACCAACAGATGAGATATTAGTTTCTTCTAGATATTTTTCTTAAAACAGACTATGAAATGTAAGCCAATAACCTTCAAGTGGCTGTCACTAGGGAATGAGCAATATTCTTTCCTAGCACCCAAGCATGGAGCAATGGTAATATATTTTCCAAGCAAACACAGACATTGTAATCTCATTACTGCGTTAAGTATAGTAATTGTTTGGTGTAGTATAACTACATTCCTTTTCCCTTACAAGCTTGTTCCCACATCATGACATTAATCCTTGTTTTGAGCAAAGTGTAACTCTCCTGGCTTGCCTGCAATGTTCCTGCCAACGTTACTCTAATAGCAGTGTGGCACTTTGTCATCAAGCTACCATCATTTGGATAATCCATTGCTGCAATACATCATTTATGTGCTATTGTTTTGATGATGTATGAAAGTAATGCATCATTTCAGGACTTCCACCAGAAATATCCCAGAGGCTGTCATGCTTTGTTTAAAAAAAATAAGAGTTCTTTAGAAATGCAGAAAAGAGATTAGTTACTTATGGGAGCTGGAAAGAAGGGGGTTTTAGGAGGTAAGTGGATGGAGAAGAGGGAATGTAATACAGAGATGCTTTGATTTCCAGGGGTACCTAAATCAATAGGAGCTGCAGGTGTTTATTGAATCCTAACATTAGGAAAGGGAATTTCTGTATTTTTAACTGTGTGCTTTCAGCCTAGTGCCCCTTCTCCCTTCTTTGTAACTGCAGTAAGAGTGGTGAAGGCACTATTTGGACAAGGTTTCCACTGAGCTCAGCTCTGCTTCAGGATTGGGAGGAAAGAGTTGAGTTCCACAGATGTGAAAAATCTCACTTGAACTGTAAATTGGCACTTAACAGTTTGGGTCTGGGTTTCATTTCATTGAGGTATATGTATTAATTTATGTATTTTATTTGTCTATTTTCTTTCGAGCTGTTAATTCTCCTGTTATCAAGGAAATTCTGAGCGTGAGGTTGGGTAGGAAGGACTTGTTGGTTTCCCACTTCATTACAACAAACTGAGGAGCTTTCCATTGCTACATCAGGAAGTGGTATACACCAGCTGAAGATACCTGTTCTCTCGATTGACCTATAGGGCATCACACATACAGGATGCACATTCTCATCACTGCCCAGTTTGACTTGCCTACAGAACTCCTTGCAGCTTATGAGTGTGTTCTGCTGATGACTGGGTCAAAGTTAACACAGCTTCCTTCAAGGGTCTTCCTCCTCCCCTTAGAGGTTTAGAGGTACTGCTGTAATGCCAAAATATTGTGTCCAATCCCATCCTCAGTTGCCTTCATCTGCTTGCTGATCTCCTCTCACCCGCTGCTTTCCTTTACATTCCTTGTTTTCTCTTGTCTCTTCAGTGTAAACCTGAAAGCAATGCAAGTTAATCCTTACCTTGCACGTACACCCTCTAAACAAATCCCATTTGGAACAAGCAAAGCAATCCCTTCCTGTATGTTATCTCAGGGCTTCAGTCACTCTGTTTGGCTCCTGTACATGACGCTGGTTCAGGTTTTGGCAGCCCAGTGAGTGTAGATTTCTGCTTACGATGATCCCTGCAAGGAGCAGTGGTTGGCATATAGACATGCAGAGCAAGAGTAATTTTTCTGGCATCCATCTCTTCCCGATCCTTCAGGTGACACCAATGCTTCTTGTAGGTTCTGGGGAGTGCTAGCACAGGAAGATGCAGGCTTACAAGAATAAGCACAAATTTTGGACACTGTTCAAAGGTTGTGGCTTGATTGTCCCCTGAGTATGCAATATGAACATGCAGAATAAAGCTGAGGAACACGGAGTTTGACAAAAGGTGATGACTCAGTTAAATTTTCATTTCTTTAAACACGGGAAATGGCACCAAGAAGAGAGTGACTAAGCAGAAAATCGCTCTTTCTGTGGTGATTAAAGAATCTCTGCGTTGCCTACAAAAAGAACCAAAGAAGCAGTTTGTTGTTGTTGTTTAATTAAAAAAAAAGTGAGGAAACATTTAAGGAATGGCTTTTGAACAAAACAATAAGCTGAGCTGCAATCAAGCTCCTCTAATTGGATTCCTTCAGAGCAATATTTATCATTGCTAACATGTTACAATGCAATTATGGGACCCAAGACATAAGTACCATTTTGGAATTGGACAGGCAATGTGTATTTTGGAAGGAGTTAGGGGTCAGGATTTCTGCACGTGAACAGCTTAGCTCACTCCATCACATTTCCAGGTGGTCCTGGATCAGTCATCCCTTGTAACTAATGTCTGCAAGTCCAATTCGAGCCATTTTTGAGATAAGTGTGGAAAGGTGCTTGGGATTATCAGTAATAAACACAAAATAAGCCCCTCAGCAGCCCCATTACAGGTATGTCTGGGAGACTTGATGGACTTGCACTGGGCTGTCGTATTTGTCCCAGCTCACTGCACCAGACTGAGTTGCACTGAGATGCAATGAATATTATATACTCAAACTGCAAGTGTGTTTCAGGTTACCATCCGATGGCCTAACAGTGAAGAAAAAGGGGAAAGGAGAGAAGGGGAAAAACAAATCTGCTCTTTGCTTTCTTCCTAAATCTGTTTGGGACTCCATCTCTTCCAATCTCTTTTGTTTCTCAGGATCAAAATCAAATTCCCTGCTCTGTATTGATAGGTGTCTTTAACATCTGCTTTCCTCTTGATTCAGTTTACTAGACGTGAAGGATTGGTATTTAACACACACATCTAGGGTTTTCTTTATCTTAATTGTTTTAGCCTCATCTAATAATGAAAGAAATGAGTAAAGAGGAGCGGTGATCTCAACTAAATAGGATTATGTTTTCCTTTTAAAATACTGAGTATTTCATAAGTAATTTTAGACCAAGTGACTGGGATTGTTTCCCTCCACATCCATTCAGCAGACTACTGTTGAAGATTATAAATGACATCTAATTTTTTTTATCCCCAGTTGGACTACAGGGAATGAACACAAGGCTAATTAACACTGTATGAATCCATTTACCCGGAAGAATGACATCATGGAAATGAGGATAAAACACGGGGGGGTTGCTTCTTTTTTGACAAATTACAGGAAACCATGCTAACTGTGCTAATTTTTGTTGATTAACTCAGAAATTACTTCCTTTAAAAAGATATCTTTAATAGAAGTCGAAAGTTGGGATTTCTAGAGTACTTAGAATTTTTAAAAAGATGGCCAGTCATTTATTTTTGGCATAGGAAACTGTTTTGTTAATAATTCTCTTAGCATGCGAAGGATGCTTTTTTTTTGCAAATCTTCCCATAAAACTTTCCAAATGGATCAGATGTAGGCAGGTGTGGATATACGGGGCTCCAGGCCAAGCTGTACTCAAGCCTGGCTCAGGACACGCTGGATTTAACTGGATTTGTGTCCAGCAGTGTAGATGGAAAATATGTGGCCACCGAGTTTTGGCACACTTGACTTGTTCTTTCAGGTTGGATGTTAGAAAGACTTTCATCTCAGAAAGAGCGGTGATACACTGGCACAGGTTGCCCAGGGAGGTGGTGGAGTAACCATCCCTGGAGGTGTTCAAGGACCATGGAGATGTGGCACTGAGGGGTGTAGTCAGTGGGCATGGTGGGGATGGGATGGGGTTGGACTTGGGGATCCTAGAGGTCTTTTCCAACTTTAATGATTCCATTATTCAAATGGCTGTGAGGGACCAGCAAAGGAAAGCAAGCTTCTAGCTCACAACCATGACTTGCATGCGGCAAATGATAGCGGAAGGAATCTGAGACCAAACCTTGTTTTTATTCCATGTGTTGGAGGAGGCAGCTGTTTAAAGGCAAATTCTAATAGATGAGTTATTGCTCCTCCTTTCCCCCTTCCCTTTCACTAGAAATGGCATTTCTAATAAAAATGGAATATATATGTGTTGTTTAGAGTTCATTAATCTGAACTATTTCACAATAGAGCTTTGTATTCAGGTTCATAGGAAGTGAGTTTGATTCTTTTCTCCTTTGTAATATATGAAATGAAGCCTATAAGGATATAATGCAACAGTTGGACCTCCTACAGAATGCAGATCAGGAGATTTCAGCTAATAACTTTATACTGCAAGTGTTAATTATCATACGTCTTGTGGAATGGGGGGTGGGGGGAGAGGGAAATCTAATTCAACTCCTTAGGAAAAACAGGCAAAATTTGCCTTGAATTGAGACAGGAACTTTCCCTTAGATGTGAATTTTAGTCTGCCACAAATAAAAAGAGTCAAGGCTTGAGGATTTAAATGAAAAAGGAAAACAAACAGTTACCTAATGATTTTTTCTTCCATCAAGAAAACATTGCTTTAAATAGGTGGGTTCTTTAATGACTATGCTGAATTGCTTGAAAGAGCCTGTGCATAATGAAATCTTTTTAATATACAGTATGAATGGCTCTGTTATCATATGTATTTCCAATTTTGTAATTAAGAGCCTTAAAAAAAAACCTGCTCACAATGGAAGTGTCAGTGCTTTCCTGAATACTCTTAATTTCAATAGCTTTTGGTGCTCTATTCGTGAAGAATATTAAAAGGTGCTTTGTCATCTAAGAAAATGTATGCATGGAGTCAAAAGGAGATATGAGGAATAGCAGTCAAGAGGTGCCAGTTCACGGAAGGAGTGATTTAAGTTTTCAAGACTTGCTCCAAAAAAAGCAAAATATGTATATGTTAATATAATTTCAGATAATTATCTTCCATTAGCCAATTTGGGGCTCAGTAATTAGTTAGCTAAAAGCTCAAAAGCACTGTGTATATTTTATCTGGACCAGCCTCATCTGGACATTATGTGCCTTCACTTTGTATCACATCCAGTACTCTCATCTGCCTTGGAAGACCCTGGCCGCGTCATTTGGACTTGCTGTGGTTTTTCTAGGTGTGTGTCTAAGATTGGTTTCTTGGTTTGTTTGTGGGTTGTTCTTGTTTGGTTTTGTTTTGTTTTTTGTTTTGTATTTTTAGTTCACTTCCCACAGAAATGTTAAACAGATGCTGATTTGAATGGTAGTCTGGTATATTAATTACTGCGCATAATGAAACCCAGAAAATGTAATAAAGGACTAATTGATGTCAATAAAAGTAACACTGAGAAATGCCTTCTTCTATAATGTGAGCAGTATTCTGTATTGCATAAGCAAGAGAAAAAAAAACTTGTTTCCATGGGGAATACATTGCCATTTGATTTTCTTTAGCTGCAGGCTAAAGAAATAAGATAGTGCGCAGATGAAGTACAGGTGTTCATCATCCTTGCTGGCTGTTTGCATTTGGTTTTATTGATTGCTGCCCAGCACTATTAGCTTTAAGCCCAGGAGAATTTGAGGTGCGACAGTGTGATACTGAAACTAATGGCGGTGGCACCTTGGCTGCTGTGTTTCTTTCCTACAATAAAATAGACACTCTGGGACAGTGCCCTGATTTTTGGTCCCAACTGGAGCCTTCCTGATGACTTTTGGGTTTCAGATCATAGGAGGTGGGTTAGACTGTATGGACAACATCTCAAGACATCAAGAGTTTGGCTGGCAGAGTGAGGATGTTCAACAACAATGGCTCATCCAACAGCTGTTGACCTCCTTCCTCTTTCCCTAGAGCTCAAGGTTTCAGTTCCCCATGGAGAAGATGGAAATGACTGAAATGAAGGTGACAAGAGTGAGGAAAAGAAGAGAAAAATATTTCTCAAGCTTTCCTCTGTTCCTCCTTTATTTCTCTCCAGCACCCTCTGGTTTTGATGGTTCTGTTTTCATCGCTTTGCCAAAATGTCTTTTCTCCAGACATACCTGGCTGCCTGGTCTTTCTTGCATCAGCTTCTCGTGCTCATCAGGCACTTCTCCTGGGACCCGCTAATAGTTTAAGCATGAGTTATCAAGGTCGATGTAAAAATAATGCTGCACTCTGATGTGGAATTTCTTGTTTTTCCTAGCGGCACTAATGAAGGCTCACTTACAATAACACTGCCTTATCTGCCTTTTGCTGACATTGTGTATTTCACAGTTTGGGGTAATGTTTTTGACATGTTCTTTATTTCTTTTACTTTAGGCTCTCTGGGTAAATCTTTCTTGCTCCATCCCTGACAAGTTTCCCTTGGAGGTCCATTAGCCCTGATGACTGTTCCTTCTCTGCCATGCTGTCCTTCAGCACAATTCCACTGCACTCTTCAGTTTACTTCCATGCTCTGAGTCTTAAAACACAAACAAACTGCCACAACAAAACCAAAAACCACCACCTTGGTGATATTTCAGATTAGGATTGTGAAGAAACAGAACTGCAAAGACATACAGAAAATCTCTGGGTGTGAAGAATGCATTTAGCAAACTATGTGTTTTACTCTTTCTATTCATCCCAGTGAGATTTGAAATCTCACCACTAATTAGACTTTTTCCCCCTGAAATTAATCCAAAGCTTTCTCAAGGAATGGGTTTTTATGCTAGTCTTCTTTTGCATTCTCCCACATAGAGGCAACAGAGGCATAGAGCCCATCCCTGCTATGGAGTACACAAAGTCTCAAGCAGACTATTTCAGGTTCACTGATCGCCCTACTGTCCTTCAGTCAGAAATCCTCAGCACTTCTATCCACCCTTCTGCCACTGACCTACTCCATAACCTCCCCTTTCCTTGGTCTACTTAATTTACTGCAGTTACTGATTCAGGGCAGAGATAGTCACGTAGGATGTGTGCATCAGACCAAGGATCCAGGGCTGTGGTTGAAATTTTTAGTGGTGTCTGTAACTCACATCCAAGTAATGACTGGCTGAGGAATGGAGATCGGAAACAACAAAAAAATCACACACACTTTTTTCTTGCATCTTCTCTCCTAGGTCTGAGTTGCAGAAGAAATACGTATTTGTACGTAGGTAAGGACCTGTTTGCGTGTGTGGGTAGTAATTTCAATGCTCACATTCATACTCTTGCTCAATGATGCAGATAACTAATTTAGCAAAAAGCATGATACCCAGAAATGGTTATTTGGTAGCCTTATAGATGTGAAAAATGCTCAGTATTTGCTTCTCTAATTTTGTCTGTAGCCTTCAGCTACAGGAGAGTTATTAATACGCTCTGTGTTGTGTATCTGCAGATGTTCCAAGATCTCTTCATGACGAGTTATATAGCCTACTAAATTTTCATGCAAGCAGTCTCTCCTCTAAAAAGGTATAAAATAAGAAAACTTGGATAAATCCACCATGGCAACTGGAGGAATATGGTTATTTTAGGCAATAACTTTAATAGAATGGGCATATACAGGGTAATAAACGTCCCCTCAACTTTACAAAGAGCCTGGCAAGGGTCACAGCACAAGGTGTTTATTACTGTAAGAGTCATTAGTGCTGAAAAGACAGATTTCTAGGCATTTGGATTGTCACTATCAAATGTCATCTTTGATATAAAAATGTAAATTTCACATGTATCTGTCGACTCTTTGTTATAATTTAATTATCAGAACGAGTGCTTTTTCATCTGGAGGATGCTGCTCTCAGCAAATTGGAAAGGGAGATAATTAGCAACTGCCAGTTTTCCGATGATCAGGGACTGTTGCAGTTTGTTGTCTTAGCAGATACCTGGAGTGATCTGTTAAGTGACCTTGAAGGGACTGATGGCATTAGCCAAAAAACCTACATGGCATTGGAATTTTTCCCACTTCAAACTTAACTACCAAGATAACAATTAGCAAAAAAAGTAAAATATGGTCAGTGCTGGGGAATAAGTACCAAAAATATTCAACTCTTTCACCTGACTCCATGTCAAATCTGCGGGGGCTCCTGTGTCTATCAACTATTTTGCTACATTCTACCAGGCTTAGGTTGTAAACTTCAAAAAGCTGCTGTGAAACATACTTTGATAAGTTTTCAGAGCCCTATACATCATCAAGGCTGCAAACCCATGTCTTTCTTTATTACATCTTTTAAATCTTGGAGCGTGCCACAAGATTACTTATCAGTCACTCGTTGCTGGGTTTGTATTTCCTGGGTAGTGAAATAATTAAGAACTGACTTATATTACCCAATGCTTTAGAACAGAAAGAGAAAAATACTGCCTAGCTAAGTAAAAGACAGAGAAAAATTTTACGTTTTTTCCCCTTTTATTTACCTGCAAAAGCTGTGGTGTGACGTAGATAGTGTTTTTTTCTTGCTAATACAGTGTTAAGACACGTACCAATTTAAATGGCTGAGAGACTTCTGAATCTCAAGTATGTGTCAGGTAGATGTATAAGGAAGAAAAAAAATCCCTTAATTTATATGTGTGTTACTCTGACACTTGCAGAGGATTATGCTAACTGAATGGTTTATGGAAATGAAGCCAAACAACTGGTAATAAAAGCTTTATGCATAGAAGTGCATAAGTGGCACCTGGCAGAAGCTGACAAAGTATAATAAATATTTGACATGTCCTGTAAATATGAGACACTCGGTCAAAATCCATTTGAGTTGCAAAGCACCTAGGGCATGATAAAGTTTAATGCCACCATTTCAATTTCACCCATTTGCTTACGACGTTCAACTATTAGGATCTTTCAGCTACAGATTTCTGCGCTCTAAATTCCACCATGTAAAGTACAGACTATCAGAAGGTATCCAAGGCCTGACTCACTTCGATGTGAAAGATAGATTTAATCTGCCAGTGTTCATAGTTTTCCATCCTTTTGGCACAGCTACAACTTGGGCTGAAAGCTTTCTGGTGAATCTGTAGGCTGGAGTGGAGGAAAAAGTTGTAAACTTTTTTAAACAGCCTCATATAAGCATTGTGTGAAGGATTGAGCACAGAGTATGCAGCTGAAAAAGGGGGGGGGGGGGGGACAAAAGAGAGGGGATCAAGAAAAATTTGAAACAAAGCTTAAAAAGAGACAAACAGAGAAAAAGCTCAAGTGATGCATTGCTTTGTTGCTTTGCACCAGACTATGGGTGCCCAACCTTCTGGCTTGCCTTGAGTGAAGAGGAATTGTCTTGGATTGCATATAAAATGTATAATATTGTTAATGTATATAAGGAACAAAACTTCTCTTTTAAATATATTTTTATTAAAACATTAAGAAAGAGAGAACAATGAAAACAGAATAGTGGGATATTTGGCCTTGTTTTTGTCAGACTAAAGCTTCAGGCTGGTTTGATGGCAGTGGTTGCATTTCTCAGGGAGAAGAGCACAGATAAGTTGATTCTTGTCTTGAAGATGCTGGAAATCACAAGATTTGTCAGCATTGCGTGAATATTCTGGATATTTCTTCTGAAGTGAGTGTGTTAGCTTATTAAATTATTTTATGAAATAACACAAGCCCAAGTTTTATGATTAAATAAGAAAAATTACATGTCTGCTAATTAACAATAAATGCATGTCTTCGCAGGCACATGTGTGGGTGGGTTGAAATACTATTATTGGCAATCACAGTGTTTTACTTGCCAAGTGGCACAAGTGTGTGTAACATGTAATACACATAGATTTTGATTCAACTGAGTGTGTGTAGGGGTGTGAGAGGCAGAGTTAGCACTATGTTCCGCCATCCCCTCTATGGTGTTCCGTTGTTGCCTATGCAGGCTGCACTCGATCAACATGCAATTAACCCATGGAAAATATTGCTCAAAGTCACATAATAATGCTAAAAGTTTATGACCAAGTGGGGCTGTATTACTAGCTGTTCTGGACCACATGTGGCCCAAGGGTTGGACACACTTGGTTTAGTGGTAGAGCCGGCAGTGTTAGGTTAATGGTTGGACTTGGTGAGGTCTTTTCCAATCCAAATAATGTCACCAAGCAACAGGATATAGAATCATAGAATCCTTAGTTCGAAGAGACCTCTGAAGGACATCTAACTCAGCACCCCTGCAATGAACAGGGACATCACAGCTACATCACGTTGCCCTGGGCCTGATCCAGCCTCACCTTGAAAGTCTCCAAGGAGGTGGCATCAACCACATCTCTGGGTAACCTGTGCTAGTGCCTCACCACCCTCATTGTAATAGATTTTTTCCTTACATCTAACCTAAATTTACCCTCTTTGAGCTTGAAACCATGTCCCCTTGTTCTATCACCAGACTCTGCTAAAGAGTCTGTCCCCTTCTTTCCTGTATCTCCCCTTTGGATGCTGAAAGACTGCTATCAGGTCACCTTGCAGCCTTCTCTTCTCCAGGCTGAAGAGCCTCAGCTCTCCTCCAGCAACACCAGTACCCTCTGACTGCTGCTCCCTGGACATATTTAAGGGATGAAGACCTGGTGCTTAGGGACATGGTTTAGTTCATAGCTGTCCAACCTCTTGTCTTGCCTGGGTCACATCAAGTGAAGAGGAAATGTATCAAGCCACACATGAAATGTGAAATATATTTAGCATATATAAGCAACAAAAGTTTTTTTTTTTTATTTCTTTTTATTAAAACAGTAAAAAAAAAAAAAGAGCAACAAAAGCATAAAACTTAGTGGGATATTTGACCTTGTTTTTGTGAAACCAATGCATCGGACTGGTTCAATGGCAGTGGCTGCATTTCTTACTGAGGTCTCAGAGATTTTTGATGAAATTTTACTCTTCCTGTGCTTCATCCTTGAAAACAGGTGTTCACAAGTGTATATGCTGCCAAAAAGCAATGACATAAATAAGGTGTGACTGTGAAAATAAGTTTTGTTGCCTATATACATTAACTATATTACCTATGATGGCTGCTCTGAAAATAATGCCTCCTATTTTATGATGTTGGCCCACAGCTCCAGAGGCAGATGTTGGTGGTATGGCAGTAGAGGTTGAACTTCCCACCAGTATTCCATTACATTTTGTTTTCATGTGGCTGATGGCAGCAGAGGGGCAGTCTGACAGAATGGCGTCTGAGATGGAAATATTTATGAAGGAAAGGTTTGTTACTGAATTCCTCCACGTGGAAAAAACAGCTGCCATTGACATTCATCAGTGCTTGCTGGGTGTTTATGGAGACCAAACAGTGGATGTGAGCATAGTGAGGCAGTGGGTGGTACATTTCAGCACCTCTGCTGGTGCAGATTTTCACCGGTGAAAGTACGTAGCTAATGGTGGTGACAATGTTGAAAAATAGTGCTGAATCTGTTCTATCAGATTGTGTTATTGTGCTCTTCGTCTTGGTTGTAGTTTCCATGGAAATAAATAGGCATTACTTTCTGAGAGACCTATTTATATTATTTGCGGTCCAAGACAATTCCTCTTCACTCAACATGGCCCAGGCAAGCCAAAAGGTTGGACACCCATGCAATACCAACTGGGATTAATCAGCTGCTTCTCTTCTGGATAAAGCTGAGATCGGCTCCCAAGACATTCACATGGATGGGAAGCTCTGATAGGAGCAGCACGGGATGTTGGTCACTAGCACCTTGTGCAGGAGACACAGGAAAGGGGAGGGAAGCAGGAGCTGCTGTATGTCTTTTGGGTGGGAAGATGATCGATGTTGAAACAAGAAATGAGTCCATGTTGCAAGGGACAGAAACGCAGATGTTGGTGTGCTGCTCTGTAGAGAAAATGGTTAATGAAGGGGAAAACAAAGTCAGAGGTGAGTTCTGGTGCCATGTGAGTGTTGCTCTTTGACAAAGTTCTTGTTTATCTTTGGAAATTTCTCCAACTGTAAGAAAACGTTCCCTGCAAGCCTGCTGTACCTGTGCTAGCAGTTCTGCAGGGTAGCAAGAGCATTGTGCTAAATCCTGCTCTGACTGCTTCTAAATTAATTTTGTATCCTGTTCCCATTGCTTTCTTCAGCTAAGCATTTACTTACGCCTCTAGCTCTTGTAAAACACAGACCGTGTTCCCCATCTGGGGTCATTAATTTGAGGGAAACCCGCAATAAAGTGCAGATAATGTCAAGGAGGACAGTTTCAAGTATGTATACAGCTTTTATCCCTTTTTCGTTGTCTAGAGGCCTGTTCCATATGAAAACTAATGTGAAGGAAGGTAGGAATCCCACCTACGGATAGAGCACCGACCTGACATCTCATCTTTTAGTGGCCTACAGGGAAACTTTACTTGCTTGCTTTTAGTCGTGTAGTTATTTTCCCTCTCTTCTGGGTCAAATATTCACACAGCAATAATAAAATTTTTCTTTAGACTAGCAGTGAGAAGAAATAGGAGGGTAATCTGATATATGAGCTGGTGACACTGCCAGAGTAGTGCTGTAGATGGTGGAATCATATAGGATCACAAGCTGGCTCAATGCTATTAAAATTGGCTTCATAAAAGCTGGTTGGTTATTCTGGGCATGCTTGTAGCCCTGCACAATTAGATATATGTTTGCCCTTGTTCTGTTTGCAAAATAACCAAGTGAGGTTTGAATTCTTTCTGCCACAGAAACTTACTGCCAATGTAACTAAGCTGAATTCAAGGCATAGTTTTTAATGAAGTCCACGGGCCTGATTATTTTTAGTTGACCATTAGGAGATCTGTCCCACTTTGGTTTCCAGCAGATGGTTGTCCAAGTTGCAAAATCCACCATTACAATTGGCACTAATTGGGCCCCTTGTTGCAGTCATAACATGGTTTCCAATACTTCAGTGGCCCAGGCATTTGAACCCCTCTCTAGGCAAATGCTCATTTGCCTCAGATGGTATTTGCTCTGAGCTTTGGGACTCACTCGGCATAGAAACTTAGATGAATGGCTAAGTAGCATGGTGGAAAGGAAGAAATGTTTGTGTAACCTCCCTCCTTGGAAAGCAAAATGACAGTTAATGACATCTCTACAAATACTGAACTTGTGTGTCAACACAAAAGGATGCATTCCTGGCAATATCCCATCTGTTTTGCTGCTTTGTGCTAGAAAGCAGCTGGGAATCTGTATGAGAAGGGAAGCTGGTATAACACGATGATCACTTTCATTCTCCTGTCTTATCCATTCACCCCATAAAGAAAAGAAAGATGGTAAGCTCTAAGTATAGCAATATCTATATGCAATTTCCATTGCATATAGAGTATAGAGACAAGGTTTAGTGGGCAATATTGATGGAAGAGTGGACTAAATGATCTTTTCCAACCTTAATGATCCTATGATTCTATGAATTAGGCCCGTGCTGTGTTGTGCAGTGAGATCTTGGCCTAATCCAAATCTTCAGTGGCCTTGAATTTCATAGAATCATAGAATCACAGAGGTTGGAAAAGACCTCCAAGATCATCTAGTCCAACCATCCGCCTACCACCAATATTTCCCCACTAAGCCATGTCCCTTGGTATAACATCTAAACGTTCCTTGAACACCTCCAGGGATGGTGATTCAAACACCTCCCCAGGCAGCCTGCTCCAGTGCCTGACCACTTTTCCAGTTCTTCCTTAATATTTGAGAAAAGTCTACTCTCTTCTAATATAAGGATTGCAGAGTAAATGTTTCCCTCTGATGTTGAATCTTCTTTTATCTTTCCCAATATTATAACTTCTGTTAATCCCTTTGGTGCCCATGCTCTTTATCCTAGCAGGTTTTGCATATATAAGGGAAAAAAAAAACAGTTTTCTGCAGTTTCAGTTTTAAGTCAATGGCAGATTTATTGGTGTTTTCCAGCAGTACGTCACATATACTTTTATTTATATTTGTGATCAAATGCTGGCCAAGCACCTGGTAATGGAATGGATATTTGAGCAGATAAATGTCTCCCTTGCCTAGAAAGAGAAATAGTACTGGAAGGAGATTAGATTTATCTAAATTTCTACATGATTTATACGAGATGTTCATGTTTTTTCTTCTATGCAATCTAGAGATTTAGAATTGACAAAAGATGTGCAAGATCCTCTTTGTAAGAAATAATTAGTCTGTATTTCTAGGTCTTGATGATTAATAGGTCATGAATCATGTCACAGGTGATTTTACATTGCATATTAAGTACTTATCAGCCATTTATTTTAAAAAAGTGTCAGCAATTTATACACAGGAATGGGTGATGGGTAGGGAAATATCTGCTAATCTATTTCCAAGCCAATGAACGCTTTTGAAAATTCCATCTCAAAAGTGATTTAATCTTTAAAGCCTATGTAATTTTCATTAAGGGAAAAAGCAGAAATACAGACAGATCTGCAAGCTGTCAGCAGAGCTGAGTTTGTACTTCTGAATAAGGTTCCCCAGGGACGGGATGTACAAGAAAGAAGAAAGGACATCGGGAGCGGTTCCTTTCCATCCAGACAGTTGATGTGGGAGGGCTATGAAATCATCAGTATGAATTTAGAAAAGAAATGGAGATGAAGCATTAGCTAGAGAAACAAACGTGGGCAGGTTTTTTTTGTTTGTTTCATTTTTTATTTATTGATAGAACGAATGCATCTGTTATAAGGAGGCAGAGAAGGATGTGTACTGGGACAAGGGGAAGAATGAGTCAGAAGAGAAGAAACATTGCTGGGAGATGGTGTGAAATCACTGAGGTTGTGAAGGCAGGAGGATAGTCCCCAGGCTGTGGTGGAAGAGGAAAGCTCCAGGATGGCAGGAGAGCCCAAAGAGAGCAAGCTGAGTGGCTGTTAGTTGTCTTCTGGAGGAGAAAAAATAAAAACCCAACCCCTGGTATGAAACACATTGAGGTGGAGACTGGGAGAGGGGAAGGTCTGCAGAGTAAGTGGTGGGAAGGAGGAATGCTCAGTAACTCACTGAAGGGTTATTTATTCTAAGGCCCCACAGGGCAACGCTGAGAAGGTTAATTAAGAGCTGAGCTGCTGGGCACTGTTCAACCTGGAACTGCCAACAGGCTCAAGTAATACAAGCTTAGTTTTTAACAGGTCTCTAAGTCCAACAGCTGGTTTTCTTTTTCCCCTTGGCTCTTCTCCTTACTCTCTCTTCCAGCTGCTTGCTTTTTGACTGCATTTTCTTCCCAACTTTGCCTTTAAAAACAAACCCAATTAATACTGTGATGTGTTTACAAACTGAAAACCTCATTGCCTGCTTCCCAGCAATCCCACAGGGTCCTCGCTTCGTGCTCCGCGTCCACACTGACACCATGATGTCTTGCTGTGTGCTGCATTGCCATGGAGATTTGGATTTCCATGGCAACTTGTTCCTTTTTGGATGCTGCAGTGAAGACTGAATAAAAGGACTTTTGCAGAAGTGAAATAGCAAAATTCAGAGATCCAAATATTTAAACATAATGTAGAAGTTAAAAAAAAGTTTCTCATGTGACATCTTCCTTTGTTTTGAGAATTAGCAGATGCATTAAATGCTTAAATAAATGGAGTTCTCTTAGTTTAGCAGTAAATAATCTTTGGAGCAGATTTACTTTTTATACAGAGATTGGAAAAGAAAAGGGATATTTTATTCAAAAAAAGAAAAGCATACAGGAGCACCCACTGCAGAACAGCTGTCACTATCTTACTTTGAGCTGTCAGTGAGTTTAAGTACAACCAGTTTGTATGGCAACTGCTGAGTCACAGCCTGAACCACTGAGTGAGCACCTGGAGAAAAGACCCGGTCAGCCCTGGGAGCACAGGTGAAGGCAATTCACCTGTGTGACCAGAAGGGGTGGAGCCAGGCTCCAC
>JANHGO010000027.1:51042358-51090757 GCA_024606505.1 Aquila spilogaster
AATGGAGGTTGGGAACAGGTTTGGAAAAAAAAAAAAAAAAAAAAATCACATGCTTATTCCTTTCTTTTTTTTGTTCTCTCCTGGAACAATTTCCCAAAAGAAATATGTACTTGTACTTAAATAAGGACCTGTTTGTGTGTGTGCGCGTGCGCGCAGATTTTTTTTTTAATTTTTGTACTCATACCCTTGCTTAATGATGCAGATAACTAATTTGGCAAAAAACCATAATATCCAGAAATGTGTCTTTAGCTTCCTTACGTATGTGCAAAATGCTCGGTATTTGGGTCTCTAATTTTGTCTGTACCCTTTAGCTACAGGAGTATTATTAATAAGCTCCATGTTGTGTATCTGCAGATGTTCCAAGATCTCTTTTCATGGGGAGTTATATAGCATACTAAATTTTCATGCAAGCAGTCTCTCCACCACAAAGGTATAAAAATCAGAAAACTTGGATAAATCCACCAAGGCAACTGAAGGAATATGGTTATTTTAGGCAATAACTTTAATAGAATGGGCATATACATAGCGATAAACGTCCCCTCAACTTTACAATGAGCCTGGCAAGGGTCACAGCACAAGGTGTTTATTACTGTAAGAGACATTAGTGCTGAAAAGACAGATTTCAAGGCATTTGAATTGTCACTATCAAATGTCATCTTTGATATAAAAATGTAAATTTCACAAGTATCTGTCGACTCTTTGTTATAATTTAATTATCAGAACAAGCACTTTTTCATCTAGCGGATGCTGCTCTCAGCAAATTGAAAAGAGAGGCAATTAGCAACTGCCAGTTTCCCAACTATACAGGACTGTTGAAGCTTCTTGTTGTTTTAACAGGTACTTGGAGTGATGTTCCCTTATGGGATCAGCTGAAAAACCTACATGGTGCTGCAGTTCTTCCACTTCAGGCTTAACCACTGACTTAGTGACTTGCCAGCCTTGTAAAATTATGGGCAGCACTGGAAAGTAAGAGGCAAAAATAGATTCAGGTGGAACTTTGACTTCTTTACAAAATCAGTCTGAGAGCATTTGGTAGACTTAGGGCTCAGCTCATCTTTGTTTGTAACCGAGCTGGCTGGAGTTGTTCCACACTTTGGCAGAGGTTATTTTTCTGCCTCCGTGTAAAATCTGTGGAGGCTCTCATGTGCATCAAATATTTCAGAAAGCTGCTGTGAAACTTGCTTTGATACGTTTTCAGAGCCCGATACTTCATCAAGGCTGCTAATCCATGTCTTTATTGCAGCTTTTAAATCTTGGGACTACTTATTAGTCATTCATTTCTTGATTTCTATTTCCCAGGTAGAGAAATAATTAAGAACTGACTTTGAAACCAGGAAACATGTAACTGCTTATAAATAAATAAATAAAAATTATTGAACCAAATCATGCAGGTGAGGCTTGTCAAGGATTAGCAGTGTAACTGATTTGTAGCTTGAATTCTGTCACTAACTTTATAGAACCAACCACTGTATGAACAAAGTAATTGACTCCCGGATGCCAATTATGCCTTGTACTAGTTACTATTTTATAGTGCATATACATTATTTCATCAAATGTGGGTTTTGCATTTTAAATGCAAAATTCCACTTTAATTAACTCCGGTAAAAATTGAAGGTCCCCATTCTCTGAGATAAAAAAAAACCAAAACCAAAAACCAGCACCAAAACAAACCAAAGAAAAACCCCAAACTCTCAGAACTTTGCCATGGCACAATAGGAAATCTGTGTCAGTTCGGTCTATTCATTTATACAGCGTTATATCATCCAACAGTTTAGAACAGAAATAAGAAAATAGTGCCTATCTAATATTAAAATATAGCTGCACTTTTTCTAATTTTCCTCTTTACTTACTTGCAAGAGCCATAGGGTGATGTGGGTGCTTGATGTTTACAGGATCAAAGTCAGATGTGCTTTTTCTTGCTAATACAGTCTTAAGATGTAGTGATTTAAAGTGTGGAGAGATTTCTGAAGCTCAAGTATTTGTTGGGTAGGTATATGAGGAAGAAAAAAATCCTTTATAATTTGTATTTGTGTTACTCTGACATATGCAGTAGATTATGCTAACTGAATGGTTTATGGAAATGAAGCCAAACAACCGGCAATAAAAGTGTTGTGCACAGAAGTGCGTAAGTGGCACCTGGCAGAAGCTGACTGACAAAGTATAATAAATATTTGACATGTCCTGTAAATATGTGACACTTGGTCTAAATCCATTTGAGTCACAAAGCACCTAGGGCACAATAAAGCTTAATAGTACCATTTCAATTTCACCCATTTGCTTATGATGTTTTATTATTGGGATCTCTCGGCTACAGATTTTTGAGCTCTAAATTCACAATTTAAAGCACGGGGCTTCAAAAAGTATCAAAGGACTGACTCTCTTAGATGTGAAAGATAGATTTAATCTCCCAGTATTTATAATTTTCCATCCTTTTGGCACAGCTACAACTTGTGCTGAAAGCTTTCCAATGAATCAGTGTCCCCTGGAATGGAAGGAAGAGTTGTAAACTCTGTGGCCGCTTTTGAGCATCATGTGAAATACTGAGCAGGGTCTATAACTGAAAGGGAGAGAAACAAAACAGAGGGCACCCAGAAAGAAATGAAATGCAGGCAACAAACCCAAAGGGAGGGACGCATTGTTTTGTTGCATTGTAGTAGATGAAAGTTGGGTGAAACCAGTGATTTGTGCAATCCGATAGTCGACCAGTGATCAAAGCAAGCAGCAATAGCTGATTTTGTAATAACTTGCTTTTGGGAAAAGGTTCCTTAGCCCTCATTGTTAAGGCTGATGCAGGTCATATGGTAGTTCTTCAGGGGAGGGGAATGCAGTACCAGCTGTGATTAATCAGGTGCCTCTCTCCTGGAGAAAGCTGCAATCAGCTCACAAAGCAGAGGGATGCTATGGGGAAGCTCTTGCAGGAACAGTGGGGGGAAGAGCGGTTGAGAAAATAGAAATAAGGAGGCAGGAGCTGCTTTAACATTTTTGAGCAGAAAACTGTTTGATGTTGAAACAATAAATGCACCCCTGGAGTCAGGGACTGAAATACAGATATTGATGTGCTGCTCTGTAGATAAAATAGCTTATGAGGGGAAAAGCGGAGGCTGCAGCGGATTCTGGAGCCATGTAAGTGTTGCTTTGCAACAAAATTCTTGTTTTGTTTTGGAGGTCCCTCAAAATGTAAGAAAAGATTCCCCATAAGTCTGTCCGCCATACGTGCTAACAGGTTCTACAGAGTAACAAAAGCACTATATTAAATCTTATGCTGACTTCTTTTGAATTAATTTTGAATGCTGCTTTTCTCATTGCTTGCTTCAGCTAAGTAGTTACTTATGCCTGTAGCTGCTATAAAACATGAACTGCACTCCCCATCCTGGGTTATTTATTTTGGGGGGTTTGCAATAAAGTGCAGATAATGTTGAGAAGGACAGTTTCAAACGTGTGTATGGTTTTTATCCCATTTCAAATGTCTAGAGGCCTGTTTCATCTGAAAATTAGTGTGAAGGCAGGCAGGAATCCCACATACGGACTTCACCTGGAAGGATCACAAATCTAACATAGCATTTGTTAGTGGCCTATGGGGAAACTTTGCTTGCTTGCTTTTAGCAGCGCAGTTATTCTCCTCCTCTTCTGGGTTGACTATTCACACAGTAATAATAAAAATTTTCTTTAGATTAGCAGTGAAAATAAGTAGGAGGAAAATGTGATATACGAGCTGGTTGCACTGCCAGGGTACTGCTGAAGCTAGTAGAATATTATAGGGACGGAAGCTGGCTCAATGCTATTTAATTTGAACACATAAAAGCTGGTTGGTTATTCCGGGCATGCATGTATCCCTGCACAATTAGATATATGTTTGCCCTTGTTCTGTTTGTGAAATAGCCAAGCGAGGTTTAAATTCTTTCTGCCACAGCAGCTTATTGCCAATGTAACTAAGCCTGAATTCAAGGAACAGACTTTAATGAAGTTCATGGACCCGATTATTTTTAGTTGACTGTTAGGAGCTTTGTCCCAGTTCAGTTCCCAGTGGACGGTTGTCCAAGTTACAAAACCTGCCATTACAATTGGCACTAATTGGGCCCCTTGTTGCAGTCATAACATGGTTTCCAATAATTCAGTGGCCCAGGCGTTTGAACCCCTCCCTAGGCAAATGCTCATTAGCCTCCAGTGGTATTTGCTCTGAGCGTAGGGACTCATTCAGCAGAGAAACTTAGATGAATGGCTAAAGTAGTGCAGTGGAAAGCAATAAGAGGTATTTGTGTAATCTCTCTCCTTGGAAAGCTAAATGACAGTGTCACTGCCTTTAATGACATTTCTACAAATATTGAGCTTCTGTGATGGCACGAAGGGATGTTTTCCTGGCAAAATCTCAGCTGTTTTGCCGCTCTGCGCTATGAAGCAGCTGGGAATATGTATGACCAGGGAAACCGTTGGTGTAACATGACGATCATTTCTCTTCCACCATCCAGTCTCACCCTCCATCCCTTTCCCAGAGGCAGGAGAACCAGGTCCTCTCCTCTCACTACTCAGCCCCTGGGGCCGTGATGCATCTCTTAGCAGCAATTGCCATCTTGGCTGAGTCTGGAGATCCACCTAAGGCTGATCTTCAAGGACGATCAATCCTGGATGCTACCAGGATGTGCTATACTAACTAGCTAAAGGATAGTCTGCGTAGACGTTTTCTGTCTATACGTGAAGCTGAATACCACTTCAAATCTAGGCTTGTTCTATTTTATACTATTTTATTATTACCTCTCAAGCAGCTTTTGCAGGCTCCACCATGCAGAAAAGCAAGCCAATAAGGGCCAAGTTTGGCAATTTGTTTTCGGTGCATGTAGAATTAAGCACATGCTGTGTTGTGCGGTGATATCTTGTCCTGATTCAAAGCAGTGGAATTATACAGTGGACATGAATATGATATTCCTTAACGCATTGAAGAAAGGTCTGCTTTCTTCTAGTAGAAAGACTATAAATATTTCCCTCCAAGTTTTAATCTTCTTTCACCTTCTTTCTCAATTTTATAACTTCTGTTAATCCCTTTGGTTCCTGCTTACTTTATTCCAACAGATTTTCCATATGTAGGGAAAAACCAATTTTCTACTGCATGGCTTTCAGTTGTAAGTCAATGGCAGATTTACTGGTGTTTTCCAGCAGCCGGTTACATGTACTTTTATTTATATTTGTGATCAAATACTGGCCAGGTACCTGGTAACTGAAAGGATACTTAAGGAAAGAAATGTCACCCTTGCCGAGAAAGAAAAATAGTACTGGAAAGAGGTTAGATTTATTCAAATTTGTGGATGATATGTAGGAGATCCTCATGTTTTTTTCTTCTATGCAGTCTGTAGGCTTAGAATTGACAAAAGATATGCAAGATACTCTTTGTAAAAATAATTGGTCTGTATTTCTAGGGCTTGGTGATTAATAAGTCACGAATCATGTCACAGGTGGTTTTATGTTGCATATTAAGTACTTACCAGTCATTTATTTAAAACAAGTGTCGGTAATTTATACATAGGAATGGGTGATGGGCAGGAAAATATCTGCTAATCTGTTTCCAAGCGAATGAACGGTTTTGAAAATCCCATCCCCAAAGTGATTTAATCTTCAAAGCCTATGTAATTTTCATTAAGGGAAAAGGGAGAAGTACAGGCCGATCTGCAAGCTGTCAGCATAGCTGAGTTTGTACTTTCAAATGAGATTCCCCAGGGACAGGATGTACAAGAAAGAGAAAAGGACATCGGGAGCGGTTCCTCTCCATGCAGACGGTTGATGTGGGAGGGCGGAAACAATGAAATAATCTGTACGGATTTAGAAAAGAGATGGAGCATTAGCTGGAGAAACAAGTGTGGTCAGATTTTTTTATTATTAATTTTTATTTATTGAGAGAATAAAATACATCTGTACTATCTAGGGAGGGAAGCAGGTGTATTGGATCAAGGGGATGAGTGAGCCAAGGGATGAGAAGGGAGATCAGGAGGTAGGGTGAAATCACTGCGGATGTAAAGGAGAAGACGAGAGGATCTTCCCCAGACTGTGCTGGGGAGGAGGAAAAAAGCTACAGGATGGAAGGAGAGTCCAAGGAGGAAAAACAAGATGAGTCCCTGGCAGTCAGTTTTCTTCTGGGGAAAAAAACCCCAAACCCACGGTATATTGTGCATGAGAGAGATGGAGACCAGAATGGGGGAAGGCTTGCGGAGTAACTGATGGTGAGGAGTGGCTGCTCTCAGTAACTTACTGAAAAGTTATTTATTCTAAGGCCTGCAGGGTAACACAGAGAAGGTTAATTAAGAGCTGAGCTATCCACTATTCAAGGTGGAACTGTACTTTAAACAGGCTCAAGTAATACAAGCTTTGCTTTAGAAGAGGAACAAACTCCAACAGCTGGTTTTCTTTTTCCCTTTAGCTCTTTCCTTAGTCTGTTTTCCAGTTGCTTGCTTTTTTGACTGTGCCTACTTCCTATCCTACCTTTAAGACTGAGCCCAATTAATACTGTGATGTGTTTGCAAACATAAAATCTCCTAGCCTGTTTCCCAGTAATCCCACAGGGTGTGCGTTCATGGTCTGTGTCCGTGCTGACACCACGATGTCTTGCTGTGTGGTGCATTGCCATGGAGATTTGCATTGCCATGGCAACTTGCACCTTTTCGAAGGCAGCGGCAAAGGCTGAATCAAGGGAGCTTTGCAAAAGTGAAATAGCAAAATCTCGGGATCCGATATTTAAACATCAAAAAGAAGCCAAAAATTTTCCTGGACTGGCATACTTCTCCTTTGCTCTGAGGATAACTAAAGTGTTAAATGCTTAAATAAATGGAGTTTTCTTAGTTTAAGTATTAGTAAATAAAGAATCTTTTGAGCAGGCTTGGCATTCATACAGGGCTTAACAAAACAGGAATATATTTTTAGGAACAGCCACTGCAGAATAGCGTCTTTCTGCTGCCAGTGAATTTCAAGGCAATCAGTTCAATAGATATTGTTGCCTCAGTTTCCACAACCATAAAATGGGCGTGCGAAGCAGATGAAAGGAAGATGATGTTGTTGTGGCAGGGGGCTTTAGGTGATGGATTGGGGAAGAAATAGCAGCAGCAGATTGTAATTTTAGTCCCTTCTTGTAGGAGGGACCTAAGAAATGCCTGCTTGTGCCATCCTTACCTCTGTCCTCTCACTGATGAATGGCAGGTAGCGACTGATGAGGAATGCTTAGAGGAGATCTAGTCCCGTATGTAGGCAATGCGTGCAGTAGTGTGTGGCATCGTCGTTACGTGGCTTTGCCCCCTTGTCTTTGGATGGGAAAAATCTCCGTTTCCCCACTAGCACAGACAGGTACCACATAGCCCTGCTTCCAAAATTGGAGGATCTCAGATCTCTGCAAACAGACCATTTGGATATATCGGGTATTTAATGTATAGCCAAGGAAAGCCAAAATTAAAAAAAAAAGCCCACTTACTGTATGTGCCAGTCAGAGTTTTAAAAAGCTCTGTTATATATGAGAAAATAACTGAGCAGATCATCAAAATCTTTCCTTTGTTTTATTTATGTTAACTTTCTCCGGAACAGAAAAGCTGTTTTCACGTATTTTCCATATGTGTTTTGCAAGTTCTGAATGACATTTTAAAATATCAATAAGATACAGGCTTTAGGCAAAACTACTTTTCAACCACTACTTGGTGTTTGAGAATTTTTTAATGTTAATCTGTGCCTGTGTGAACACAGCCAATAGCGCTGCAAGCCATATGATCGTGAAACTATATGTAGCTGTTTTTCTTACCTTTAGTTACAAAAATTTAAAAATTTCTACATATATGTCTATATATGAATGGTTCCAGCACTAACCTATCTTTGTGAGAGGTGGACATGTGCTATGAAGGAAGATTTCTTTTGTGCAGTGGCAGATACAGATTTTTTTTGTGTGTGTGGAAGTGGAGAGAAGAAGGGAAGGAAAGTACTTTTCTGGCTGCCTGTTTTCAGCAAGAAGGGGGTCATTTCTGAAAGCATTTTATCTGACAGACTAGCAAGCTGAAGCGTACCATGTAAAATTGCAGCCAATCACAAATATATAATCATCACTACAGTGGAAGCAACTTCAGTGGGGGTGGATGAATCTACCAAGACATGAAGAATTGAATCTTGAGGGAGATTTATAACATTTGAAAGGAAGATAATTTCAGTAATGGAAAAATCAAGGTGACTTGGCTTGGCCTGCTGGGGTAACTAGTCACCCTTAACTCTTTAGGCATGTTTATGCTTTGACAGTAGAACACAAGTGGGCTGAAGAGAGGTGCCTTGGCATTGCATCTCATTGATATGGTACTAGGCTGGTTTTTTGTCTTTGCCCTCCTCACCATTGCTCTTGGTTTTCTTTCTCTCTCCCTCACCTATCCTTGGCTCATATGGTAAAATAACATCTTCCCAGCCCCTTCCATAGCTACTTCTGGTCCTTCATTGGGTTATACAAAATGATAAAATTTGCTTTAAAGCCTGCTCTTGGGGAGGAGCTCATCCTGAGTGCAGCCTGGATGTTTGAAGAAGTTTGCTGTATACTGGCACTTGCTGCAGTCATTTCAATTCAACATATTCAGGCTACTGGTGAATGATAAAAGCATACACAATTTAGAAATCTTTAGCACTTAATTCTTAGGAATTGTGGTTGCTCAGCAAATGTTATGGTGTGCCCTTTATTCGGCAATCATGAGACAGCAGTAAATTGCTAGAAATGAGTTCAACTGGAAAAAAAAAAGGCAAAGAATGGAGGACCCCCTCCCAGTCTAGAAATTACTATACACAAAAACACATATTTCATTTCACTGTAAAGATGTATTTCAAACCAATTCAGAAAGATTAAAGTTGGCAACTTTGCAATAAGATGATTTTTCCACCTTTTAAGTTAATAGCATGATAGATATAACTTTTGTCTCTGAGAAGTCAAGCTCTTTTCTCTTTCCCTTTTAAGTGGTATTTTTTTTGAAAGGTGCAATCAGTTGCTTTTGTTGCAGGCATCTCAACGTGTACTTTCTTGTGTGAGTTAAAATCAATGTCTGATATAATCTCTGTTGGAAGTCAGAAATGGAGCTGCTGGTTGCAGCTACTAAGCGAAATTTTGTGAAGATTCACTCTGGCAGCATTCCTTTCCAGATGTCTGAACGTCTGAAGTTTTATCCCTGAAACGACCGTGGAAAATAAGTTTTAAGGGCCTTGAGCTGCTACTGGAAAGTTTGCACTTCAGTGCCTTATTTTGATGTCATCTCTGACCTCCATATTTGTGTTTTAAAAATACTGCAGTGATGACTACTGAGACTTCCGTAAACCAGAAGTTGGGGGCCTTCCACATGGGAAGCTGCTCAGTTGTGTTTATTTGTATTGCCAGGAGAACACTCGCTGGTTTGGAAAGCCAAGATTCAGGAGATGATGATTGTGTTCACTTGAAAATAAATAAGTAAATAAGAATCTGGAAGGAAGATTCTTTCAAGTGGCATTGATAGAGTATATGAATAATTTAAGATGATTCCCAGGAGGTCTTCCAGACGAGCAGACACTCCCAAGCTGCTTATTAAAGAAGAAGAAATCTGTGCCGTCTGCTCATGGGATGTCCGCAGACACATCATGATTTTAATGGTTAGGTCCTTCAGCTACTCTTCTGCTAGACACTATTCAACACGTAAAGTTGCATCTCGCTTGGATTGTAAAAGGGATTTGGATTAAGCCCATGAGGAGAGCTTGGCAGACTTTGGGCTATTCATACTACAAGGTGTCTAACCAACAGCAAAATATCATGTCTAATGTTCCACAACCAGTTCTGCTGTGGAATTAATGGATGGGCAAAGGGTCATTGTGGTTGCCTGGGAGAAAAATGGAGCTTGCTTTCTTAAAGGCAGTGTGGGACCCTGTGGGAAGGGCTATCTTCTGAGCATTGTCACTCAAATCTTTGCTGAGCCTACTTTGAACGTTGCTCAATTTTATTAGCTGCCTCTAAAAAAAAAAAAAATAAAATTCTTTCTTAAAAAAATAAAAAAAAATCAAAACACCTGTCAGGGTATTTTAAGGACACTTGGGAGAGAAAAATTGCAGCTGGTCAGATCCTTAATTTTTGCCTACAGCCTGGCCATATAAACTGCAATGATAAAATCAGCTGGACCACAAAGAGCAAACAAAATAAATGGATATTTTACAATATGTAAACAATTACAGAATGACATTTGGCTTTAGGTTAATTTCTCTGCCTACTCTGGAAAATTGCCATCTGTAAGCAAACATATTGACTAAATTATTTTCAATGATATAGAAAAAAGGGCTAAAGTAGCAGCATTTCAGATAATGACATCAGCATTATTATGGAGTTATGTTAACTTAAATGGCAGGTGGAGAAGTAAAATTGATCTCCTATGCTAAGCTGTACTGCATAAATAAAGAATTCATTTTTTTTGATATATTGATTCTCTGTGGATTGCTTGCCAAGAAGATGCTAACATCAGCTTATCTGAATTAATACATGGTATTAGAGGAGGAAACCAACATCAATATTCCAGCACTTTGCAGACCACAACCTGCATTAAATCATGATTCAGATTTATTGTTACGTACTTTCCATTCAGGAAAGCCCTTGTGCCCCTCGGCAATGGATATTAAACCTGGAATATTTAAATATAAGCCTGTAGGATGTTTAAAGACAACCTGTTCCTGTTGGTGCTAGGGTCTGGCTTGTGCAAAGCAGCAGCAGCTCTGTTGTCCTGCTGCTGGTGCCACGTTTAGTGGATTACGTTTGGCCGTGGCTCTTGTTTTAGAGTTGCAGAAGTGAAAGGGACTGTATTCGGAATCCATTGAAATACCACATCGTCCTTTCGTTGCTGCATGAACTGAAGCGACTACAACGTTGTTACCGTTAACAGCATATAGGAAGGTTGCTTTTATGGCTGAGATGTAGAAGTGGGGTTTGAAATACTTACTAACATCAGCTTTTAACTGCATGACCCTGAAAAAAAATAATCAGAAACACTTTGCTTTTCCATTTGTCTTCTTGATCTGTTTTGTATTTGTACAACTCCTGGCGCAATGTAGCCACAAACTCAAAGGGCATATGTGTGCAAGTAACAATCTGGGAAGGCAATAGTATTAAAATATGACATAACTCAAATATCCCAATCATGCAAAATCCTTAATTTGAAGAGGGTGAATAGTCCCATTTTACTACAGGAAGACTACTTCAAAGCCTAAAGTTCAGAACAGAAATTTTTTTGAAAGTCTAGACAGTAACAAAACTAACTCATAAATATACAAAGATAAATGTGTTATTATATTTCAGCCCAGCGCTGATCAGGATGGCTAAGCATTAACCATGATAAGCAGGGCTTTGTATTTAAGTGAAAACCCATCAGGAAGAACAGACTTACAGGATGTTTCCTTAGTTATACTGTAACAGTCATTTAGATATTGTATTTGACTTCTTGCCCCATTTCATCTTCAGTATGTAATTTTTAAAGAAAAGAAAAGTAAATTGCCATTTTTGGATCATCAGCAATGAAGCACTGAATTTTTTAACATAAGAAAAAAAAAAGCTGCTGGAGCACAGTACTGAGTTGTAGCCTGCTCACTGATGCTTGGTAAATTGTATAATGGTTTTCAGCTTCCCTTCATTGCTACAGCTGTTGGCTTCAATCTGTTTTTGTGGTTTGATTAAAATAACATTTTTTTGGTAACTTGTCAATTGCCCAGTGCTGGATAACAGAAATGAACTCATCCTTTTTTCTAAGCTGAGTCAAGGTATCTGCTTAAGAACAACTCATCAAAACACCTAGATAGCTGATACAGGAGGAAAGCAAAATAAAATCTAGGACTTGAAAAATTTTGTGTAGAAAATCAGTGGAGAAGAAAACCGGTGGAGGTTTTGTACTGTGTTTGACCCACTTAGCTAACCTCACCTCTTTTGCATGTTTAAGTCCTCTCCCACTGAAAGGGAGGACAATCTGCCATGGTGGTCCCTTTGCCAGACACCAGTTTAGAAATGCCATAGCCTTTTGTCTACTGGAATTATTTGAGAATTTTTTTAAAAAGCTTGAAAGAGAGACTGACAGTAAACTGGGGTAAAAATTGCTAGAAGGAACTAATGAGCATTTCATAGGAAGTACAAATAAAGACGCAAAATTCTTCTCTGAAGAGCGGGATGTCATTACTTTGGTTTCGTGGAAAGCAGCAGACTTTTTTGTGCAGGGTGTCAGATTTAAATAGGCCAGAGAAATGAAAGTTGGGCAAAGAAAGAAATATTGTTCCCATTTTATGGCTGGGGAGTTTTAGCACAGGCAGTTGAAAGAACTTACACAATCTCATATAGCAGCAGTCAGAATCTGAATTCAGATTTAGTTCCAATAAGCAGCTTTTATCACAAGATTGTTTTTCTTCCTTTTATAACTGGTAGTTATAGCATATGTATAAATAACCAATAGGCCTTTAAAAATGGAATCCGTCTACTTCTTCTATTCCATTTCTAATTCTAATCCTAGTTACGTTGGCCAGTTTATTATCTCAAATATTTACTTTCCACTATAAATGGAAATGACTTCTTTCCCTTCTTCACGTTTCACGGTCATAATATCCTCTAGCGTTCCATTATCTCTTGGTACCTATGATAGATCAAAATCTTAGGACGTTGCTTTTTTTGTAATAAATTAAATTGGCTATAATAGGAAACTTAAGTATCTGTAATGTTTTTCTGTAAGTAATGGGTAAACTGGACTTTCTGTAGCTGAAATTGATTTCTAAATCATTTATCATGCTATGTAAATTAGCGTAAGAATGCACAATGTAAGAGTAGGAAAAAAACCATCCAGTGTCATTCTGAATAGGTTGTATGTTTATAGGGACATTGTTCATTAATTTTTGAGAACAGAGTCTGAACTACTATTTATCAGACACATTCTTGTTCGATGCTAGTTATACTGCAGTCACTTAGGTCCTCTAAAGCCTTGCTGGAAAAGGGGAAAATGTCAGGGAAATTTGGATCAAATGATGCTTTAAGCATCGATGGAGATAAAAAGCACTTTTAAATTTATGCCAATTGTCACAGAGAAAATAGGCTTACCTGTAGTGTGAATTTGAGGACCCTTCTAAAATATTCCAAGTGGAAAGCTTCTGTTGGAGTTCTGGTGCTTCAGTTACGGTTTCAACATCAGTTTTTGTTGCGATCATATTTCACCAAAGTAAAAGTATTGATCAGAACACAGAAAGTATTGGTGATTCATCTTGAGTCGCAGTTTCATACATCTGTTTTGTGTTTAAGTTTTATAACAAACATTTTGACACCGAGCCGTTGAGTTGATTGATAAATATCTAACAGCCTCTCTGTATGCTAAATGTCATAAACTTAATGCACATCATAATTCATTGCTTATGTGTTACTTTACTGCAAAAATAGCAGAGTGGAATGGGTCATGGTTTGTTTGCGGCTCTTGAGAACTTGCTGAAATGGGACCTCTGACGTACGGCAAAATGACAGGAGATGGAGAGTGGGTTTTTTGGGGAGAGACAGAAGTTGCTCGTTGCTTTGCAGGCGGGGTGCTTTATATGCACCGGTCACTGTGAATTCTGGTTCAGGCTTTGAATTTAAGGTGAAATACTGCTGCAGAAGTTTACATCTTGACTACAGATCTATGCGCTATCACTTTCAACCTCGGTTCTCCGTTGCATTTATCAATGCACATCTGGTACGTATAAGGCATAACGTTACGAGTGGAATCAACCTTCGGAGGATGCTTTCTGCCTAAGAGTGGCAGAGATTTAATGGAATTACTTTATTCTGCCCCATTTTGTGGCTTGAACAGGGCATGCTGGGGGAGAACAGGAGTTCTGGATGGGCAGTGGAGTGCTAAACTGAGAATTCCTTCAATTGCTGACTTGTGCTGGCGGCTGGCAGAGGACAGTGGTGTTGCAAGGGCAGTCTGAAAGCCTTTCATTCCTTTGGCAAGCCTGAATTAGGAGGAGAAGACTCTAGCTTTGCAATTCAAATTTATTATTTTTTACTGTTTTTTCCTATTCTGATTTTCCTGCTTTTCTCCTATAATGACCTTCCTATTCTTTTTCCTCTCACAAACAGCGTGTTGGCAGGATTTTCTGTATATGTACACACTGCTGTGCGCTGGTGTTTCAGAAGATGGCTTGACTCGGTGTGGTGAGGCTTGTGCCGGTTCGCTTTATTGCTCCTTGTCCATCCTGAACCTTGGACCTGTTCCCTGATTGCCCTGATTTCAGGAGAGATGAACTTCATCCTTATGCCAGAAAGTCTCCTTGTGCCTGAGGAGTGGACCTGTCAAACGCAGTCCCGGTACTAGAGCTTTAGATGATCTTTTAGGTATTCAGATGGTCAACGCTGCCCAAGGCAACTGACAGAGTTAATATCTGTAAGAGGAGCAACCTCAGATCCATCATTCAACACAGATCATCTGCCACACAGAGTAACGGCAGCTTGCTACTGGGGGAAATCCTGAAATCCATAGCAGTATTGTGACGGGTTTATGCTTATCCTACGTGGATAAGAATGTTTACTGTAGATGCAGAAAAATCTGGGGAGTAGAAATACCCAAAGGAAAAACACCAGAAGTGCTTGGCAAGCCAATAAACCTGTGCTTTTTATTTATAGGTCTTCAAATGAAGGGTGCCTTTTCGTGGGTTAATATAGACACCTTTCAATAACAAAACTAAGTAGCACCAATAAGAGGAGTAATTAGTTCACTGAAAGCAATCAAAATCTAAAACTTTAATGCATGCAAAGAGTAACACGGAATATGTAGGATACAGAATGAGCAGTAAGTTTAAATGTGTTTTTTGGTTTTTTGTTTTTTGTTTTTTTTTTAAAAAGCATTTCATTAACTTGATGTTATATTGTTGTTTTATGCTGGGTTCCTTAAGTTACACACAAATTAGCTTTTCGCTTCATATAGACTGTGTGCTTAATGAATATTCTAAAATGGTATTTTATTAATGTGCCGCCTTAATTAGTGGATAAAAAAGGCTCCAAACACCTTTAAATTGTGTTATTTCCAAGGCAGCATGAGAGAAGCAGAAGGTAACAGTGAATTTCTAATTCCCTTCAGAAAATAAAAATCCAAAGTAATGGCTGCAGCTATTTGTGTCAGACATAAAAATTGATATAACATGTGGTAAACCTCCTATTGGGTATTATTACAAATGATTGATTTCTCTCTCCCCCTACAGTTTAGATGGCGCAGTGCTTACTGTACAAACAACTCATGAAAAGTCAACATGTTTTACAAGTAAATAATTTACAGCCACTCTGCGGAATACAGAATAATATTTTACATTAAGTGACATTAATTAGGGTAGAAATATTCAAATGGTGAAGAACTGGGAGATGACTGTTGCAAAGAAAATTTTTTTTTCTTGCAGTCTAAATGCAAATCAGAAGCTTGGAGAGTCACGAACACATTGCTCTTGAGGGAGAAATAATTCCCATTAAGTACCCAGCTCTAAAATTATGGCAAGATTTTGCGAATGTGAGCCAAATTCAAGGCAGTGACAGTCTCAACCATTGCTGTTATTGAAGGTTTTAGGTGCATTTTAGATCTGTTTTAATTAGAGGTGAGATATATCTCATAGTCTTGGGTCTTAATCCCATAAACATTAAAGCGTGTGGTTATCCTCACCCACAGCAGCAAACCAAGTGACTTAGCAGGATTAGTTTCATAGACCTGGATTTTTAAGGTCAGTACAGACTACTGTGGTTTAATCTTGCTCATAAAATGTGCACTAGAATCACACTCAGTAATTCCTGAATTGATCCTGATGATAACTTCTGACTGAAGTTAAGTGGTTTTTTTCAGAAAGACTTAGTGATAGATTATCAACTGCTTTTCATCCACCATCAAAAAGCCGTAGTGTTAGAGTGTTAGCAGAGAAATCTCTGTGGGTCCATTATGGGTTTGTCTAATTTCACCTGTCCGCTTTGTGCCACTGTGCAATTCAAACAACGATTTGATATTAAAATTCTTACCTGCAAATAGATACGTGATAGATGTACTTTGTTAATATTTTGTAAATTTGCAGAGGCTTGGGCTTTTTTTTCCATTTAAGCCTTGCTGCAGAATGAAGAATTTCTTTTGCTAAGCAATGTCCATGCACATGCAGTAAAAACAAAGCCCAAACATGTGGGTCAAGTCCTTTGCGTACTTAAATCAGTGCAACTCTGTCGACTATAGAGGGCTACATAGGCTTGTGTAGGAGAGGTTTTGACCACGTTTATCACATGCGTTCTCACCTACATAGAGCATGAAATGAGCATGCCATTCATCTGCTAGACTGTGTTAAAAATCAGATATTTAATAAATGTTTTTCTCCTTTGATTTGAAATCAGGGTGATACGATTGTTCTGCTTTGTCAGTATGAATCTGCTGAGAGCTATTTACTGCAATTGGCTGTGTGCAAAGAACTCGAAGAACTAAAAATCTGGAGTAAAAGGAGGTGAGGAAGGGAAACCAAACCTGTTGACCAGACTTCTTGCACCAAATGTTGCTGCACTTCCATAAAAAAAATTCAACTGATACCCTGAGGATTGCAAAGCTGTAGTGTCTCTGTGCAGCATTTCTGCTCTAGGAACCTCCATTGGTTTAAGCCGCCTCCTGCAGCCTTAACTGCATGAAAGGGAGTGGGAGATGGTATTATACCTTCTGAGGTATAACCCTGTATAAAAAAGTAACAGAAAAAAAAGTAAAAAAAAAAAAAAAGTCTATGTATATATTTGTAAAGGTTAAAACAATAAAGGGCAGCGATCATCATAAGTAATTAGAAATTTAAGGGAAAAAATTAATGGGGGGGCGGTGAAAGATCTGGTCTCTGGTTTGAGGAAGGGAGACAAGCCATTTGAGATAGGAAGCCTTATTTAGTTCCTTAGTTTCACAGTACATACCATAAAAAACACCCATCTGGGGTTTGAGTTGATAGAAAGGGCCCGGATGCCACGTTCCATGTGCAAAGCGATTTTGTTTGGTTGCACCCCGATAAATGTTTTCTAAGAAGCTAATAGCATGTGTATGTAAGATGTACTCAAAGATTTGCCGAATTTAATTTTTACAAACGTCAAATTTCAGTATTCAGAGTAGAAAAAAATGAATATATACTTTCCCTTTCTTTTTATGTGGAGATTTGTTTTATTTTGGAGTTAACTGTAAATCTAATCAAGCAGTATTTTACTCTAAATCATCACTTACAAAAAAATTGGGGAAAAAAGAGCTTTTTCAAGATTTTTTTTTCACCCCCACTTTCACCAACTTGTTAGTAGTTAGAACAAATAAACACAATTACCTCTAATAAACCTAATGTGCCATTGATGCAGAACAGAAGACTTCTTTCTCTTGGAATTGGGAGGCATATTGATGACATATAATTTTCTTACAAGCATTGTGACTAATCTTGGATGATTTACTTTGGGATTTCCTAGCTCTCTAAACTTCACTCAAAACCAGATTTCGCATATTAGACATAAATTAAGTGTTAATATCTTAAAAATAAACACAAACTGAGAAAAAAAACTAAGATGGCTGCTGCTAATTGCAGTTAAGTAGCCTCCTACATTTGCACTTAATAATTGGGAATTGCTGATGTTTGTGCATTGTGATATTTAAAATGGAATGTTCATGCTCCCTGTAGAAGTAATTTATATTATGAATGATTATATCAAATATCTGCTAAAATTGGCAGGATAATTAAGTTAACTGTTCAGTTGCTTGACATGCTACAGCAGCGTGGCTGCTCTGCATTGGGCTGATAGAGCCGCAAAATGCTGTAACAGGCTGCTTACTGCTTAGTTAACTGGAGAAAGGGTATCTGTGGAAGGGGGGGAAATGTTTTGGGACGATGGAAGTGGTGGAAATTTGATTGAGGCCCCTTTGTGCCAGTTCTCCAGATTCTTCTGTGATGCCTGATTTATTAAGGTCAGTGGCAAGGTGCTGAATAATACACAAAGGTTTAAATCTAAACCTTTAACTTGGAAATTTTGAACATGTCTTTTGAAAATATCATAGTTTTTATATTCTGAAAATTTGCTATGTACAAGGCAATTAGACTTAAGTGCTTTGAAGTTTTCAGATGGTACATGGTCTTTAATGAGCTGGTCCATCATTAAATTCATAAAAATAGTTATATTATATATAGAGTATTTGTTACCTAATATAGCTACTTCCTTTTTTGCAATGCTGGCATAAACCTAAACCATACTTATTGATGCAATTTCAGTCCTGCTGAGAATTTGCTAGCTGCCTTTCTGCCTAAGAAAATTGTATAAAAGCAGTAAGTTAATGTTAATTAGCGGTCAATGGAAAAAAAATGCAAGTCACTGTTTAAATAATTGATGGAAAGAAAAGTTAAGGGGTCCTAAGCTTTGTACAGTTACGCAGATTAGTGAAAAGCCGTGGCAGTATAATATCAAATCAGAATAAAAATGATGTATACCCTTTTCATGGTTATAAATAATTTCACAAGGTTTAAGGCGGTGAAGAATGTTATGAAAAAAACATTCTGTAATCTCCTGAAGTGTGAAAATTAATCACTCATAAGCACTTGACAGCATGGGTTCCATACTTATAGCTAGAAACTTTACCTAGCAGTGAAACTTCTATTAAATTTCAATTTACAATTTATATTTTGCTGATGCTCATACATTTTTGTAGTAAGTTTATTTGAAATTTTCATTGACAAAATCAAAATCAGACTGATTATGTTAAATCTTTTAGAGGCAGTTAAGAGCCCCTTATGTGCCTCTGGTTTTGGTCTGGCCTAAATATATTTGTGGTTTTATTCCTTCCTACGTCGACGTATCCTTTGCTGTTGAGCTGGCTGGGGATCATCTGCTCGCCTCTGCACAGCATCTGACTGAAGTGCCGTAGAAGATGAGCGCTTCAGATAGCACCTGGCATTGTGCAGAGTAAAATCAGTCTTGCCAATTAACTGTAAAAGCACTCTTGCTAATTATCTTCTATCCATTCCAGTTTATTATCCACTAACAAAAAAAGATGAACTGTACAGAATCTTGTTTATAAAACAGTATCATTTAACAGGAAATTAAACTACATGGTTCTCAGTGTGCCTGTACATCTCAGTGCTGTTTATCTGACTTGTTTAAACATTTCCGTGCAGTCCTACGCTCCAGTTCTGCGCTTCTCCTGCCAGCACCTTCGATACACTTGGCCTTGCAGAAACTGGTGTAATTTTATCCTTTCTGATCTTCAGTGCTCTTTGTTTCACTTACCCTGCCAGTCCATTTTTCTTTAGACATCACCTTGAATTTTCATCAACCTTTGCCAGCTGCAGAGGAGGGATGTTGGCATTTACAATATGGACCTGGTAGAGCCCAGTGCTTCTTTCTCAGGGGGATGTGCGATCCGTTTGTCAGTTCACGACACATATTACACTTTACTGCTGCAATATGCATAGATGACAATCACTGCAGTCTACGTACTTTAGTAAAATCAGTAAACATACTACGGTCCTTTTTTTTTTTTTTTTTTCACCCATTCCATTCTTTCAGGGCAAAAATTATGCTTAAAATATCACTGATTTTGTTTGGATAGGTTGGATCAGTTCCTTTTTTGATCTCTCCTTTTTGTTAGTTCCTAGCTGCATCCATTCGTGTTATTTTGTCTGTTTGCTAGCTTTTCGATCCTCAAGTTTCATGAACTGCATGAACTCCAGAGGACAGTTGTCTGTGCATTTTCCATGCTCTGGAGCTTGTATGTAATAAAGATGAAAACACTGTAAGTCTGATTGTGCACAGTGCTAAAAGAAGGGTTGGGTTTATGATTTAGGCACTAAATTGGCATTTGATTTCCAAGAGGAAAGCTGGAGCTCTCCTACAGGGTTTCTGTGTGATATCAACAAGCCAAATAGACTACGATTTTAAAATAACTTAAAAGCCTCAGCTGTGAAAATTGCATTGAAATTCTGTCGCTCTGGGTTTCTTAAATGCTTATATTCTTGAAAGAAAAAAAAAAAAAGTACCTGGCCTTAATTTCTCGGTGTCTCAGACATTTTTCTGCCCACTATTTCTAAATCTTATACATGCAGAAATACCCTTGTTATATCTATGTATGTGTTCATAGATCGACTGAGTAAGCAGAAATTATAAGTATTTTTTTAGTTTATAAGCATTTCTTCTGCTAGATGTCAAAGATATCCTATGAAGATGAAAAGCCGTTGTAGCTCTGCTATGTCAGATATATTTGCATTTATGTTTAGATCTTGATATTTTCCAAAACTTTCTTGAATTAACACTTTTGGAGTGCTAACCTATCTTATCGAAGAGAAAACCATGGCTGAGGTTGAGAGATTTAGAGAAGTAACATCACACAGGCCCAACAGGGTAAAAACTCCTAGCTCCAAACAAGTTTTGGACTCAGAAAGCTAGGTTGCTGGTTTTTGCAGAGTTAGGACCTGATCTAAGCTTTAATGTTTTAACACTCCCCAAAATTTAAGGGAGGCTGGTTGCAGGTCTGAATTTCAGAGCCCCGCCAAGCCAAAACCCAGTCCAAGGCACCTCAGTTTCACAAAAGCTGGATTCTCATCTGAGGTTAGGAACTCATACTTGTGAAATTCCAGTTCCAGAGACACAACAGGGCTTTTGTTTTAATGTGAGTGTGCGAATTATCCTATAATCACCCGGGGATGCAATCTAACCAGAGGTCTTCAACCCACAGGACGGATTGTAACGATATGTTTTGTTGTCTCTTTCTGTCTTTACCCCTTACCCAAGTTTGTCATCTTCCCTTTAGGTCCCGTCTCTGCTATAAAATGGACTTTCTGTGTTATTGTTCCTCTTCAGCACCTACTTCATCCAGGTTACACGTAGACTCTCTTCCTACTCATTCTTTTTAAGTCTAAGGTCCACTGGGAATACGTTTCTTGCTGAGATACGATGCATAGTGTATTAGTCAATAAGAGTGCGTGTGTCATGGTTTAACGCCAGCCGGCAGCTACGCAGCACCCAGCTGCTCGCTCACTTCCCCCCAAAATCCAAAGCATAGCCCCATACTAGCTACTATGAAGAAAATTAACTCTATCCCAGGCAAAACCAGCACAACGTGAAGCCCGCGCTGTGGCTTAGCTGTTATGGTACCCAAGGGAGCAGCCTTGCCACACAACCACACTGCAATTGGTGGGTTGGAGCTATATGTGTTATAATAAACAGATCATTCCTATTAAATTAGCTTGAACATCTCTGGGAAAATTCATCGTGCTCCAACATTCATCCTGTCTTTGGAAGTGTAAGAGGAATGGGGAATGTCAAAGGCAATTTATTTATCTGTAATATGTTTCCGAAGGTTGTGTCTTGAGTTCTTTATATCCACAGTGTTCAGCTGCACAAAGTAATATAATGACGCGGTTGCTGCACGCTGTCAGGGAGAAAGTCTTTAGTTATAGTACACCACGGAGAGCACAAGACAGCAGCTGTTGTCTTTGCTCTTTATAGAGCTGTTTGGGAGGCTCTGCCTAGTGTAAGGTGAAACATTCAATTCGACATTCAATGTCAGAGTTTGCTGACGGCAGAAACTTTTGATTTGTTCCAAAAGGATGAAGATATGAATGTGTTGCTGTCATGGTTTAACCCCAGCCGGCAGCTAAGCACCACGTAGCTGCTCGCTCGCCTCCCTCGCAATGGGATGGGGGAGAGAATCAGAAGGGTAAAAGTGAGAAAGCTCGTCGGTTGAGATAAAGACAGTTTAATAGGTAAAGCAAAAGCCGTACGTGCAAGCAGAGCAAACCAAGGTATTGATTCCCCACTTTGCATAGGCAGGCAGGTGCTCAGCCATCTCCAGGAAAGCAGGGCTCCAGCACGCTACGTAATGGTGACTTGGGAAGACAAATGCCACGACTCCGAACGTCCCCCCTTCCTTCTTCTTCCCCCAGTTTTATGTACTGAGCACGATGTCATATGGTCTGGAATATCCCTTGGGTCAGCTGTCCCGGCTGTGTCCCCTCCCAGCTCCTTGTGCCGCCCCAGCCTGCTCGCTGGTGGGATGGGGTGAGAACCAGAAAAGCCCTTGGCTCTGTATAAGTGCTGCTCAGCAGTAACAAAAACATCTCTGTTATCAACACTGTTCCCAGCACAGGTCCAAAGCATAGCCCCATACCAGCTACTATGAAGAAAATTAACTCTATCCTAGCCAAAACCAGCACAGTTGCTAAACCAATCTATGGGCAGCCTGGTTTCTGTACAGGAGAATAGGATACGGGCTAGCATTAGGATCTTTAATAAGGTTTCGGATCTCTGTGCTATCGCTGTCTGTGCTACCTTGGCAAAACTATATAGGCTTGGTTTACATGACAAAGTCTTTGCCTGAACATTTGGTAAAGTCTTAGTAAAATGTGGAACACATCTGAGTGTTTCTGCCTCCTTCCAGTGTCCTTTTCACTTTGTTTATATAGCATCTCCCATCCAGGAGACTTCTTTTTCTACTTGTGAATACAGAAATAGGATTCTATTACTGTAAAATACTAACTTCTGGGCCAAAAGCAGGTGCACCTCATGCCTTTAGATCTTTCCCTTTGCATCTTATCAAAGCCTTAGTATTTTGACAAAATCTTCTGGAAGGAATGAAGGCAGCATTTTATAGCATGGAGAAGACCAGGAGAGATAGTGTCTGATTTTTCTCCTCTTCCTGCCAGCATGAAAATCTGCTCCTCAGCTTTTTATTTCCTTGCCCCCACTAATGACCTTTCTTTCACTGCTGGTTCCAAAATCTTGACAGCTCGTTAGAATCAGGAGAGACTTTGCATGATCAGAGTGATAATTTTCAAATCACTTTGTGGCTGAAAGTAAGTTTAGGAGCATTATTTATTCAAATTACAAGCATGAAGGACCACATGGGAAATATGGAGGAGTACCTTCTGTAAATGACAGCTTAGGGAGAATTTTCAATTGCATGAGACAGCTGTATCCCAAAACTTAATCTAATTACTATAGTGTAGTGAAAAATGTCACCCTGAATAAAATTGATGCTATCATATATGTTCATGGTAAATTTTGACTTACATATGGCTGTGTTTGGGATAACCTTTAAATTCTAAATCCAACTTGGGGCTGATGTAACGCTTTTGTAATTAGAGGAATTTGAGCGTGTGGAAATTTTTCCTTGCTCTGAGCAGATCAGCTCTGCTCGCAGCTGTACAAAGTTCAGAATAGCCTTTTCCTGGAACATACGGTTCCTTCCCAGCACATGTAACAAATGGTATATAAACCTTTGTTTTGCTTCCTTTTTCAATGCCCATATTTCAAAATGTTTTCCCGTTGCGTTTCAGAAATATAAAAAGAGAGGGAAATTATTCACAGAGCACTGGTGTGCCGCCCCCATATGCTTTTTCTGTTTTGTTGCACATGAGCAATTGTATGATGACTTGAAAAGTTGAGTTTCTGGAAGGCCTTCATTTTCAGCTGCTGGTGTATGCCAACGAATCTGAATATTAAATCAGATGGAAACCAGCAGCTTGAAAACATGCAATCTGCTCTGTGCTGAAATGCACATCTGTCTGATGTGTACTGCAGATCTTTGGCTCCCACTAAGGTTGTTTGAGATAACAAAAGAGCATGTTTTGAAAGCTCTGAATGTTTTTTATTTTGGCTTTTTCTTTTTTTCTTGTGTAAAATGCTGAATTGACTGTACTGGAGCCAACAGCTTCTTGATTTTCCACAAAAACTGATTTAACAGAATATAGAAATGCTGGCTTTCCTTACCCTGTTGAACCAATGTGCCCCCAACCTCTTGGTACTGACAGCACCTTTCCTCCTGGAACAACGTCTCATCTAAAGACGGTGGAGGGAAATACAGATATCATTGACTTTCTGTATCTGCTTGTTTCCCAGTGAATTCAGGGGAGTCAAGGACATGCTCAGCACCTCAAGGACTGATCTCGAAGAGAGCAATCAAGCAGGCATTGTGTGCGTCAGTGAGTGAAGAACTTGGGAACTGATTTCTGCCAACAACAGGTAAAAGCTGCCAGGGTCTGTTGCTTGCCTGGGAGAATCCACATCCAGCTCTTTGGTGATAAACAGTTTAAGAATAACATTTGCATGCAGCAAGGAGGGAGCAGACCTGCATTTCAAACTGCTGAGGAAGCCTGTAGGCCAGTCTGGTATGTTTAATCAAAGCTTCATTGAAAAATGGAATCAGTACAGATGTGTGTGTGCTTAGACTATATCCAGTGCTGATGATTTTCTGGGGCTAGCTGCTGCACAGCAAAAGCTCAAATGGCTGTTGGATGTGTCTCTTGCATAACTGCGTTTTTCACATGGAAGTGTACTAGCAAAAAGAAACTCTGTAGAAATACTTTGTATTCTGATTTTTTTAAAATAGTATCTGGATTTCTACAAAGTTCTTAATAGCTAGTCCAAGGATCCCTCCTAAGTGGACAGATCTATATCACAGAGGGAGGTTAGATGACATTGCTGAATGAAGGCTTTCTGTGTTTATCATTTTTGCTCTATGATGGCACGTTTATGTATACTGCAAATTGCTAGCAAGTGGGGATGTGCTTTTGTTGATGTGAATCAATACCAATGACTGAGGGCTCAAGCAAAGCTGAGTCCTAGGAAGCTGCAGTCTAGATACCTGATTCTGTTTTCTTTTTACCTTTGTGAATTAGCTTTATTAGAGACAGGCACTGCAAATGCATACACGAGAGGGAACATGGAAGCTGTCTAATCATTTTTGGCCCAACCCGTCAAATCTGAGGGGGTTTGCCCAGCTAAGTGTTTTGCTGTTGGACTTGATCCTCCCAGGTATTGAACAAAGCAGAGAAGGAATTGAAGGAGCTCAAAGTTTCCAAAAATAAGACCCTTAAGACTTGCTTCTGCCCCCACTCATGCCAATAGCAGAACTTGCCTGGTTTTGGAGACCAGCCGTAGCTAAAGCCAAAAGCGAGCGGGCGCACATCTGCGGCAGTGTCACGCTCTGCAGATTGCATGAACATCCAGAGCTGTGCTGCAAAAGATCGCTGCGGGGGGGAGAGGAAGATGATGAGAATGGAGCTGCTGGCTCCAAGACCTGAGCTAAAAATCCCTTTGCCTGTGGACAGTTGATCTGCTAAAATGCCATGCCAGTGGGCCTGGCACTGAAGGACAGCACTGCTCCCGGTACCAGGACTAGCTTCCAAACCCCCTTCAAGTTACGGTTTCAGTCTCGTTTGTGGCTGGCGAATCATTATCATCAAGATTTTATCTGTGCTATAGTTTGGCCAAAGTTTGAAAGTGTGGTTTGGTTTTTTTTTAATTTATTTTTTTAAACTGTAGTAGGAAAACGTTGCCTTTCTTGGTGAAGAGCTGTCACGTGCAATGTGGATGATGCGTCATGTGCTTCCTATATAGTCAACTATCACCTTAGGGTAAAATCCTGTCTCCGTTCTGGTCTCAGTGCATCACTGAAAGTTCAGAAATTCTGACAAAGCAATGAGATGATGTCTGTGTAGTGCTGTATATGGAATAGATATTAACCCATGTGTTTTTTAAAACATATGTATGTGTAGGTGTGCACATTTTGTATATGTATGTGTGTACACGCGTGCACACTTCCTCCGGTTTGAAGTCATGCTCCTGGTAAGAAATGCAACAAGTGATATTGGTGATTCACTGGGTAATGTTGTTCTCCTCCTGTTGTTACAGATGCATACATGTTCCTTATGAATGGATATACAGAAAATAAAAAGTACCTTTCTTATCTGCAAAAACTCAAAGGCTCCGTCATAAATTCTCTTCTTCCAGCAAACCAAAAATACTCTATTACATGCACACAGCTGTAACTGCACTCCAGTGTGGTTATGCCTCTGTTCTACAGCAACTGTTTTGTAAAAATAGCTTTATTTGCCATTGCTAATGGCCAGCACGGATATTTACCAGATACCGGCATTTTAATTTCTGCTCTATTACTCGCAGCTTTCCTGCATACTAAAAATTCCTTTATTTATGTTGCAGAAAATGTGTTTGAGGACTTTTCCCATGGCTCTCCCATAGATGTCAAGCCTCAGACTATACCAACGTTGTATCAAAGAGGTATGTGTTAAGCATTACTTCATGTTTCCAATGCCTGCATGCGTATATTCTGATGATGAGCTTAAGCCATATTAAATGCTAAGTTTACCTGAGGGAAGTGCTACTGTTTGGCTAATGAGCAGTGCACGTGGCTCCTGTGCAAGCCACTTGACTGGATAACTGTGTTAAGCTGTCTTGTTTCTGATAATATATGTACCACGCAAGGTAGTTGATTTGGAGGGGACTGTGGATCAGATGAAAGTTCTGCGTAACATACCCGTTCTTACCACTAGTGAAACCAGTGACAGTCTTTCTGTTGTCTCCAGTAAGCTTGGGAGCATGTCCCCTGTAAGAAATGCAGAAAACAATACTGATGATTTGGTAGATAACATGACTTTGATGCTGCCGAACTGCCACAGCCATTTCAATTGCTGTATAATTAGCGTCCCAAAACGCAGTCATAAACCATTATGTAGGCTTTGATAATGGAAAATCTCAGATGTAACCACATGGAGCTGGGGCTAAGACTCAGGTTTAGAGATGTGTATGTGTCTAAACATTCAGGTGTGTTAGTGGGATTTTCCGGAGCTCTTGATTGGGTTAGATGCCTAACTCCGTAGAAATCAGTCCGGGATTAAACATAGGCTTTGAATATCAAAGACATTTAGGTTCCTGATTCCTACTAGGCATAACAGTATCTCACTAGTTAGGATCCCGTGGAGAGTTACGCATGTGATCTTTGGGAATCTAGGTCTGTTCCTGTATTTTTTCAAAAAGTCCACAATGTGTCCTTCTGTGTCTTTCAGAGTGTAAATCATTTTTGAAAGCTAAGAACATTCAGTAAAACCCATCCCTAAGAAGAACACCTTGTACGGCATTTACACTTCTGTTTATAAAATCTTTGGAATAAAACGTGTTCCATTCATGTAGTAGTTGTTGTGGTTTGGGTTTTTTTTAAACTGAGTGCTACCATTAAGTTGTATAGTTATGTCCGTAGATAACTTCCCCTAAACTTCCCAGAACATAGCTAACCATAATGGTTTGTTTTGTAAGGGTCTCTGAACAGGGTTTGGGAAGTTAATTCCTTCATTTAAAGATGAGCAACACTGGGGACTGTTGCTGCTTAAAGTGTCCGATACGCAAAAGATCAGACCTTAATTATTAGTCTCTAAGCACCACTGACTTCTGAGTTATCTGCTGCAGGCATCATTTGTTTGGTATATCTCTGACCTTGGTTCATTTGACTGATAACAAACTTGGGAAATAGGAAAAAAAAAAAAAAACAACCCAGTGAATAAAATTAACATCTACTTATTAACAAAATTATTTATGAGGGAGCTGACTCGAGTTCAGTTAATGGCTGGAATGATTTTTACAAGAGAGGAAACCTTGCCTAATCGTGAGGTGCAGCTACACCAACTTGTTTCCTCACTGCCTGCTGCAATTTTGGGGTTAGATGCTCCGTTGATGCCGGTGGGCTCCAGCCACAGAGCTGTGCTGATCTGCATCAACTGTCCTGTCAACTCTGAATCTGAATTTATACCTGCAGGACAGGTTCATCGATAGTGTTGCTTGCTGCAGTTCCCCTTGCAGTGTTAATTATGCAATTCTCCCAGAGCATGAATCTATGTTGACTTTGAAGATAAATTAATTACCCTTGCACTTGCCATCGGCCTTCCTCTGTCGGTTAAGGATTATCTTGTGCCCCCCTCTTCTCTTTGTGGATCAGAAAGTCAATTAACTGGTTCCCCATCAGACGTGAAATCTATAGGGGGGGGGAAAAAAAAAAAATCAAACTTTTCTACAGCTTGGACTGGACTTCAACCAAATTTCTTTCTTGTAACTTTGCAGCTCAAGGCAGGTTTTTATTTTCCCTGTAGCATTGAGAATCCTTTGTTCACTCCGGATTATCAGCCGAGGCTGGTTTATTTCCCAGATTCTTGCTTATTTTGTGTGTTTTTAGGTTGAAAGAAAGTTTTTATTGTTTCTCTGTTTTTGTTTTGTCTGGCATAAAGATACATTTAGGTGAGTGAAAATACTAATATGACAAATTAGGCCAACAGATTCAGGTACAGGTCTTTTGTTTCCATACAAGAACAAACAGACCAGTAGGAATGACCTTCCTACCAACAGTATCTTATCTTTATTAATGCAGTATTGTTAACAAAGTGCAAACTTTGTGCACAGATAACTCCTAAGTGGCTAGAGACAGTGTATGTGGTAGAATGAAGGTATCTGAGGAGTGGTTGGCAGGAGAAAAGATCTAGCTGTACTGGTTCTTCTGGTTCTTTTCTGAAGAGCTGGGTTGTAGATCCTTAAAATACAGGAAAACTTTTGCAAGACCGTGTCTCATTCTCTGAAATGTTGACCTGTCCCAGATCGTCCCAGTTGCCTTTTGGGGTCGGGAGCCCAGAAAACCCCATGCCCCATCAACAGAGGCATTGAAATTATTGATTAAATTCCAGATCTGAAATTAGAGAAGGGTTAGCTCAACTTCCCAGCATAGTGAGCCCTGCCTTGTGAACTCCTTGCCTAATGACCGTCTCCCCCTTGCAGCTGGTGGAATGGCATGATAAGAGCAGTGTCTGATGTGAGTTGTAGAGGTGTAAATTTTCTTGGGTTGGAGGAAATAGCCCTTCTCACAGCTGTGGTGCTGTGCACTACAACTGCTGCACCTGCTGCAGCACAACTCTCTGAATCACTGCCTTTTTCTCAGCTGCATAGAAAATAACCCAAGCCCTTGGGTTCTTCAATCCAGAATGATTGGGAATATTTTTGCAGAACACGAGTTGCGCATCCTTGTAAGCAGGTTGTATTTCTAAAGGGATTACAAAGGATTATGATGAGTTACTAAGATCTGTGCATCTTTACCGGGCCTCTTGCTGGCATAGGATTTATTGGTTTAGAAAAGTCTTCGTGAAAATAGCAGATTTTCCCAGAGACAGCAGGGAAATTAGTATTCCTTTTGCAAACATCAAACTAGCCTACTTTGTTACAATTTCATTGTAAAAAGTCTGCTTATGGCTCTCTAATAAACACTGGTTCCATTCCCACAAAGTGACACTTGCTGAATAATGTGTTATAGCTCTCAGTGACTCCTTCCCAGAGACTTATCATGAAATCTGCAGAGATAATTACCACAGTAGGAAATGAATACAAACAAATGCAGTTTCCCCCTTGCTTTAGCAACTTTCTGAGATTGCAGTCTCTGATGCCAAGTACATTTTTCCTGTTTTTTTTAGTATCGTTAAAACGATTAGATTTTGATTCATAAGATCTATCCACCTACTTAAAGATGATTGCAACAGTCCCACTGAGTTAAACTGGAGCTGCAGCTTCATCCAGAAAACAATTGCTCTATGGGTTGAATTATAACCAATTTCTCAAATCACTAAAATTGGTTGTCCCAGACAAGCACTAAGATTAAATCCATCTCATCTGATATTAGGCATTAATGTAGTCAGCCTTGCTTAATACACTCCTACATCAGATCTGACTCGCCTGGGAATTGCCTCTCTCATCGTCTGCTGTTGACTGAATTTATCATGTGCAGCTTCCTAATTTAGATGAGTTGAGTCCGGGAGTTAAGTGTCAATGTAACATGAAAAAGTTACCTGCTACACTTCATTCAGTTCCTGAAAAAAACAGTGATACATAGGATGGTGCTAACTTGACTAGTGTGTTTCTAAAGCTGCAAAGAATTCTATTCTCTAAGGTTTCTCTTTGGATGAGCAGGTTCATCTTCTTGCCATGGTTCTTTGGTCTTTTAGTTATGGTTATTTTCAGGTTCTCTATCTTACAGTGACTGTTTATCTCTTTCCTTTGCAAAAAGAAAAATACTCAAGTCCTCACTAAATTGTGTTCTGTGTTTTATTATATCCTCTAATGGATGAATTGAATTTGTTTAAAACACCAAGGTTTAAAATCTTTAGATTCAGTTTTCTATTACAAAAATTATCCATGTATTAGGATACAGGGGAAAAGAAGCTGTCAGGTAGGAGGTCACAGGAGACTGTAGTCTCAATGTAAATAAGATTGATTTATATTTCTTCTCCCTCTTATATCCAATATGATTTTAAAAATGTTGCAATTATTTCCCATTACATGATGTTTTTAGCTTGACCATAGCAGTGTAAGGGGAAAAAAACCACACACACAAAACCCCTAGAAGAGGAAACCTTTGAATTTGATTCTGATACAAATAACACTATAAAGGTGGTGCAAAAATAAATGTTACTATTCCATTTAATAGTAGGATATTAAACATGCTTTCTTTACTGCAGTATCTAAGTCTTTTGTGTATTCTTTATTTAGTGAACTCTTCAACCATCTTTTTATTTGTTTTGGATTATGTTTTCAGGTGCTACTTGTTTATGATCGCCCCATAATTAGAAATTTAAACTTCTCTGCAGTTGCTGTTATGGAATCAGGCAGGTTCTCTGCTGCTGTAAATTGCCACTGTTGCATTTAAGTCCAACATTTGGTCTGTGGTTGTGGGGGCTTTGTAAAGATCTGGCAGGTTTGTGTTTGCACTTTTATACAGAGTAAGATTAGAAGAGATTCATTTTTGTTTATCTGCTTCTCATAGGCAGGTCCCATATTTCACAGAATGAATTATAGAATGGTTTTGGTTGGAAGGGACCATTTTAAAGCCATTACCCCTTGTCCTACCACTACACGCCCCTGTAAAAAGTCCCCCTCTGGCTCCCTTGTAGGCCCTTTTAGGTACTGGGGGGCTGCTCTCAGGTCTCCCCGGAGCCTTCTCTTCTCCAGGCTGAACAACCCCAACTCCCTCAGCCCGTCTTCATAGAAGAGGTGCTCCAGCCCTCTGATCATCATGGTGTGCCTCCTCTGGACTCGCTCCAACAGGTCCATGTCCTTCTTGTGTTGGGAGCCCCAGAGCTGGACACAGGACTGCAGGGGGGGGTCTACCTCCCTCGACCTGCTGGCCACGCTGATTTTGATGCAGCCTAGGATACAAATGAGTATTTGTAATACTCAAGTAGTGTACGGGTATCAGTGGAAGTTCTTTAGGAACATACGCCTAAGAAAATATTGAGGAATGGCTTTGAGTTGAATGCTGAGTTGTTTTGCAGCAGCGGACTCGCAGGACTGAGTTTCAGTCATTTCTCTGCGCGGTCTGTAACACAACCAGGAACCCCAGTCCCATCTTCCGAACCCCATCCCAGTGTTTTAGCCCACAGGATAGTCCTTATCACTTTTTCCCATTGGCCTTTGTCTTTTCAGTGTCTTGAACCAAATTTTGGATCCATACTTTCTGCTCCAAACTTCAATTGTCACCTGGGCTTTGTGGGCCAGCTGGATCTCTGCTTCAGCTAAGCTGGGGATAAGCTGCTTAGCCTTTAGCAGTAATTGAATCAAAGCCAAATTCCCAGGCCCAGAAGGTTCATCCCTATTTAAACAAAGAGAGATGGTAACGTGTGTGTATCTGCTACCAAGGAGGAGGAAATTACTCCTTTGAAATTGAATCCAACAGGGAGATTGTATGTCTTTACGATTCGTGAATTTTCTAATAAATGTGTTTTCGTCATGTTAGTTAGCTCATAAAACTGCTTTATGCAAGTCAATCTGAAAGACTTTAGGAGAATAAATCCCTTGTCATCAACTCAGCAGGGCAAGTTTTTGCCTTTAGTGGCCACTTTTAGTCATCCTAATTTTCCAGCAGAATTTAATTTATCTATTAAGTAGATAACAATCTGGATTCAGCCCAGCACCTGTCCCCACGGAAAATTTTGACCTCAATGCCTTAATGTAGAGGTGAAAGCTATGTGCAGAGCACAAGCAAGGAAATAGGAATAACTAAGGTATTTTGTCAAACTTAGACCATCTAGTTCCTGCTTTCTTTGTTGCATCCATGTGGGGTGTGTAAAACAGATAAATTAGAAGAAATTCTGAGAGCTGTAAACAGCTAAAATAAAGGCTTCACAAATTTTTATTGATTTTACTGCAACTTTTTTAAGAAAAAAAAAAAAACACGCCAAGATTTTCAAATACTGAAATATCTTATTTGAAAGTTGAACCTATGAAAAACTTCTTCTGTTCCTTTATTTGCAACCACTGCTTGCTTCAAACGCATTTGTTTTCTAAACTGTTAATGAGAAATGAAGCTTGTTTTCCTGGATTCCAGCAGTGAACTAATTCAGTTTTGCAGCTTCTGGAGCAGAGCTGACACCCGTCTGATTAAGGAAGCGTGTAGCCGGGGTACAGCTGTATGCGCAAACACGTACCGCATGGTCCAGGAGATGCAACACGTTATGCTCGGTTATATTCACCATCCTGTAATCTGGTCGCTGCAAGATCCACCAGATCGGGTGACCTCTCAAATCACTTTCTCGTTGCTTATTTAAATGTATTTTTCAGTTCTAGATTGAATTTTATAGTGCTGGGTGAAGGTGGAGCACTTTTCCATTGCTCCATATGTAGTACACAAGTATGCAGCAGTCGGTTTTACCTAGCTGTTTCTTCAAACTATCTGTTTTTAATCATCTGTAATTATTAAAATGTTATGCTTTTTGATTGTGTATCTGTTCAGGAAAGCCAAGATGAAAGTCAAATATGGTAACGTTTTTCTGTCAGTTTATTCATAAGGCCTCAGGAAACTAATGAGATTTATTCTGTGAATTAGTTTATAATTGTGCTTTAACTGCACTGTGACATTTAATAATGTCAGAAGGATTTTGCTTTAGGCAGAGTGATTTCAGCCTCTGTAGAAAATTAATTACCACTTTCTGAATAAACTACTTTTTTTTTTTTTTCTTTTGTGGGCTAAGTAGTATTTTCAAGGTTAAGCTGCTTTCTGATATTTTGAGGGAAAAAAATACATTGAAGATGTACATCTAGCTTCCTGATTTACATACAAGGAGCTGACTGTGTTAAGTAATCAGAACCTATTGTTATTATAAGATTTTTCAAATGCAGCCTTAATTTTGGTGTTCTCCAGCGCCCAGACCTTGTGTGCCTGGTTCGGGGAGCTGCAGAGAAACCTGTAGTGCTGTGCAGAGCTGTGGAAAGAGCTCCTCTCATCTGCAACCCCCCAGCAGTGGGACCTGCTCATATGTTCATATATTCCACTATTCAGCTTGTTCAGACAAAGCCTTAACGAGAACCCAAGCCTGTCCTGCACAAATACCATCTTATTCTGATGCACTTAACAAGAGGGTGCTAGCTTATTCTCTCTTTCACTGGACCTCCAAACCTTTCAGTACCATAATAAGTCTCGATTATATTTTTGTAGGGGACCTAGAGGAAGAAACAGCTACAGAATCTACAGATTTTATTTCACAGGATCAGAGTTTAATTAAATGTTTCATTGTTCGGCAAGTGTGAATCAAGCTAAATATCGATAAGGCTTTCTTAGACATGATATTATAGGAAAAATAGCAAAAAAATAAATTCTGAGGAAAAACTAAAAGCTTGATATATAGGATAATTTTGAGTGTGCTTATATGCATGCATTAGATTATAAAATTAAATACATGGAGTTGTTTAAAAAAATAATATTTTGAGGTTCACACATTGGTATAAGCTTTGAAGTGTGCTTATACGTGCATCTCTTAGTAAGAACTGCTAAAACTGTTGTAATTGTTGCTTTGCTGTGGCGCCAGGAATAGATACTTACACTGGAGTGTGTGGGCTTTGCAAGGGTATAGCAGCAAGGCAAATTAATTTAAGCTGCCCAAATGGGAAATCAGATGGATTAATGATTTTCAGAATGACAGCTGCATTTACACGCCTTTTAGCCAGATCACTTTATATCAGATCCAGTGCTTATTGAACTCAATGGAAAAAACGGCCTTTGCTTTAAAGGGAGTGGAAGTAGTATTTATGGACAAATATTTGTCCATAGCTCTATGTACTCCAGGCCTTGAAATTACTGCAAAGTTTCAGAAACTTTCAGTATTAATAGTGTGCCTGCTCACTTTTCCTGCGGTTGGTATTGCCACTGACAGCTTCCAAAATCCTTTCAGGGCTGCTGCTGTAGTGAATAACTCCTTGATGATCTCATCCAGGCCACTACCCATTTAAAACTTATTCTAGGTACTTGGCACACTAATTATCATTGTCCCACATTCTGTAACAGACCTGTTTAAAATAAATCTCAGTAGGAAATGGCTGTTGTCTAAAAATAAATGACTGAGAGTAAGGCAGTGATGCACAGGGAGATCTTATCAGCGCATTTTTTAGGAGGATTTTCCACCATTTCCAAGTTGGCAGGGTGTTAGCTCTAATCTGTCGGCGTAGCACTGTGGACACCGGTGCATTGCACTGCGCTGTTGGGGAAGTTGGCTTTGTGTGTTCACTGTCCCCCAAAGCTTTGGGGGAAAGCCGCAGGGATATTCTAAATTTATTTGTCTCTCAAAGAGATGGTGTTGAAGAAAAATGATAGTGGAATGATACTGGCTAGAGGTTCATTGATGCTTTGGGAACCAAAGGTGAACAAAGCCAAGCCGAAGCAAGCCAAGCCCGCATGCCAAGGGGTGAGTTTCTCTTATTTACCCTGTTTTTAACATTCGTCGCTCTCCATTCAGCTGTTCCGCAGCGTGTATTTCTGCCCTGCAGGGGGGATTTTTATTGTTTCATTGTCCTTGCTGCCTCATGGAAGGAGGTATAAATGATTCCTCCCCAAAACCCTTGCACAAAAATAATTGGGCCCCAGCCCATCATCCTGCTTATTATGAGTGTGGCACAGTAAGCCAGACCAAAATAATCCACTCATCTGCATGGCCTTACTTTAGCTCTGGCTTACAGAGCTGGCCGCTGCTTGAGGCAACGGGGAGATGCCCTCCCCAGGGTGATGGGTTTAGGCTTTGGTTCATAGGAGCACAGAGAGGACTGTTGAAGTTTCAGCAGACCTCTGTTATTGCAGTATAAATTTGTCTCCTAGCATCTACCTGCAGTAGGGATCCTCATGCCATGGGCTGTCATTGAAAAAGCGTCAATCCTGCCAATAAAATACAAGTTAGTTCCTGAAATTCATGCCGCAATCAATAGAAATTTTTTTTCATGGACTTCTATTGAGCTAAATTTCAATACATGTTTGCCTTTGGAGGCTCACAGATCAATCTGATACTGGGATCTCTGTTTCGATACAGCTCAGGAGTTACTGCAGCTTCTCCTGTACTTGGTGTGTTGCTGTCCACGGCTAGAACCACCCTCAGCCAGAGCTCACACCGCCATTAGAGGCAGTTTTGCAAACATTCACCGATTTCCAGGTAAAGGAGGGTGCTCACCGGTCTTCAGTGGTTTCCTGGTTGGCAACGAGCTGGGGACTTTGTGGGAGTTGGGTTTTTTTAGTTATGAAAACGGTGTCTTGCCAAAGCCGTCACCGCGCCGCTGAGAGTTAGGTGGTTGCGTTGGCTTGATCAAATAGCGTGTTGAAACGGAGCGCCGCTAGCGAGGGACAAGAGTGGCCTCATCCGCCGTGCTATGAGCTGCAGGTCTTCACGGCAAGAAGCGATCTCCAAATATGTTACAGTCTTGGTGGCGTTCAAGGGAGGAAGATAGAATGGTAGTTGACTAATGAGCACGTATAGCAACTTGGCAAAAAAATTAGGAGCCGTTCCGTGTCAGATATGTGCGTTACTGGTCTCAGAACGAGTCAGATACAACCACTTTCCTTTGGTGCTAGAACTCATCAAGAACAGTAGTATTGCCCAAACTCCTCAATTTCTCATTAAAAACCCCACACTTTAAAACAGATGATTTCTCCCAAATATTTAATCATTAGAAGTTTCATTATAATAACAACTTCAGGGTGCTTCCAATTAACTTAACAATAACTGTATCTTGGGCTAATAAATGTTCAGCTGCGGGCCTTGAATTTATTAGCCCAGGAAAATGGTTATTGCCTCATAAACAGGAAGCACCTTCAGGTGATTTAATGACTCATGTTTCTCTCACCCTTAAATTTAATCTAATAAACAGTTGAGACGAGAAAGATATTAAAAGTAGAAAAGCCAACAACAACAAACTTTCCACTGGCAATTACTTAATGACAAAATTGTGTTAATACATATTTGAAAAGTCAGTCCACAACATTGCAGAATAATCTGAAGTTGTCGCTCAAGTAATTCACACAATGTTAGATAACTTCTATTTTATTTTATTATGTGAGGAGTTGAATAAATAATTGTTATGGTAATACACTGCCTTTGCCATTAACATGATGTCCTACATCAGTGTTCAAGGACTGCACCTGAAGACATGCAAATGAATTGCGTATTCTTAATGAAGATAACAACCTGCTCATTTCATCAGGCAAAATTTGATGTCAAGGTTGTGGGCTGCTGATTTTCTGTTCCATTTTTAAAATGCTGGATAATATGTTACAAAAAAAAAAAAAAAAAAAAAAGACTTATTATGTTTTTCATATGTATCATAGCAATTTTTTTGCTCTTCAGTAATGCCTAAGAAGCAGCACTTGGGGAGGGGGGAGGACGGGGAAGGGGGCAGGCTGGTTAGGATATTTTGGTAGTGCATTATGCATCTTAGTTTTACGATTATTTCAGTGTGGTCCTGTTCTCGCATCTCTGCAGCCTCTTTTCGCATTTGTTTAGTTCTCCTTATTGTCCATTGCTTTCTTGTTGCAAAATAGGATTTTGTAGTTTTGTAAAACTGTCAGCCAAGGGCATCTGGCACCATATTAAAATCAAAGCATGGCTCACTTTTTACATGGTTTAACCTCTCCCTGTAAGAAAGTTTAGGACTGTGAATCCAACGCAGATAGCTCTATGGACAGTTCTACACTGGGTTTTAAGATGTTTTAACTCTAAAGTGCTCTTATTTCAGCATGGTGATTTTTTTTTTTTTTTTTTTTTCCCACAATCTAATTTGAGAGTCTGACTTTCCCTTCGCTGCTTCTCTGGACTTTTTGAGATCTCACATGTTTGCAATAAGACACAACAAGTAGGATTCTCAGTACCGAAGGCCACTTCTGTAAGGTTGTTTGGGCATTCATAGTGTGGATAGGTGACTGGGATTTTCAGAAAATTCATAGTTTTAAAATGGAATGTAGGCTCCTAAATCTCTTGGACACCATTGTGAATTTTTCCCTAATCGCTTTCTATGCCTCTGAAAACCCTAACTTACAAGACTTATTTCCAATTAATATCTATTCTGTCCATGGAGAAATAATGATATATTTCAGAAAGTTTCATTAATATTGATGAGCTTTACATATGGCTAGTTAGTATTCAGAGTGTTTCAATTTGTTAAACAGAAAGAGTTTCAACTATTAATTATGTTCTGGTCATTCAATTTTCATCAAATTGAATAAAGTAATGTGTTGGAACAGAATGATGTGTTTGGACCAAAAATATCTTCACTGTTTCTACCTAGAAGCAGAACAAAAATGTTTTGCTCAGCATTTTTTTCTACATTTGCAAAGTGTTTATTTTGTTTTGCTAGGGTTATATACAAATATATGTTCAAAAGGATTATGCATGTTCCTTTGTGTTGGAAATACTATTCCTGCTTGCTTACAGGTGCAGAACTGAGGCAGATAGGGTCTTGGGTTTACATAAGTATTTAACTTCACTGAGATAAGAGCCGAGTATAATTTCATGGAGGGAAGAGTCATACAGACCTCTTATATTAGGGTAAAAACTGAATTCAAGATAACTTAATTCTCTTTGGATCAGAACTGCTACAAGTTTTTCCCCTTTGTCTTAAAATGCTATAGGACTGTCCAGTAAGAGGTAAGGAATTGAAGAAGGCAAACTTGCATTGTTCATGGCTGCTTGCATAATATAAAGTTTTGTTTTTCATATAGGGAAATACTTTTATGTACGATGGAAATGATTGTTTTTGACATGCATTTGTGTGTGCACACACACATGTATTTCCCAAGGAAGCTTTACCTTTATCATCCCAGATGACAGAAAGGAACTGAAACAGTATTTTCTGGTTTTGAAAAACAAAACTTGAATTTGAATTTTTGAATTCCATGTTGTTTTGGCAGAGAAGTATGCTTACTATTTCAACAGGCAAAACCACATTGAAGTGCTTTAACAGTGAATTACACAGAACATCTAACAGATACAAAAGCAAGCAAAGACACAGAGGGGATCTTCTTTGCCAGTCATCATCTTCAGCATTGCAGCCAATTTGGCAGCATCTTATCTGTGCTTATTTGAATGTTTCAATTACACACTTGAAAAAATACCTCAGTGTCATATGATGCCACCACGCAGTAAATTAATCCAACCCATACTTTACATTTTAGCCATTAAATCAGCTATGAAATAATATTTTAATTAAAATCAAGTAGTTTTTGCTTGGCTTTCAGTTGTTAATGAACTATTGGTTGAAGACCAACTTCAGCTTACTATGGGCCAAAGAAATGGGTATTTAAGATACTGAAAAGACAGTGGTGTTCAGACTTAGGGATCATTTAAGCGCTTCTAGAAAGGTTTTATGATGCCTGCTGCAGCTATGCGGAAAATGATTCTTTCTTTTTTTTTTCTTTCCCTAAGAAGATGTCACTTTAGAGACTCAGTAAATTCCTAAAATAAGTCTTCTGTAGTTACTGTAAAAGAACTTCTAAAGTGTCAGCAACGCTCTGTCATTAGCCTGGAGTAAAACTTTAGATCCTTTCCATAGTGTGTCTCAAAGTATGCCTTGTGGGCCCCAAGAATCACTTTTTGAATGATTTTTATTGGGGGAAGGGGGTGAGATGGAGAATGAATCTTAGATTTTAGAAGGATTTTTCTCCTTTCAGTGTTTCCCTGAATAGCTCAAATGCTGGCATTCACCATAGGAATCATTAGTGCTGTTAACTCAAAGTGACTTTGACATTAAAAAAGCGGTGTAGAATTGACTGCTGATTGCTGAAGAGCTCTACCAGTGCACAAATGGCAGAATATAATGGGTTTTCCCTGTTAAATTATCTCAATACACTTGCATTACCAGCTACTGAGTACTCTTCGGCCCCCCCCAATTTATGTGCTCTCTGTGCAGGGGTCTTTAGACTGACACTGCAGTTGACTGCAGCTCAATATCAGAAAGGGGCTAGAAAGAGACATTTATTACTATTCGGAAGGCAAAGAACTGGAAACAACTGGTTATCCTTGCTTTGAACAGGGGGTTGGATCAGATGACCACGTGAAGTCCCTGCCAGCCTTAGATATTCCATGATTCTATGAAATGGAAAAGGATGTGATGTTAGACACTCACAAAATTGCTTGAAGTGGAAGTAGTATTTTTTTATTTGTTTACAGTTGGTAAATTGTAGCTCTGCTGAACAAGAAAAACTGAAAAGATTTGTCGTTGATGTTAGCAAAGCCATTTTTTTTTTCACATTTTATGTAAGTTGCTTTTATCAGAACAAAGTTAATATGATTACCGGTAGCCAGTTTCCTTTACCCTATTTCAGCAAACAATTCAGGCTGTTTTGTTTCAGAAGTGGTGTCAGCAGACTTCAGTGTATGAGAATACTCTCTGGTTTTCATGCTTTCATGTTTTTGCTCGTTTCAAGAATGGCTTGAAATGAATCAAATCTCATAGACTTTGTGGAGCCCTCTTTCATTTGTTCTTGTTTCCTGCAGTCAAGTACCTACGAAACACTGCTATAATCAAGTAGCCAGGTATGATTACTACTTCAGGGGAATAGATTATGAATTTGAAGGGTATAGATCTGAGATAGTTGTCTGTGTTGCCATTTTGGAGGCAAGAAAGAAGAATTAAAGTCTATGGAAAGGCTGTGGTTGTGTTTCGGTTCCTTAAACCTTAGGGGTAAGGCTACGTCAGCGGTGGCCTGCAGCAAGATGTGCCAAGTTGGAAGGCTTCTCTACAAGATGCCATTTTCAATCCCAGCTCCTCTCTGTGTGAGGTTTAGGTTTTGGGACTAAAATTGCCGTCCCTTGAGATGAGCTAATACTTGGGGTTTGTGATAGGGAGGAGATGCCTGCAGCTAGCAGGAGCAGGCGAATATTGCTGAGCTGCAAAGGTCCAGGGCTCAATCCAGTGTTTAGGAGGTCATTGGGAAGGTTCTCATTGGCTGTAGTTAGCACCAGATCTGGTCCGTGTCGGGATTCTCTGAAAACCTGAGGTTGTCTTTGCGTTTCCATATTGATCACACTTCCAGTTGCGGTGGTTTGTCCCAAATCAGAGGCTTGTCCCATCGCTGAGTGAACTCGGGAGGCTGCTTTGTTCTACCAGTCCTCCAACTCCCCGATCTTGCCTCACCATGCAGCTGCAGTTCAGTTAAATTTCTCTTGACAACTAATGCGTTATTGCAACAGGTGCCATGATGTGAGTAACGTTTTAGTAGCTCCGACCTAGCTGGTGTGACGTTCTGCAGTGAGGAAAGGGAACTGTTGAAAAACACGCGCCTCTTAGGCGTGCGCATACAGAAACCATTTATCTTCTTTACAGAGTCTAACGAACTAATCAAGGGCACGAAGGACTGCGTTTTGTTACTATTAAAATCAAGCACTATTGATGGTTTTGGCTAAATCTGGGTCTTCAGACAAAGTAGGCGGCCTGTCACAAACCATTTAGGAATGTACAGGAAATGTTTTTTAAACAGAAGAAAAGGCTGTAGAATCACTTGCATTCATAAAGCAGGATAATCCCTTGGCTTTATTACCAAGTAACTTTGATGTAGCATTAAAACAAATTTGCATTTTAATACCTAGTTCTCTGTATTTCCTCTTTGAGGTAATCCTCTATTTTGGAGAATTTTTTTTGAAGCATACTTTGGTTGCTTGTAAGAATGTTCCTCTAATGAGAGAGAGGTGGAATCAGTATGTTACAGAAAAGTTTGTGCACCAGAGAGATCTTAGGAAGATGGTGCTTGGAGAGATGTGATGTCTCATTACCTGTGTCCTGACTCCAAGTATTCTCCTTTATCCAGACACTCCCAAATAGAAGTTTTTCCTGGAGAATGATGAACGGCTGTTGTGTGATCAAAAGGAAGTCCCTTAACATCTCTGCATCTTAGCTGCACTGCTAATGGTAGGGTATTTACAGGGCTGTTGTGAGAGAAAATGTACATGTATAGTGATGCTCAAAGGCATTGTCACTGGGTTTGACCGCAGAGAAGGAGCTTGATGCAATTCCAGGCTGGGATCCCGGATGCCCCCGAGGGTAAGGACTATTTCATATCATATCCAGCAAACTTTTGCCACCACTTCATTGAGAAAGTTCGTGTGCTTCCAGGTCTAAGGACGCTTTGTGGGGTTTTTTATTTATTTATCTTTATTGGCAATTTTCCCTGCTGCATCACTCTGCAAATCTTTTTAGTTATGTCCCTCTGTTTTTTTTTCATGTATAAAATGATGCTCTTGATAGCTTCCTAAATGACTGTGTGATTCAGAAATATGAAGCACTATGTGGAAACAAGAATGCTTTTTTTTTCTTCTGTTAATGATTTGATTTTTTTCTAAGAATTTCTAACTTCTGTTCTGCCAGAATATATTTCCAATGCTTCCAATGGTGTCCAAAGCAAAGGGCAACTTTAAGTTGACCATGTTTGTCAAATGATGTAATTTTTGTTTAATATACACAGTGTCCTAGAAGCCACACTAAAATATAAGAAGTAATCCTAAAAGTTCTTCAGTTTCCTCCGTACATATCCACTGTTGTGTCAACTGAGAATACTTCAAGCCTTGTCGGTGACATTCAGTACCGTGGAAACTATGTATTTTTCTTCTTAGGGTCAGGTCTTCCTGAGGGTAGAATTTGGACCAATGAATTTGTCACTCTATTAATGGACCATAAAATAAACTTCAGTGCCTCAGTTCTGCCAAATCTCCACTAAGCATTGTGCAGGAATCAATACCTTGTTTTTATATTACAGAAAGCTCTTTAAATCTTAAAGAACATGAAGAACAAGAGATCAAAGGAAGCATTGGAAAATGGCATGCACAATGAGAAGATTTAGAGCTAAAATAGTGCCAGTGATTAGGTGTTCTGAAATATCGAAGGCCTGGGTGTAATTCTTCTGGAGTGCTTAGTGTAGCAGGTCCTGTGCTTTTCCCAGCAGCGCCTGCTACAGCTGGGCTGTTTCTGACAGCAATGTGGACAGGAGGGATCAAGAACCGGACCTGGACGGGCAACTCCCAATTTATTAGAATCTTCCCTAAAGGTGATGTTAGACTTTTAAATATCTTTTCAGTTCTGTTATCAGGTAGCCCAAGACAAGGAATATTCAAGGGCATAAGAGAAAAAGATATGATTTTATTTCTTTTTATCATGCATATTGAAAAGTGATTTTTTCCTCTTTTTTTTTTTTCTTCCTGTGGAGCCAAGTAGTTAACACCTTCTTCTGAAGAGAATTAAAATGGGAAATATCTTTGAGCAAGAATTACAGAGGTGTGTAATAATTGCCTGGCATTTCCATACGCTCTGAAAGCAGTCTGAAGCTTTAAAGCAAGCATATTGTCCAATTCATCATCTTCCATGCAGCGTTTTTACTTTTAGCAAGGGACATACATCATAAGGCTCAGCAAATTTTAGCAATGGATTCTCAACACGGACAGATGGTGTTTAAGATGCCTGATGAGAGGGCTGACTTTCTCAGAGTGTGGCAATGTCAGAAGAGAAGACAGCATCTTGGGTTGTTGTCTCATTTTCCACGAGTGACCAGTGTTTGAAGTACAGCACGTTCCGCTGCTGCAGCACTGAGCCCAGCAAAAATTCTTCGACAGACTTGAGGCAGCGTTGATGTGAAGCTAAGAACTGCCATCCACCTGTGTGCTGGCATCCTGGAAAGAGCGGCAGAATTCCTGAACTTGAGATTATGGCCTTGCTGAGCTGGGGGGCTCGTGACCACCCAAAGCGATAGATTTGTCAAGCATTTTTTCCTCCCTGCTGCAATTGGGAAAGGTATCCTAAAGGGCTCCATTGCGTGTTCCAAAACAGAGATGAATTAATAGCGTGATTTGCACTGTGAGCAGTCTCAAATAACTTGCAAGATTTTAGTGCTTTGAAACTAGCCACATACTTGAAAAGGTCCTTCCGATCTCAAGTTCCATTTTCTTTCATTAAAGTAGAACATAATTTTCAATCAGCTTGCGTATGCACTAAGCATGCCAAGTTTATGCAGTTGCAGTAGCTTCCCAAGCAGTAATCCACATGAGACAGCTGTTGGATGTGCTGTACACAAAATAAGGCCGCCTACATCCTAGCACTTTTATTTTAACATAGGAACTGGAGCTGGGAGAAACTAAGCTTTTATTCTGGCGCGATAGCAAGGAGAAAGGGAAATAACCTCTCAATTTCATACAGCAGAAGCCTGCAGTATATTGGGAGCGTCCACAACTCTTCGGCATTGATTAGGATCCTTCTATACTACGTATTAAGCAGGCAGGGAACAGAAAGACCATAAGAAATCTTTCAGTAGAATTTTAATATCTGCCTATGTGCCGCTTTGATATCTCAATATCATTTTGTCCAAGAATGGTTTCAACATTGTATGCGCTTGAATACTGAATAGACTTCAATGATGAGGAAGCTGAAAGCAAAAGTTATGCCTTTCACTCTTCATATTTCACAGAAATTTTATGTTTTCTTTAATATCTTGACTGAGAAAAACTTGCATAGTCGAAGATCTTTCTTTTACCTGTTTTGCCAGAGCTTTATACAGGTTAAATGTTAATTAATTTTTTTTTCCCTAACAGCCTGTAAATGAGTAACACACACATAGCTGACAGCTTTCTACTAAAGCAGCCTTATAAATTGTTCATTAATGGGACTGCCAGTTTCCTTTTCCTTTAACTGAAGTTGCTTGTTTTGCAAACCTCATTAAATACCTTCATTTTAATGAAATATATTAATGAAATGTATGTGTTAAAAGTATTAAGAAAGAAATTAAGTCATTCCTGTGTACATCTGTCTGTATTGCCATTATTGTTAAGTACTTTTTTTCCCCCGCTTCTTCACAGATACACTTAATTGCCTCTCAAATGGTTAACTAAGTCAGAGTTAACATCACACCGTGTCCCTAAAGCCTAGGGAGGGCTATTCATTCTCTGCTCCTGAAAGGAAGATAAACCATTACTGTAAATTTGTCAAGGTCTTTCATACAAGCATAAGCAATTAACATTAATTGTTCAAGATCATTCTTGTTCAAGATCACTGTGGTATTATTTTTCACTAATGAAAGTAGAGAGTTAATTAGTTCTTTCTTACTAAATGTTTTAGACAAATATCCTTTATCTCAAATGTGAGTGGGCATTTGGGCTACAGGACACGCCACCGAACCTTGAAAATAAAACATTTGGGAGAGAATTGTTTGCAAATTTTGCCACACGGTGGTAATATGTACTTGCTTTTTTTTTTTGTCTAGGAAGCCTTTCTTTTAAATTTCTGTAAATCCTCTTTTACCTTAGCTTGTCTTGTGTTAACAATCTTTTGGGGGTAATTGGCTGGTATTGGTGCATTGCATTTTGTTAGGATGGAAGACTTTGTGCTGGAATACTCTCAAATTAACCAACAGACTACTAGAAACTGTTATTATTTGTGACAACCAAAGGACAGCAGGGTTGTGCTTCTGCTCTGCCTTAGATTTGATGTTAGCATACTGTGTTTGCAAATACATGTAACCCATGCCAGCAGCTGCGGATTGTGACTTTTGGTAGTGGCCCACAGTTTGTTTCCATCTTGTCTGAAAATGAAACTTTTTTTTATGAAACAAAAGTTCTATTTTGGACATCAGAAACACACAAGCGCTTTCTTGTGTGAATCTCTCTGATCTGTTGTGGTAAGATTTATAATTTTTAGATGCTCCCTTGTTCCTTATGTGTGTGCTAACATGGAATTAGATATTCATCATCAGCAAACAAAGCCAAGTGGGATTGAATGGGGTTTCCAAGGAGCTGCCTCTTCAAGGTGTTGAGTCTTCAGGCTGAGGTACAAAGAGCAGCTTTTTTATAATGTAGATCACAATATAGCTCTTAATTTTCCATCTGAGATGCTTAGATGCTTCCCGCTGTCTTAGTCATTAATAAAATAAATTAACTTCAACTATAAATAAATTCAAAAGTTTTAATCTTAATGAGGTCATAGAGATGGAATCAAAGGAGGTATATATGTATCAGTGAAACTGGGGGACGTAGGGCGGTCACGGCAGTGCAAATATAAGAACCATCTTCTGCCTCTGATAGTTGAAGTACAGGACTAGAACTGTCTACTGAAATCTACTAACAGGGGTGCAGCTGTTAGTTGTCTAGCTGACATTGAAATTTCAGAGATTGTCAAAAAAGGGAGAGAAAATAATGGGTATGAGGGTCCAGCGTCATCGTGCTTGAGAGATGACTGTTGAAGACTGATTTTTTTGGAAGCTATCGTCTTGCTTTAGAAATGAACCTCCTGTCCAGCTGAAGGAGAAGTTCTTTCTAAAAATAACACACCTAGAGTATCTTTGAATTTATCTTATTCCAAAAAGACAAAGCAGCCCATGGAAAACAAAGTTTCTGTTGAGTCACTTCTCTGTTGTGGGTTTGTCCATCTGTCCTGAGCTATAACAAACTCACCCTATTATTCACTTTATTACAGATGTTCCTAAGCGTAGGAAGGTTTCATTTTTCAAGACAACCCTTGCCCCCAGCCGTCCTCTCCCAAATAAAAGAAACCCTCTTATCATTAAATTGCCTTTCATGCAACATCGGCCAGTAACAGCAGAGGCTAGCGAAGCCTTGTCTCCTCTCTTCCTCTGCGGACTTGTAAAAGGTTAAACATCTGCATGTCCTCGATGTAATTAGGATGTGATGGGACAGTGTCTTCTTCCCACCAGCTGCCAGTGAGCCTGCTTGCATGGCTCAGGCAGTCCTGAAGCACTGAGAAGGGTCAAAAATTGTATGAATCCTATTAAAAACCATATGTATAAATGAAAGCTTTCTGCTCTGCGCTCGGTCCCAAGGACATATTGTGAATCTCAGCTGGTCAGAATTGGATTCGGTTCATCTGTTTTGTGCGTTTAGTGCCAGGGATTAAAGAACGCGAGCGGAGCTGGGGCGGCTGAGCGCCCCTGTGAAGTGCAGAGGGAAGAGCTGGGTAGATTAAGGGCAATTGGATCAGCGTGACCAGGCCACCGAGATGGCACAGCGGTCCAGATGGCGAGGTCTTAGAGCGAAAAGAAGCGACGAAAATATTTCTAGCAATATCAGCTGGGTGTTTTGTCTGAGAAGAGAGTCTCAGAGTGGCTGGAAATGGAGGTCTCTGACTGAACCCCCTGCCCTGTTGAGGACGTAAGGGTTTGGTGCAGTTATGTCAGCCAACCAGTTACTTTTATTAGAATTTGGTTTAAGAAAATTTCAGGAAGCAGGAGAAGCCACTTCGTGCGTGAGTAGAAATAATGGTGGCCTGCATTTTTCATTTTACTGGAGGCTACCGCAGATTTCATGCCAGAGGAAGGGACCAGGGAGAACTACTCAATGCTGCAAAGTTAAATGAACAAACAAAAACCTCCGTCACCAGTGGGATGGTGGCAGCCTCTCAATCCCATTTTGTCTCTGTAATGTGCTTATGATCCAGCTTTGCTCAGTGAAACACAGGGATCAATTCCGCTTTTTCTTTGCACTCCGTTATTCTTTCTGAATATCCTGCATCAACACAGGAATGTTATTCTTTGGCTTTATAAAACAGAAATTACTTTCTTCCTCAGACAGTGCTGTTAAACCCAGAGATGGGAGTTACGCAGTATAGGATCTATCCCTTTTTTAGCAAATGTAATTTAAAAATATAATCAACTGTTGACCTAGTTTGTTCACATTAAGTTTTAAGAAACCATTTCATAGGCTAAATGCGTTGCTGTTAGAGATCACGTACATGCTAAAGGTGGTTGAACTGAGGTTTGCATTTCTGCTATAAATGTTGCACTAAAACTAATGTTTGGCTGAGATTCAGGCTCAGATGGGGTTTTTGAGGATGTATTTTGTGGCACTCGGGTTCTGAGAAATGTGAAATAGTTTTTTGTTGTATTTCTCCTGTCAGTCCCCTGGGTGAGTTGTTTTGATGAAACTTGGCAGATATATAAAACTTGCAAAGATCCCATCCTTGATTTTTTTTTTTATCATGGGGCCTTGTCATAGTGTCAGAGAAGAGTAGAACTTGTAGAGGCAACAAATATGAAAAAGGGATAATTTTTTTTTTAAATATAAAGCTGCAAAGGGTAAATAGAGTTGTAGTGGTTGGCAGAAAAATATGCAAAAGGCTATAAGTTTTGCTTTTCTTTATTTTGACCTGTACTTAAAAATGCCTTGCTCTTCATGTGGATACTTTTGTCTTGACAAGAAACTGAGAAACATCACATTTCCGGTGACTCTGCACACCTAATTTTTGAGAATTTTGTTCTCTAAAATTAAGTTGCTTGTTGCTGTGGCTTTAATGTAAAGAGATTATAATCTGTTTGTAATCCCATTCTCCTTTGTTCGCTTGAGGACATGAGTCTGCGGATGGTGGCCAATGTACCCTGCGCCCTGTTAGCGAGCACGGGAGTACATAGAAGGCTGATTGTCAGAAGTTGCAGGGCCAAAGGTCCCCAAAATGTCACAGTTGTGCAGCCGCTGTCAAACTCAGGCTTCAAATTCGTCCCTGCTATGTCCCCGCAGAAATCCAAGCTTCTCATTTCACCTCCTCATTGAGCAGGACAGAGTTCACATGAGTGAAATCATGCTGGAGAGTAAATACAAGCAAAGCCCTGTGGCCTTTCAGCTGCCAAGTACAGTGGTGAGTATGCATGGATCTAGATGTCAAATTAATTATCGCAAGTTTAATTAGCTGTAATTGAAGTGACCTATAATTTCCTATTACTTGACTGGAGTATTCTAACAGATGCCCTTTGCCTGTCCACTCTTGACTTCCTTCCCCTTAAAAAAAGGTGCTGTTGCTAATATGAGATCTATGGAAATGGCAGAAAATTAGCAGTGATTTCCGCATCTGTTTCAATTTATGAAGAATATGAGACCCTTTGACTTAGAGGACATCAAAGCAGACCAGGTTCTGGTCCTCCTGTTCAGAGATGCATCTAATTAGTGCTAATAAATGGGGTGACTTGTGGTGAATTGTTACTGATGAAAAACAGCCTTCAGCTGTGCCCCGTGGCGACAAACCACCCGTATGAGTCCTCCACTTGCTTCCTCCTCCTCGTGACAAAATTGTTCGTTTATTCTTTATACAGAATAATAACCTTTCCTAGTAGGACTATTATTTCCTTATTCTTAATCGTACAGTCTTCACAGGGCTGCTGTAAATGTACAGCTGTGGTAATAGCGCACCTACACAGCATGCGTGTGGGGTCTATTCTTTCAAACAGTCCATCTGACCAAGGCGAAATAACTTTTTGCTACCCAGATTTAGGAAGTGTTCAAACACAGTTAAGGAACTGATTTTCTTCATTGCTTTGTCCCATCGTTCTTCCTGCCTTCTGG
>JANHGO010000027.1:51097754-51185464 GCA_024606505.1 Aquila spilogaster
CTCTCTGTGAAGAACTTCCCCCTGACATCCAATCTAAACCTTCCCTCCTTGAGCTTAAAACCATTCCCCCTTGTCCTATATGAGCATGCTGACAGCCCCTTCTGATGTCTGCATAATTCCTTACTTAGGAAACACTTTAATATAAGTTATGGACAGAAGTGGCATGCAGTGAGAGTCTTCCTCTTGATTTTGGTGTTGTTTACAATCTTCAGATTTTTTTTCTGCCTTGCTGTGTATAAAGAAAATATCTCTTAGGAAATATCTCTTTAAAATAGCAGGAATGCTCTAAGGCTGATCCTAATTTGTCTCAAGTCTGCTTTACACCACTTCTACAATACTAAAAAGCCTGGAGGCCCTTTTATGTGTCTATAATGGTGTTAGAAATTATGAGAATAAAATCAAAATAGAAGGTATGTATTCTAATGTAATCCAAACCTACTAATTATTTACCTGTTTGGCAGACAGAGGATTGCTTCCCCTGCGTTTATACATACTTTAGGATGACAGATGTCCTGCTGGCCGGAAGCTCTGTTCTCATCTTGCTCTTAAGTTATCTCATTTTAAACTTAAAGATGGAGCCCCACAGGGCACATTTTGTCTTTATCAGTCAGAGGTGAGAAAAGTAATTCCTCTCCCCTATACCCATTAGCACTCAGGTGGTTCTCTGGATTGGTTGTGTAATGTATTTGCCTTGCAAATGTGCTATTGTCTTTCTGCAGGAGTGTAATTTAGCCTTTCTCAACTTCTGTCCAATTAAAATCCTTTAAATTTGTGAAAACATGCTTATGAAAAGTGATGCTAATAACGTTTTGCCCCCAGACCAGTGAGTAATTGTGTTGGTCTTGGAAATCCACAGCTAAACTTTTTAAAGAACTCTTGCAATGCTGAGTCTGAGCCAAAGGACTTCAATTCCTCTTTTCTAAGAGGGGAAGAGCTCATTCCAACATCAGTTCTGCCCATCACAGAGAGCCTTCCAGTCTTACCTTTTTTTGTTTCTTGTTTTATATCTAGTGCTGAGGAGAATGCTATCACTACTAAATGCATATGGTTATATAACTCCTCCCTTTCCATCCCATGTGCTTTAAGTGAATTTGATCCTGTGTCCTATTTGGTCCTTTTCTAATTAATTCCTATAGAGCTCAGTTGTTATGAAATCTAATTGTAAAACCTCATTGCATTGTGAAAGGCGTTTGCAGTGGAGAACAGCAGCACCAGGATCTCATCTGAATCGATTGCAGTGGATGGCAAGAATACAAATGACGCAGAAAGCAGGGAGTCCTGCAGAACACTGGCAGCTCAGTGTAGGGGAATACAGACTGCTGGATTTCTGTCTGTGTGTTAGGAGGTTTTGTGCATCATAGGGAAATCATTATTTTTTTTCACACAACTTTTTTCCCCAATTGTTTTGTTATGAACCTTTCCTACACATGACAGTAATGCCATAAAGCCACTTTTAAAAGACTGTTTCAGAGGTCCCCTTTGGGCTATCCAGTTTTATGCAGACAGGACACTGAGGAGCACTGAACTGCCTATTACTTTGGAGCAGGAACGGTGTTGCAGTGAGACTGATAGCAGCCATGTGCCTCCAGGTATAATGCTGGATGCACAAATTTCAGCCTCTTAATGACAAGGCACAGCCAGCTTGCAAGTGAGCCTTCGTTGTGCCTCAATTAATTCATTTCTCTCTAATACATGTGTGTAAATAGGTACGCCAGAAAACGGAACCCATATCTGAGAGTGGGGAGGGAGAGTAGTTGGAATATAAATAAAAGAAAATTGCAATCAAATCTATGGAATTTCACTGAGTTGGAACCACCCTGGATCCTGAGCAGCTTGGCATTTGTAACGTGGCAGAATGGTTTATTACAGTGCATTCCCACAAGGTGAATTAAAATAAGGATTAAAAAGCCCCTATAAATCAAATTTTATAGCTGCCTAAACCACCTGCAAACTGTTGGTACTTGTTTTCAAAATCCACCATCATTCTGCTGTCAAATTGATTTCGGTTTCATTAGCAGAGCTGGCATTGCCTGTGCTGGCATAATGTAGTGGCTGCATATATTACTAGGAGTGTAATTGTAAGCAATGTCTTAATTTTGTCAACAGCATTCCAGAGTGTCAACGATACCCTTTATGCACTATTTTTAATTGTCTCAGCTGGATGGTTTTTTTTCCAGCAAATTTTATCTCAATGGGAAATAACAGAAAGATGTGTGCCTGTATTAGATAGTATAGGCAGAGAGATGAAGTACATGAGACCCAAGAAAATATTTACCAAGTGACCCTCCAGTATTTGTAAACAATTTCTTACCCATAATGTAACCTGTTGAGTATTAAGAAGTTAAGGAATGTGTTTTGGTGGTCTTTGTAGTTCACTGAATCCTTAAAATTGGAAAAGACCACTAGGATCATCTAGTCCAACCGTCAGCCCAACACCACCCTACCCACTAAGCCATGTCTCTCAGTGCCACAAACATACAGAGCCATTGGAAAGTATTGCAAATCAAAGCTGATAATGTGAGTTTGGCTCCAGGTAGGGGAAGAGTGGGAGCACTGCTAAGTGTTCTTTGCTCTGCTGCCCAGCCTCATGGCCAAAGTTAAGCTTTGGTTCATAGCCAAAATGGTGTGAGTGCTATAGAGAATGGGAACTCTCTGAATCTTGGAGGAGTTTGCAGCCACTGCACCTCTGGGGAACTGTTTGCTCCAAACAGTATTTTGCAATCTGGCATGAAGTCTGTGAAAGCTCTGAAAGCCTCCAGCACATCGTCCGTGACCAAAATAAACATCTAAGGTTGTTATGCTTCGCCATCCCTCAAGGTTTCACCAGTGTTAGGTGCCTTAAGCATATGGAGAAAGATAATGGGCTTCATGATGTGTGTCTTCAGTTCAGTGTGTTGCTTCAAAATCACTCTGTATGGTCTGTAAGTAAGTAATTAATGAACATGGGAGAAGATAACAGCCAGCAATCAGGTCTACGTACTATAATTGCTGGGTGGTCTGTACTCAGCAAGTTACTCCGTACCATGATTGGGGGGAGGGAGTTGGTGGTTATTTTATTTTAACGGCTGAAGACTTCATGTAGGAGATATCTTTTTCTATTTGTCTGTGAGTACCTGCAGGCAGTGCAGTAAGATTGATAACATGATGGGAGGGAATACATTTGTCCTGTATATGTGGAGAGTTAATGTTGCAGTGTATCTTTGCACAAAATAAGTCTCAGTAAGAGAGCTGATAGATTCGTACCCTTCCTCGTTCAAAAGCATTCTGTATTAGCAATGTGCTATATATTAATTGCAATGGTTCTGGATTTGTTAAATGTAAAAGTGAGAGTGCTTCTGTTTCAAATTAAGACTCGTATAGCAGAGTTTGCTAATGTGTGTTTTACAAGAAACCATTTATTTCCCTTATAAACCAAAGGTAGAGCTGGAGAATTCTTAAAACTCTTCAAGGCTGCCAGCTGTGCTGGGCTCTCTTCCCTTAAACCTCTTTGGTGACCATGATGGCCGCTGCAGGAAGAGATCTTCACATCAATCAGGACTGGGTTCTGGTTGCCAATAGGCACAGAGCCAGTTCAGCTGTGATCTAACTCATGGCTGAGGCTGCAGCCTTATCTACATGCTATTAAAGCCAGTGCTAAGACCCCACCTACCTTATGGTTTTCCTTTGTATCTTAGCACATCTGCATTTTTTGACCAGTGAGTGCCTTCTGATAAGCTTTCGTTTAATTGGGGCAGTATCGTGCACCATTATCTTCCTTCTTTTAAATTAATGGCCTGCAGAATGTAAGATCTGGAAAAAAAAAAAACAACAATATGTCTATCTCCAAGAAAAGCTGACCTTTCTGTGCTTTGAGTAGGGTACAGGTGATCTTAGAAGCAAATGCTCACCAATATGCCAGGATTTGGGTCGCTGCAAGTGGTTTTCAGCCCTGAGGATTGAAAACACAGACTGGAGGACAAATGAATGACCATGTTATTAGCATCCTTGATACATTAGCAGAAATACTGACTCATTGGTTTTCCTGTGATTTAGGATCAGAGTCCTGGTTTGGGGTTTTACTGGTGTGTCAACGCTGTAAGATCACAGTTCTTCGAATACCCCATGGGAAGAAACCATTGGTTACAAATCTCTTTGACAAGGTGTTGAAGTCAGTGGGATGTTTTTTATCGACTTTCTGAAGTCCTACCCTGTATGTGAACCCATTTTATTCATTAGCCTAAAACTTATCTAAGGACAAAGGTGAAGTGGCTGTGCTATATTTCATTTATTCCCCTTAACTTCTTCAGTGACTTAATGGATAATGAACAAGTTTACAAGGTGATAGCACAAGATTCCATCTGTTCAGACAGATTAAAAGAAGCAGAGGACAACTTTTAAGGATGAATGCTAAAGGTATTGTTATTGCTCTTGCTGAGTTTAATTGCAGAGAATAGGGACCGATAAATATGTCTACAGGATGTATTGATTACTAAGTGAATGTACACATCCATTTAATGTCAAAGTCAAAGATGCTTCATCTGGATACAACCTGCCAAGTTGAGCATAATGCTGAAAGGCAAATATTTGAGAAAGTGAATGGTTAGTTTTATGCTTTAGGTACTATCCATAGATGCTTCAAAGATCACTCAGTGCATCAATATGCTCTTAAATGTGTCCTCTTCCTCAAAAAGATTGACTGTGGAGGTCATCCCGCTCAGCCCGGTCTGCTCACAGGTCAACCAGAACAGGCTCCTTAGAACCCCGTTCACTGAATATCTCCAAGAGTGGAGAGTCCACAACATCTAAGGACAACCTATTCCAGTTTAGAGCACCTTCAACTCATATCCCTAGGTTCCATCTTCGAGGTTGCTAAAAACTTCATCACCAGGAGAAATTACATCTATGGATTTAATAGATTAAAAAAAAAAAAAAACACTAAAATTTAATAATGAAATGGTTTCAAAATTTCTGCCATATTTCCTGAGTGAGATGAACAATTAGAACTTGTAATGTGTTTTATAATGACTTTGAACAGAACAACAAATACGTACATTTTAGTTGCAGTCATTTCATCCTTTTCGTTAAAGACATTTAAGGTTGCAAAGGTGTTTTTTATTTTCCTGAAAGGTTACCTGTTTATTTTTACCTTTAGGAACCAAATGCCTTAAAGACTTACTGGATTGCTTATCCAATTATAGATGCTTTCCTAATAGTTTTAAGATGTTCATTTTTAATGATTTTTATGCCTCTTGAAAATGCCAGCAATATTGCTCATAAATCATTGTCCTTTCCTTTAGCTCCCCTGGATTAATATCAATTCTCTTTAATTACTTTTCTAGTTGGAGCAACAGCATTTAATCCTACCTGGTTTTTGAAGTGGGCATTTAGTTCACTACAGCTCATTAAATAGCAGTAGTCCAAGTTAATGTCATGATTAGATGTGGAATGAGATACTGGGGGAAGGGGCATTTATACGCTACTAGAGGTACTGCAATTTACCTTAAGCATTTCTTTTTATGCACAGTTTCACTATATGTTTTTCTTTTGGCATTGTCTACTTCATACCACGATTTGTCAGGTTTGTACACAATGCTTATATATCTTTGATATAACTGCATACATATTAAAGCAATAGAGGAGTCGTGCCTACATTAGTTACTAGGGTGATCCATAGATGCATGACAGTGAATGCAGTATGTTTTAAATATGGTATTTTCCATTTGGAGGTCAGCAGTTTTCAGCAAAAAGAATGAGGATTTGTGACAGTTTGCAGATGTGAGGTTGAGTCAACTATGCCCAGCGTTACAGTTTATGTGGTTTTTTGGCCAGTTGTGATGCATGGGTGTATACTGGCCCCCAACCCTTGCAGAAAAGGAACTCCTCTGGCATGTCGGAGGATAAACACCATCATTTCATATCCATGCTGCACTAAAATAAATTCAAAAAAGAAATAGCTGCAGCTGAACTGTATTCAATATAGTAAAACTTCTTTGGATTCATGTTCGTGAGGAGTGGAATCCAAATTGAGCCTGAAGGTGAAAGTGTAGGTGTAAAAACTTATGCTGCCCACTGCCTCTTTAAGAAAACATCTATTTCTTTTGCTAAACATCAATCCAGGGAAAGAGACCCGTGCATGTTTCATTTTTCTTAGCTGACATTTTGATGTGATTAAATTCATGGTGCTGCAAAGAAATATTGCTGAGCAAACCTCACACCCTGGGAACTAGCACCGAGTTCCTCCAATGCCAACAAACACACAGCAGCCTTCTATTTAGTGAAATTAGTGAAAGCACAGTTTCACCTTAACCTCCAAATTACTTATTCTCTGCTTGGGGCACTTCTGTTACACGCTAAGTGTCTTCTTGCTATCAAGTGACTAAGGTAAATGGGCTAAAATAGTAAATCAATGCCTTCAAAACTGAGCAAGATAACTGGGCAGTCTGATGCAGATGTGCAATCAACAGCCAGCCTCTGCTTTTCTTGACTAAGTTCATTTCTCTAGACATTCATTTCTGGTCTACTGATGAACTCAGAACTTGGGTGGCTGATATGATATTTATAGGGATTGCTTTTTAAGGAAAAATCCTTGTTGTGACTCACATCTCCTTGCGTGTCTTGGTTCCTCAAGGAGGTGTTGCTTCTGGCGTTCACCTAAGCACCAAGACATTTTCTCAGTTCTTTCACTGTGGAAAAATGCATCTGTGGAAAGAAGAATCCAGGTAGCAATATGACTCGGGAACTCTTTAAGCCCTTGACTTCAGTGTTAGTTCTTAATTTTTTCTGATGCTTGTGATCACCAGAGGCAATTTCATCAGCAGGGAAAATAACCAACTCCCACAAACTTTGTAGTTGAGCTCATTTCAGGAAGAAACCACCTTTCAACCAGCCCTGCTAAGTTAACTTCGTGTTGGTCCGATCCCTGCTCTTTTCTAACCGTCCCCTTTTATTTTCCTTCTTTTTAGAGGTGATCCAAATGCTTCCCTCTTGGCCCTGTTGCTTCTGTCTGCCTTAGATTGATGTTAGGTGCAAGATTTTCTTCTCTAAGCTCTCATTGACTTCCCATAAACTCTTAAAATACCAACACGATTGATTGTGTACATACAGCCTCCTCTTCCATAACACACAATAGTTGTTGTCCTACTAGGGCAGGATTTGGTTTCTCAGAAGATACCCAGAGTGTTTTTGACACAGTTGGCAGCCAACCTTTATGACACCGATGTATAGTGCATAGAATTGGTTATGCTCAGCTTTGTACTGGAAGGCCAAGTGGTTATTTTCAGGGTCACAAAGTAAGAAAATGAATGAGCTGCAAATAGAAGCCAGGAGCCCTGGTTTCCCATCTTGTGCTTGTAAGCGCCTTGCTTTTCATTTTCTCTTTTAAAGGCATCCTTTGCAAAGGTATTCAGTTAAACAGAACATGAATGCATGGGAGGATTAAGCAAGACTTGCTGACAGCTGTGAAAGCAAAGAACTAGGGATGTCTGACACAGACTTCCTCCAGTTTTTGGGCCCATTTACCCAGCATTGTTCGGACATCTCCTGATCTTTGCTCCTGGAAAACTGGATGTTTGGGAGTGTACACAATTTACCAGCAGCGGAAGGCCTGTTCTGAGTTGTCCCCCTGCCTGACACTGGAAAAAGTCCAATGGATGTGTCCAAAAGCATGTAGATGCGTCACTGAGGGTCATAATTAGTGGGTGTGTTGGGACTGGGTTGGGATTGGACTTGGTGATCTTAGAGGTCTTTTCCAACCTTTATCATTCTAAGTCAGCAAGTCACTTCCTTTCTCAGTACACTGCATAAAATGCGAAGTGTGTTTCATGAGAAGCCACTTCCACCGTTCTTTATAATATGTTGACAGTTATGAGGTTGGGCAGCAGCTTTGTTGATGAATGAAAAAAAGTGGTTTGTTTTTTTTGTTCTAACCTTTGAAACAGGCAGAAGAAAAATTTTAATTACTTGTTTGTCCATAAATAATCAGAGACGCTGTAGGTTCTGCTTATACACATGCACACGCAAGCAAGATGCATATCTAGTGCTAGAAAATTGCTCGAGCCCCTTGTAGGCAGTAAATTCTCCATGAGTTTACAGCCAATAGTAGATGTGCCCACGCATGCTGACAGACAAATCATATGTCAAGGTGACCAGCAAACAGCAGCAGGGAACTCTTCTGTAAAGGCACCAGGTGTCAGGCTTTCTCTAGGCAGTTTTTCCCATGAAGAGATTGACATTGATAATGGACAAATGAAAAATTCTTGACTCAAAAGGCTAAAGAGCAGATGGCGTGTCACATCTGTCCATTATCCGTGATCTTGCAGCCGTTCATTGTTGTCTGATCCCTGTCCCGCTGAGTAATGCAAAATATAATATCCTGAGCAGTTTTACCTGAATGGTTTAGTGGTTTGGAGATTGTTTTTAGGGGCTAAGATATTTAGGGGCTCATTAGCATTTTCTGGGTTGCTGATGGCTAATTGCTGATTACAATTACTCTTATGTAGCTAAGTTTTTATGTTCCTTACATCTGAGTAAACATCTGCACCTATAGGAACCAAAATAATTCCAAAACTGTCACTTACGTACTGCAAGGATATTGTTTTTTGGCTAGTAATGATGGCAAAAGAAAAGTTGATGAATTATAGAGCATCTTATTGTGATTGCTAAAGTACAGGCTGTTGTATGAGGAAAATAAACAGATCTTCTGGTCTGGGGACTAACAGCTTATCCCTAAGGTCACTCTGTTCCTTAGAGGCTTATCCTACCGTTTCTTCTCACTTGATGCTTTAACACTATTACCACTACACTTTCAATAACACCCTGTGCTCCTCATTTATATTTATGGACCAGTAAACACTGTCTGTCTTTGGCATCCAACATGACAGCAAGGTCTTGGCACACACGTTTCTGGTATATTTGTGATACTGAGCTTTGCAGTGAATCCTACAGGTGGCCATTTCCTTATGTATGTGCATTTCTGCCCACTCTTTCCCCTCTACCCAAAATTCTTGACGAATTACTTGTGGGGTGAAGCGTGGAGGAGTTTGTGGATGAAATCAGGTGATTCTGGGACACATAAAGATTGATAAATAGAACATTTGAGGGAGGAGGACTTGTGAATGAAGACAGGTAATCGTCGATAGAAAAGTGAATAGAAACTAGCTACCTATCAGTGTAGAATGTGTGCACAGTGCTGCTTTACTTTAGGAAGAAAAGAGATTGAGTCATATATCAATTAACCTTAAGCCAGATAAGTGGCTGAGGATTAATTTACTAGATAATACTGGAATCTGGGAGGATGTGGAGGATTTGTTGGAAACTATTTAAAGTATAATTAATGTCCCTTTTAAATACACGGAGAGATAACAGAATTAGTTGTGGGGGGAAAGAAAACCTTTTTATTAGAAAATTGAACATTTTCAAAGGAAAATAAATGCTTAAGCATCTGTTCCTGGCTGCTGGGAGGTGATGTGGTTTCACTCAAGACAAAGGAGCTTTCTGGAGTGACACGACAGAGGATCAGGTCCTGGAATTAAATGCTGAGTGGCTGAGCAAGCTGCTTGTTAAGATCTGGATAATGCCAATGGGAGCTTCCTTGCATGGCAGGGGGCTTCTACAACTGCATTTGGAACAGGATTTGCTTCATGCCCGTGTCTGCAATGCACTGAATTTCTTGTGCTGAGATCCTGAGCTCCTTCAGCTTCCGCTGCCTTTTCTTCTTCCAGAGGAGAGAGACATTTCCAGCAGTTCTCTCTGTTTACCCTTTGGGGCGAAGTGCATCTCTAAAAAAAAATGTAAATATTTCGATTGCTAATTTATACCCTTGGCATTCAGGGTGACTTCTTCAAGTGACTGACATGCTGCATGATTAGTTGCTCATAGCCTCATTAATTAGCTGAAATGTCATTTACGTCGCATTGCCTCGTTGCGTGTTTTGCTCTGTGTGCAATCACTGGAAAGGAAAGCACTTGTACAAATACTGAGGCAGAGCCAGCATGGCTTTTTAGCTGAGGGACGGTCTCTTTTTCAGATTATCATCTCTATCCCTTAAAAAAAAGTACTGTGAAGTTCTATGCCACTTGTACTTCCATTATAGCAACAGCAGGGCTGCAGCAGGCACTGTGCTTCCTCAGCTGGAATTAGCAGAGTCCCCACTTTGAAAGGGGTGACATGAAGGGGGTCACAGAGATGACACTGAGTCACTGTGACACTGTGTGCAGGAGGGACTGGAGGGGAGATCCGTGGCTCTGGGTTGTTCCCCTTGTGCAGGAGCTGTGGCTGTTGCTGTGCTCACTGTCCTGGGGGCAGAGCGAAAGCAGGGGGAGATGGAAGTAGTCGCACGCAGTGATTTCTGTCCGCCTGCCATAAGCAGCTGCATCCCTCGTGCTAGCAGGGAGAAGTCTGCATGCTGCTTGTTTGCACGTATGGCGGAACAGCTCCATCAGAAAACACAAAGGGATGGATAGCTCACCCCCACAGGCACCTCTCATTTGAAGATTTCCAAACCCTTTGAAACAATGTCCCAAGATGTAACTCCACAGAGTTTAGAGGTGTTTTCTAGTTCTGCCATGCTTAATGTGTTTCGGAAAGTTTCCAAAAGCTAATGCTTTATTCTCTGGATCTATAATAGCAGTAACACATACCCCTCCGCTGAGCTTTTGATTTAGTGCTTTATTGTCCGGCACATCCAGCACCCACCTTCTGTAGAGTCCATCTGACTTATTTAAATAGAACAGAAAGAACATTTATGACCAAGAGTCAGATTTCTAAAAGGAATTAAGCACCTAAGCTCCTTTCAAATCTCACCTGCGTGTTACAGGAGACAACACATCAGGATCTATTGTCCTCTCCATTATGCCTGGGATATTTTTGCTTTATTAGTGATGCTGTGCCTCAGCTCCTATTGTATCAGCACTAGATTTAATGCATTTCAGGACACGAGGTGCTGGGAGGGAAATAAAGCCCAAACCAGCTGCTGCTAACAGGTCTGCAGGAGAACCCATCAAACCCTTTGCCATCCCCTTAGCTCTGCAGGCAAGTGGTTCTGTTCAGCTGGAGAAGCCAAATTATGAGAGATGTTCTTTTGTATCAGAAGGAGCGAGGTAGTATTTTTACCCAGTGGTGGGATGTAAAAGCGCCTCTCCTTTCCGCTTCCCATATAAATAGGTTTTCCATTACTTGATACAATACATTTCAATGACTGGAAATGTCACAGTGATTAGGGTAAGCTGGCAGTTTGGAAGTGCCGGAGTGCCTACGAAACCCAGCCTGGCAAGAAGCTTCAAATTATCTTAAGCTGCTAAAACGCACACTTTCCATCCCACAAATGTGATGATAATTTCTTTTTGTGGTGCAGACTATGGAGGAAAATGACCCTGCTGTGCTTCCTCTGGTTCTGTTATGTATTCGCAGCAGCTTCTGAGAGAAGCAAATCCACGTGATTTATTTTGGGTATGAACAATCTGTCTTGCAATAGCTGTAGCTCAGTATTCACTTGCCTTTAGCCAATATTCTGAGATCATAATATTGATGATGATTTCATTTTGCCATGAAAGATGATGTTTTCTGATGCAGTCCACAGCCCCGGCGGTCCAAACAAATGTTACTCAGAGCTCCACAAGATTTTTCTTCCATTAGGAACAGGTTAGGCATGAGCTGGCTTATTCACAAAGTGTAGCAACAGGCCAAATGCAGAGCAACTCGAGGCCAAGTTGCATAATTAAATAATCCAGCACCTGAATGCAGAGTGCCTGGCCCTGTTGGGTGCTTTAGGAAGTGTGTTAGACATCGGGCTTCTTTTACAGTGAGCAAATGAAAGCATGCCCCCCCCCCCCCCTACAAACAGAGCCATAGAACGGCTTGGGTTGGAAGCAGCCTCAAAGATCACCTCATTCCCACCCCAATAAACACAGGTCCATGCTTCTGTACAAGCGCTACCGAAACAAAAGAAAACCAAATTCTTATTGAACCTGAGACAAATATTCTGAGACAGCAGCTCCTCGGCCCATCTGATGCTTCCTCTCCCCACGTCCTTTTCAAACGAGGTTTCACCAGGAAGGCTTTCTCTCCTGGTTTATGATGACTTGCCCTTTATCGGAGTGCTTGTTTTGGGTGAAGCCTTTGTAACAGCACAGCTGATGGAGGAGTTTGGGCATGAAGAAGTTATCAATATTAAAAATCCTTTCATGACAGCAGAGCCTTTGTTAGAGAAAAGATGTTCATTATTTTCTAAAGTCGGTCAGGCCCTGTACTCCTCCAGTCTGTTCTGTTGCCAGGCTGCCTTTATTCAGATCTATATATATATTTTCTTTTCTTACTCATTAGTGTCTGTGATGAACAAAAGTAGAATAGATATGAAAAATAGGTCCTGGAAGGTAAAAGGAAAAAAAAAGACAGTTGACATTCAATTAAAGTCACTTACCACAGTAAAATATCTCCCATTCAACCCCAGCTCTGCCTTTTGAGTTATTCCTACCCCAGCAGTGAATGAAAGGCTGCCCGAGGGTAGAGCTGGGGCAGCGAGAGATCGCGGAATGGATCATTACTGCTTAAGCAAGCATAAAACAGCCGTGTATTTTCCCCCGGTTCTGCTATGGGAAAATAAAAACTGTCTGTTTCTCCTTATTTACTGTAGTGGGTTAGTGATAATCGCCGTTTATGAAGTCACTCATAAGAAAGTAATAGCCTGAATAGTGCTTTGGGATTAAAGCACATTTTTAAGTGATGCCATAAGGAATCATTTATGTAATGCAACACTGAGCCGTAGCCCTGAGATGGGTTTACATCTCATGATTGACCAAACATTGCTTGTTTTATTGCCCAGGATGATATGTAGCATTCTCGTATTTTTCTTTCTGTGTAAAAGTAGCTTTTGTGGCTGGTGGTGTTTGGCACCGGTGAGAAGCACAGGGGAGACTGTGGCTGGTGCTTCCCATTGACCTTACCTGAGTGATGGAACACTTCCAGCTCAGTGGTGGGCTCCATCCATGCCATGGGGCTGCACTCCCAAATGGGGAAAAGGCCTGTGAAGTGACAAAGGTTAGGAGCTGGGTAGGGGAGTAACCAGAGAATACCCAAGTTGCTGTTTTTTAATGAACACGCAGAGCAAAATACAATGGTGTTAACCACTTCATCAGAACAATAGTGATGGTTTATTTGCGTTCTGGGAATGTGTGGAACCAGGTTGTATCTCTTAGAGCCCTCTTGAATAAATGTAGTACGAGATAAATTAAAATCCTTAGTTTATATGGTTGTGACTACAGAAATGTCAGCATATGTAATGGGCTTTTCTTGAGGAACTTTCTCAAAACATGTACATCAAATCAGAGCTTTCTATACTGAGACTTGATGAACATCTTGAAGCCTTTTTGTAGAAAGAAGGTTTGCACCAGATTTTGAAATATACCACAAACTTGTCAGTTTTAAAAGCAGACAGACACAAACACTCCCCCTTTTCCCCTTACACACTCTTCCATCCTGTTTCTCCATCAGATATGATCACGCTGTTTTCAAGTGAAGCAACACCTTCAAATTTCAGCAGCTGAGGCCGGAGAGCTGCAACTCTGGCACTGCAAAGCAGTATCCTAAATGCTTGATGTCTCTTCCCAGTGTCTTGTTATCAAAGCCACAGCATCTATGAGTGTGCAAGTGTCCCCCGTTATTAAAACACTGCTTCCAGGCAGGTTATGCTAACATCTGAGCCAAGATTTGTCTTTTTTCAATGCTGTTTACCCTTGCAGATCTGAAGCATCTTCCCTAATGGCCTTCTGAATACTTGGCAAAAGCCATTAATTTGGAGCAAGGATGGCAATTGTGCTCATAAGAGGGCCAAAAAGACTGTTCTGCTGCTTTGGTTTATTGGATGACTGAGCTAATTCATTCCTTGTATAGGAATCTTATTTTTTACTGTTGGATGGTCACCCATTCAGGATTGTAAATCTAATTAATTTGAAAACGAGATTTTTCAAGAGGGTGTTTCTGTTTTGGTTTAAATACAAGAGATAATTAGCTAGCAAAAACTTTCTTGCTTTGGGCTGTACTTTTTGGCAGTTCTGATGTTAAGCTATAGGCAGTATATCAGGTCCAAGAATGCGGTGATTAAAAATGAATTCCTTACTGCTTGGAGGGTATCAGCGGCTTAGCTTGTGTTTGTTAGGAGAGGGCATCTGTCTCTCTGCCTTATTAGATGAGGAGAAGGCAAATATAAACACAAGAAAGAGCCAATCCAGCCCCTCACATTGCTTTCCCTTTGCCAAAAGCCACTGTACTGGCTGTTCTTGTGGGCTGCTGCAGCTGTGAATACATCTGCTGTGACTGTGCCTCTCGCCACGGGGGTTGTCCCCATAGGTTTTCTCTAAAATGGCACTGTCTCAACACAAATATTGACAAGTGCCATCTTACTGTGCTGTATTTTATCCATGTTGGACATCCCCGGAGGAACAGCATATGCAGAGGTGCTGATCAGTAGGTGTACCCTTCATGTGTGTGGATAATTATCTGCAGAGATCTGCTGATGCATTGGAAAAAGGAGAGTCCTGTCAACCTTAACTATGAACTGCAGATAAATGGACACCATCTACTCTTTTTCTGTAGTTGGCACCAGATTTACACTGTTAAGATAAAAAAAAAGTAAATAAAAAAAAATCCTTTGCTTTCCATCATTTTTATGCAGGATCTTTACTCTGAAATATGCTAGAAGCCATAACATACCACTAAAAGTGTTCATGTGCAGAGGAATGTCCACAATGCCAGCAGGCAAAAGGCACTGCCAAAGCGCAGTGGTAGGGTGAGGAGAAGTCGATTTGCAGTATGGTTCCAAGAGAAGCAAGAAAACATATGGGAAGGAGAAGCATTCGGAAGGGTACTTCTGAGGCTGAAGACCTGGATGGAGACAAGAAAATCTGTGTTCGGTTCCCGATGTTGGCATGAGCTGGCTGTGTGAACGTGGGCAGCTTGTTAATTTTATGCCTTGAGTTAATGCTGGGATTCTTCATACCTGGTGTCTGTCACTAGATCCTAGGGCAACGAAAATAGACTTCAATGAGTAAAGCGGCCACCACAAGTGCTGCTCTGCTGTAGGCATCCTAATGTACGCTGATAGCAAACAAACAGGGTGAAGTTTTGAGCAATATTGACTAAAATTCCTTAAACGGGTCTTGGTGATTGATTACTGGGGAGAGCAGGGCATGGACAGTGGCACTGCTGTGCCCACCTCTGCACATGTGCTCATAAAGAGCTCAGGCTATATTAATGGAAACAGTGCCTGAATCAACTTGCATTAAGACTTCACTCCTAGAATACATTTCAAGGTATGTAATGGTCTTGTCGGCATTTTACTAACAACTTAGTGAAATCTGAAATGATTGCTTTGAGAAGGAAATAATCCATCTGCTTTTAATAAGAATGCTGATGGAGATGCAGCAATATGGGATTGGTCAAAGCCTGTAGGTAAGTTTCTAGCTTAGTTTTTGATGGAAATGTAATCCTTATGCGGGCAAGTGTCTGGGTGTTTGGATTACATTCCATTGATGTTAACTGGGAAAAGGAAATGGGGGAACAAGAGGGAGAGTTCACAGGGCTGAAATTCATTCACGTGATTCTTCGCACTTCTACAGCTATTGGTGCCTGGCAGCTTGGAGGTGGATATTGGATCTTCCAGAATCCTGATTAACAGAGATGTCCTCGTTAGTGTGTCAGTATTGCCCAGTGCTGTTTTCTTAGATCCCATCTTCACCGTAGTGAATCATGAAGAAGTACAGTCCAGCTGATTTTCAGCATTTTGTTGCTAGAAAACTCTTTTTTGGGTCCCTTATACATGGAAATTAACGTAAAGACTTTTTTCCAAGAGAACAACTGTGGGACAGTTTCTTCTGCTCAGCTTTGATTAAAGGCTCTTCATGTTTATTTTTGAAAGAATCACGAGGCGTTTACTTGATGCCAAATATAAGTACAGTGACTCAAAGAGAATGCTGAGGTCCAGATTTTGAAAGACGAATCAGTGAGACGCTCCAAGCACTATTAAATCCCACTTCATATTTTCAAAGCCGCCAACAAATGTAAACAACAAAAATTAAGATAACGTGTTGTTTTGGTTGGTGTTTTTAGAATGGCATATGCTGCTGATTCTCACAGAGCACCTCATAGTTGATTGTGAGCTGTGCAAGTGCTTTAATGCCACGCTTCATAATGATTCACATGTACGACTTCTTTTGTAACTTGGACTTTTGCTGTGTTTCTGAAAAAGGCGTACTTTGTTAAATCAAACATTGCACTTTGTTTGCCCATTCCTGCACGTGTTTTCACTGCTCTTGTTGTGTGAAGGGTTTTTTTTTTAAGGCATTTAGGCATCGGAAGAAAAAGAGAACAAGTCATTTGTCGTTGAGTGCCTAAACAAGGCGACTTCTGTTGTTTTTATGCTCTCAAGTATTTTTGGAAATCCTAGGGATACCTGTTTACTACTTAAGAAGACAGGTACCTTCAGACACCTTGGGTGTAGAGATTGTGCTGTTTACAGTGGAATATATGCTAGATAAGACTTTGTGGATTATTGTTAGGACTGGCTCTCCTATATTAAAGTTTTAAGCCAAATTTCCAAGTATTTTATTTTTCTCAATGGGGATATGATCTTGTTTGCTTGGTCCATCTCCAGATGCATTTCAAAAGGTCACCTTGTGTTTTTAATATTTAAAATTCACATAATGTGAAAGGAGCAACAGTGCAAGTGCCTGACTTCAGATACAAATAGCTCTTCTTCTTTTAGAACGAGAAAAGAGCTGTTTTTGATGGTGCATGAATTGCAGCTGTGAAAGCTTTAAAATGTTTATCATTTCTGTCTGTGATTATGTAGCAACAAAAATAGGGATGCAGTTGACCACAAGTGCTAAACTGAGAGAAAATCAGTCACCTTTCCAAAGCCTGCCTGAGTACTTGACAAAATCTACAAGAATGTATAATTTTAATTGGCATGTTGTTTAAGAATTGACACATTGGTAGAAGTTGAAGCATGTATAACTTCTGATGAAATAAATTATGTGCGGCTCTTTTGTTAGAGGTCATCCTACTCACTATGCTACTTATTTGAGGTGTACTTTTTTCCATATCTTTTCCATCATAAGGAAAAAAATCCTTTATGAAGCTTCTGGGGAGTATTGGCATGAAGCTTATGTTTTACAGATGGAAGGCTGTGAGGCATCATCGAAGCGACAAGAATTTATTGCTCCATGGCCTGAATGTCAAGTTTATCGCCTATCTGCAGACATTTACAGATTCTGATTCCCGTTTCTTGCTAAGGTGTTTTCCTGGAGTCCTCATAGGCATGAAGTGCCCTTATATTCTGTTAGTTCTAGTGGATTTCTATGGTTTGACTGAGTCAGGTTCCTGCTCTTCCAATACTGAGAACAAGAAATTTCGTGTCAAATCTCAAATGAGAACGGTGGAAATTCCCATTCTTTCTCTTGCATGTGAGAACTTGTATTGACTTGAGGTTTGAAGTCAGAAATTTTAATCAACTAGAGTGCATTCTTGAGTCTGATAAATCTTAGCAGACCTTTTAATCTATATAGCTTAGAGCAAGTGCCAGAGAACACAGCCAGCTGGAATATATACGACTTTCGGTAAAGTTTCAGAATTCCTGCACATTTGTTTAGGATAAGGCTCTCTCTGAGAGGTCATATCGCTGCTTTGTGGAGGAGGTTTAAGCTGACTGTGACCTTAAATTGCAATTTAATTTTTCTTCCCAATTTAGATGACATGAGGGTGCTAGTATAAATGAGAAATAGGACTTCTATCTGGTGCTGCTATTTTTGTTAGGTGTGCATGCGTGTGCAGATACATCTGTGTTCCATTATGCCCCATTTCTAACTTCTTCAAGTTGCCCTTCTAGTCATTTTCATGACCTTCTGAAGCGCTGAACTGAATATCACTTATGGGCAGAAGCTAAAGGCCAGCGATGTCACTTCGTAATTCGGTTCAGTAATCTTCAGGCTGAGTTTAATAACAGAGTTCATCTGTATCTGCAGCCCTGACTTTTTTTGGCAATCCACTTGTTCCTGCTGCTGCTTACATGCAAGAACAGATTGACCACCCCCAGGTACCTTGGAAGTGATGCTGGTGGAGCTGGCTGGGTTATTCTATATTTACAGGGCTTGGGAGTGTGGATGAGAGCACAAATTGGCACCCAGTGCCTGTGACAATAGCCATGCCATGAAAGACGTGTAGCAGGAGTCAACCAGCTTGGGCTGCTCACCGTCTCCATGTATGCAGCACCGATGACAGACTTCTTGCTAGCACTTGTGTGGGGATGATACTCCTAGAAGCAAAGGTTAGTCTGGTTGAAATGCTTACTGCTAAGAGAGAGACACTGAGTTACCCACGCTGTGTTTCCTGAGGGGCGTTGGGATAGCCCTTGCTCCAACATCTTCATGAAGGGCAACACTAAGAGCCATACTCTCAACTTGCAAATAAGGTGGGGATGTATTTATCTTCATTCCTCTTGACTCTGAAGTTTAAGATTCTGCAAACCTCAAGTTCTGTCCCCCTAGCTCCCAAGATTTCTCTAAAAAAGAAGATAACCTTGGCAAGCTACTGTAGTTGTCACTCACTCTTTCCTTTGGCACTGTGAGGACAAGTATTGCTTGTACCCTGGAGGCAACCAGCAGCGCTAAATTCTATCCAGCTGTGACTGCTGCTTTATTACCATGAGGATGCAGGACTGAGCAGACAGTGCAGAGGGAGATATTTCAAACTCCTCTCATACCTTCAGTTTGGGAAATTACATTTCGCTATGTAGTTTTTAATCTGTCGGTATAGACCATACAAAATGACAAGAGAGCATGATTTAATTTTATGATAGCACTGCATTAGATGTCCATTTTATGTTGCTGTAAAAGAGGGATTTGAAGTAGTGTTGTGCTTCACTCTTCCTTCTACATTTGAGATTCTTGTTTCTCGAGGTCTGGCAATAAAATCCTAAGAATATTTTCATACCTTTACTGTTGTCTCTTGGTGCCTGGTTATCCATCTAGTGTCCTATTTGGAAAACAGGTATTGTGTATGTGCTGAGTGTTGTTGTGTAATTTTATCAGGACTTGGCAAAATGTTTTATTATGGAGATCGAGCCTGATCTCTTATTTTACAGGTAGGAAAAAACAATTTCAGAGGGTGCAAGCCCCAAGATGTTGGCCAGAACCCAATCACCCATTTGGTTAGCTGTCCATGACTCTGCTCGGAGTGCAGATGTGCTGTCTTCAGAGAGCAGAAATAATGGCAGCCCACTGCTGAATCATCAGTGAGCAGTAACTTCACATGGGAAACAGGATGGAGTGTTGGCCACTCCGGGTTGCTCATGAGGTTATGCTTCTTGCACAAGTGGATCCTGGTTGGCCATTGACCTGCACTACTTAATTTATACAGCTACGACATCAGTGCAAGAAGGCAGAGTTTTATTGCAGAAGGATAGGGAAACACTGAGCTTTGGTATTGGGTGCTCAGAGAGCAAATTTGAAGCAATGACAAATATGTGGCGGTTTTGTGTAATCAGCATGCTATCTGCTGTATTGAATCATGGAAATGAAATAAAACCCAAGGTGAGCATCCATTTAGGAGTTCCTAAAGGGTTTCTTGAGAAGAGGCCAAATTCAATATGTCTTCAGGTGCCTTAAAGTTCATGCAGAGAAAACACACTCTACTGCCAAAATTTATTAGAAAGGGCTATTATGGGAACTCTGAGGACAATTGCTTAGAAGGCACTTGTTTCATCATTTTGTTTCTTAATTATTGAAGTGATGGAAGTCAACAAGATTTTCACTTGGATAAGCAGAGAGCAACCCAGAAACAAGCTGAGCAACTTTTGTTCTAAAAATGTATAAGGTTTTGAAGAATGAAAAAATAAATAGATGGTGGAGATGGAGGGAAAAAGAATAGGCAGAGAAGGAATAAAACACTACTGCACAAAACAACCTACTCCACTCTAATTATTTTGTATGTACTACAATTAAAGGAATCTTAATAAATTAAAGCAAACTGCAAGAGAAAACTAGGAAGAATACAAAGGAAGAACATCTCAGACCTCCTAGGAGCTGCAGTGAAGGGAGCCCTGGTAAGTTTAGCTGCTGGCAGTTCTAATTCTCCCCTAATCGTGGGACCCTACCTCATCTGTGCTGCGCGTATCACAGAGATGTTGAACTATTTTTAACAGAACTATAAAATAGCTCTGATATCAGTTTTAGAGTCGATGTAGATAACACACTTGAATTTCTTATTCTGTTAGGTTTCCATTTCTAAGGTGTGTGATGATCTGAAGTCAGCATATGCTTTGTGGTAAATGTGAAATACTTCCTCTATTTATTTTATTTTTCTCTCCAGGATAAAGCCATGGCTTTTTTTTCCAGCACAGATGTGTACTATTTTAGGATTAGCCTATCCCTGCCCCCTCCATCCCACTCACATAAAACACATTTAATTCTTCTGCAACTTCGCGTCTTAAGTATTGAACCCAATACTTTTTAGATAACACTGTGTTCTCACAAGCAGATGAGGCTGAGGATTTGAACAAACGGGAGGCAAGAGGGCACAGTTATTTCAAAGAACCTTCTTATTAACATTAGAAATTACAGATTGGATATCTGCAGTCTGCCTGATGTTTTCAACACTTGCCAAAATTGGAACGGCATCAGATTATTTAATTGTGAATTGAGCCTGATTTCCAGTTTAGTAGCAGCTCCAAATAGAGAAATTAAGACTGTTTTTCTCTTCTATCTCTGTTGTAATGCTGGGGATTGGTTGGTAAAAGTCAGCTGGCATAGAATCATAGAATATCCCGAAAGGGACCCGTAAGGATCATCAAATCCAACTCCACTGCTCAACACTGAGCAAATTCTTACTCTGTAGTGTGGTCTTAGTGAACTGGGCTACGCTGCAAGGGGAAGGAGGGTCTGTAGAGGAGAGTAGAGTCTCTCTGCCAGTACTTCTCCTTTTCTGATATAAGTTTGTGTTTTTTGGTGTTTTTTTTTTTTTTTTTTTGAGATCTTCTCCAACTGAGGTCAAGGGGAAAAGAACATATCAGTCTATCATTGTCCATCCTCAAATAGGGGCCATGAGTCTTACAGACTGGTGCTTGGACTCTTTACCCTTGAGCCCACAGGCAGAAGCACATGGTTCATTGCAATAGCAAGATTTTAGCCATGAATTAATCACCACATACACCTGCATCCCTCTGCCTCCGGCAGCTCCAAAAAAAGGGTCCTGTCAGGAGTGTCCTAAAATGTTCTGCCAGAGCACTCTGGTGGGGATTGAAGTCAGGCTGGAAGCTAATTCTCTGTGCCACGCTCCTCGTGGGGCATAGCTGGACTCCCATCCAGCTGGATTCAAGCTGGCAGCGGAGGAAGAACTTACACAGTAACTGCATTATGAGCGATTCCATGGTGTGAGGTGGTGCTGTAACAAATGACAGCTTGGGGCCCTCAAACGTGGCATTACCATGGTATGGTGTCTGCTCAGTGATGCGTAGCAGCTCCACGTGCCCAGTCAGTATGTGGGATGAGCACAGTGTTCCTCTGAACAGCCCAAGTTTACCTGGGCAGGAAAAAAGAATCATCCTAGAGGTTTATTAGAATGTGTTCACATTGCTAATAGTGCTGGTAGGGTGCTAATTAGAACAATACCTCAATATCTAAGTGAAGTTATAGCTCATAAAATTGCCTCTGATGGAGCCATTACAGTTTTTAGAACTGTTGACATAGGGAAGACAATCTGCACTGCATAAAGCCCCAGCCATGATCGAAGTGGGGTATTTTTTGGCCCAGGTATGCAGGACTTGAGGGTTAAATTGCTTCAAGGCTTTGATTTTGTTCTAGGTATCTTTGTATAAGATATTTCTACTGCAGGAAGTAGGAAACATTAATTCTCTTTTCCTCTTTGTAAAGGAGAAGGAGTTTGCTTTAAAAAGTAAAAGCTGCTTGTAATGATGATGGCTCACTTGAACCAGTGTTTGGGGAAAAGCAGCCTCCAGTGCATTCCCCCTTGTTTGCGGCTCTTTGCTTCATAACCTGTGCTGGAAGAGCAGAGTTTGGGCAAAAGGTTTTCCTGGCTTAAATGGAAGGAGAAGAGTGACTGTGAGATGGCACATGGTTGGGTTGGGAGTGCTGAAATTCCAACTATGATCACTTTTAAAATGTTTGAATTTCTACTTTTTGCTTTGAATGTAAATATGGATTTGATGAACTAATGAGGACATTTCTGCTTATATAGAATTCATGCTAAAAACGGCTATAAAAGGGTATTTCTTCTCTTCGGTGAATTGACAGCCGCTCTTTGAATATATTCTGCTTGTGCTGAAAAATCAAGACACGTGATTGTCTCTTTCAACTAAGAAAAAAGTACACTTTTTAATGTCTATATGAGTGAAAATCTATGTGATTTGCTGTGATGTTTCCTCTCAAGAAGCACTGCTTTGTTTTGGTGTGTAACTATTGCTTTTTCCTTCGCTTGTCTGTCTTAAAGACAAATTCTAGTGGGAATGCACATCTGTGATTAACCTCCCTTTCTTCCACTGTCTGTCAGAGCCTTCTCAGAAAGACGTTGGTTTGGAGTTTAGAAATTACAATGCTGAGAAATTGTCTAAAGTGGGAGTTTGAAGGTAATATGTTGCAGTGGATGGGACTTTTTTTTTGTTTTGTTTTGCTTTTTTTCCCTTATGAATAATAATTTTGGGCATTGTATGGCTGATTTGCCTGCAGCAAATCAAGGAGAGGTTGATTCAGCCAGACAAAACAAGGCTAAAGGCATAAAGGGGAAGGAGGAATCTATTCCTCATCAGCAGGTTTTCTTTCTTCAATAGCCAGTTATTCTGGTTGGTACCACTTAATGTCTAAGCAGATGTACATTGACTGGAAATGATAGGATATTTTCGGTTGGACCAGATTGTTCACATGGATATCCTGCCCTTAGATAGTTATCATGGCACACACTGAAAATGCTGTCCCAGAACTCTGCTCCTTGCAGGGATACACGAGCTGTTCTTAATCAGCTGTGCATGAAGCCAGCCAGCTTTGCCTGCAAAACCATCCGCTGTTATCATGCTAACCCAACTGTTTTTGCTCAAGGCAGATGAAAGAGCATGAACTGCCCCACCTGCAGATCTCTGAGGAAGGTGAGCTCCAGCTTAAGGGCTGTGCTGGAAGGAAACACCACGTGTGCCCAACCTGACCGCTTACAGAACAGATGTCTTTCCACTGGTAGTAGCAGAAGCATTGAGATCAGTGGAAAGACAGATTTTTAGAAAGATTTTTTTGGATTGTTATGAGGAGGCTTTTTCGGTACTGGATTGTAAAAAAGAAAGAAGTAAATCTCAGACCCTCACCACTATTAAAGTCTGGATCTAGAGACTATCCTGAAAACCATGTTTCTTATAATCACAGAATCATTTGGATTGGAAGGGACCCTTAAAGGCCATCTAGTCCAACTCCCCTGCAATGAACAGGAACATCCACAACTTGGTTGGGTGCTCAGAGCCCCTCCAGACCATCCTTGAATGTCTCCAAGGATGGGGCATCCTCTGCCTCTCTGGGCAACCTGTGCCAGTGCCTCACCACCCTTATTGTAAAATTATTCCTTTTATCCAATCTAAATCTCCCGTTTTAATTTGAAACCACTTCCCCTTGTCCTGTCATGACAATCCCTGCTAAGGAGTCTGTTCTCTTCTTTCTTACAGCCCTCCTTTAGATACTGAAGGCTGCTATCTGGTCACCCTGGAGTCTCCTCCAGGCTGCACAACCCCAGTTCTCTCAGCCTGACTTCACAGGGAGATGTTCCATTCCTTGAATCATTTAATCCCCAATTCTCTAGTTCTGCAACTGTAACTTTTTAAAAACATTCTCACATTTCAGAAAAACACTGCTTAAAAACACTATAGGACTGATGACAGCGTGAACAATGGCCAAACTTGCGCTAAGCTTTGACAGGCCAACTCTGAACGAAGTGCTTGAGTGGTCTGAAATGTTTCAAGCTCGGTTCTGCACCATGCTGGTGCTGAGCAGCAAACACCATTAACATGACAGTTAGGTTGTTTGTTCGCTGACCTTCCCAGCACAAACCTGAGCATCCCTATTTAAAGGGGATTACCTTATTAAAGGTAGGAAGAATGATGGCAGATGACTCACAAGTGGCATCCTGAGATATGGACGGATTGCTGGAATTGTTCAGCTTCCCGGGAAGGTGCACATAGAGATTCAGAGATGCTGTGTTAGGATCTGGGTCTCTTCTGCATGTGCTTCTAGAATGGATTGCATTTTCTTCAAATGCCACTCCTTTAAAAGTGGATAGAACTCCTTTTAGTGCGTCACACTGAAGTTGGTAGAGATAATTCCCTCTCTCTTAAACTGTTCCACATAAATAGGAAAGCACTGCATATTTAAATCAGAAATTCATGGTTACTCAATCACACTAGGGGTCTTCCATAAGAATATCTGTGTAGCTGAACGCTGTGTACCACTTTAGACAAAATCTCCACCAATATCCCCGCTGAAGGTGTAGTAAAATTCTCTGAGCGAACACAATTTGGCAAGGCTCACCTTGTCTAGGTCATATGTGAGAAGAAGGATATCCAAAAAGAAATCTGAAAGGCACTTTGATTTGCCTAGGTATTAGTGTGTATAATTGAAAAATATTTGTCTCCCTGGATTTAAAAAATGTGTTGTAATACCTATGTACCACAGGATGGAGTTACAGACTTAACTTTAGATTTTCTTGCCTTCCAGCCAAACTATTAATGTTGTTTTTATGTGCTTTCTTAATACTTTGTACTTGCAACAGATGTGTTCAACTATATTGGAGAAGATTCTTTCCAATTGCAAAGGGCAGAACGAGGTTATTCCTGGCACAAATCCTGCTTGCTTTGTATACTGAGAGTACAAATTGTACATGGTGCTTGTGTCATTGTTCTACATGCTTTAATCTGTTATGATTCGGGATTTATGGATGACAGAGCATATAGACACAGCAAGAACCACCCAAAACGTTGGGCAAGTTGGAATAAATACTCTTTCTTCTACCAGCTTGCACATATCTCCGTTAGAAACATGCAATCTTCCTCTCCCCACCCTGACCTCTAATATTTTCATCTACCTTAAAGAGAGCTGTCCACCTCCTCCTCTGCACCTTCAGTAGGTTTGTACATAATCACAGCCCTCATCCACTTTGGGCTTTTCCCTCCTCCATGTGGCATGCAAAGCAAGCTCCCTTTTTTCAGAAGTCCGGAATGCTCTGAGAAAAACAACCTCCAGGAGTGATGGATTTGATCCCAGTGTATGGGATGGTGCAGTAATAGTGTCACGTGGGCAGTGCAATGTCACTGAAACCATTGGTTGGAAGTGATAACGAGCTCAAGTTTGGAGCAGCGATGGAAAATCTCTCAGGGATGATTGCTGCTAGGAGTGAAGAGAAAGCATAAAGGTATTTTCTCTGTGTGGTTTTTCCTGCTGAAGGAGGAGGCTGTGCTCTAAAGGTATCTGCTGCTGAAATCCTCCCTCTGAAAGGAGACTTAATGCAATGAAGCTTGAATCATAGTGAGTTCTGGAGCTGGTACTGCCAAGCAGCCTGTGCCTCCTGCTGATTTGAGTGGGAGACGCATTCCCAGAGATTTTGTTTCCAGGCAGGCAAGCTAACCTTTAGCAAAATTAGTATTCCTCAGCTTCTCTGTCTGTACAAAGGTGCTGGGATTTAATTACATATCAAGAAGAATTATGAAACTGAATCCACTAGTGTTTGCAAAACACTTGGAAACCTTCAGATTGTGTAACTTGGCAGTATTAATAATTATTATCTACGCCATCCTGGCAGTTTTCTGCCTATCAGTCAAGACACAGGAGTACTTTCTCTTGGAGACTTTAGAAGTGTCCATTGTCACATGCAGAACTGCTTCAGAAGAGGTGGTAGGTGATTTGTGATAGGTGATTTTTGGCCTGCAGAGCCGCCTTCACGTTGAATGATGTAAGCTGTCTTGTTTCTCATTTCTCAACCACTTCTCAAACATAATTGAAATTTTACCTTTGCCAAAAAGCTCATTTTCAACTTTAAACACTTTAAGTCTAGAAGCATGGTTCAGGTTCTAGTAAATGCACTCAATTAAAAGCTAATAAAAACCTTGTTCAGTGTTTTTATGATTTTTGAAAGACTTCTTTTCATCAGCAAAGGATTAATTTGAAAATTAACTGTGTATTCATGAGATGTGTAAATTCTGAAGGAAAAAGGTAATTACGGCTTTCAAAGCTTTGCTTTCTCCTCTTGAGATTTTTTTTTCTTTTCCCTTCATGTTATCCATAAAATATTAAGCTAAATCCTGGACGCTATGCCCTTTGCTGGAGATTGAACGTGGAAATCTTGATTTTGAAAGCCTTTAGACTTGTGTTTCCTCATAAAATAATAAAATACGGGGAGTATCCATTACTTACAATGGTTTTTCTTATTGGTCCCTGGCCTTATCAATTCTCAAAGCTAAGCGAAGTGGGGTTGGGTCAATACTTGTAAGAGAAATCTGGAAGAGATTGGCATTAGTGAGTCACCTGTGAGTGCTTTTCTCTGACTCAGTGCCTTCAGCGTGGAAGTAACCAATCTATCATTTGGGTGACAAATAGCAGTAAGTAAAGTGGAAATTTATGAGGAAGTTGTCATGAAAAGAGCAATACTAAGCTCTAACAACTTAAATACAGGATGCTATACAGTTCTTGTCTTATTCATTGTACAGTAAGTGTTCTTCACGAGTGACTATCTCCATGAGTTCTCACCAGGATAAATCTCTTACAATATTTCTCAGGGACCGGCAATTCAAAAGCAATAACACAAAGTCTGAAGCAACTTCACTCTAATGCTTTTATTTCTTACATCATCTCCTATTAATATTTTTTTTATCATTTTAATAGTTATTTTGTCTCTGAATTTTGGACCATTTTCAGCAATCAGCTCCAGAAGATTGGGGTAGGAACTTTTAAAACTCCTGTAATTTATTGTATGCATATGATCTTAACAGTATGCTTAGCCCTGCCCTGAGTTAAGAACATGGTTGTGTGAAGGTTCATTCTCAAGAGGATGCTGTGTAAAATCATTATACACTTACAAAGTTCCAGATAGGTAGCTTGCCCTTAGTGAGATAAAGGCTTATTAATCTCTTCTTTTAACTGGGGTGTATCTTTATTAGAGTTTTAGCTTTAGCTTTCAACTGATGTAGCTTTTATTTTGCATGAAATCACTTGGATATTTTGTTAGTGGTTTTTTTTTGCTTTGTTTTCTTGCCTTTGCCATTCTTTGATACATTTTGCAAGATTTGTGAGCTGAACTGCTTTAGGAAAGCATGTTTTTGGCTTGCCTTTCACATTGCTTCCTCTATTGTCTCTTGACACGTCATGTTTGTGTTGGTAGAATGTCATATTGCGGTGGCATACCTGTAGAGAGCTGAGAAAAGCAGCACGTTTCAATCAGCTTGTGCTCTAGAACAGCTCGGTATTACCCATATGGGTTTGACTGGAAACTACTACCAATTAGAAAAACAAATTCAGCTGTAGAGATTTGAGAGAAACAATGATTTGCATTCAGTCTCCTGACAGAGCCGGGTTCTTATCTTGATCCAATGTGCCATCATCTGGACTTGTTTCCTATAAAACTCTTTCCTGACTTCTGCTGGTTCATGAGCTGCTCCCAGAATACATTATTTTATATCTTCTTATTTTTAAGGGCTCAATCATCTTTAGGGACACTTTCCAAGCCATGTGTTCTTCCTTCAAGTTGTGTTGTCAGCTTGTCTGTTCCCACCTGCTACACTGTCCCACCTTGCTTCTGTGAAGACTATGAGAATAGTACGGACATTTTAGCTAGTTTTCAAAATTACTTTTGGCTGAGTACCATCTTCACGGTATTACTGTTATCCAGAAACCTTCAGTTGCTAGTATTCCTTCATGGAAAGGGATGTTGTGTAAAAAATGATGAAATTATTGCAGTGTGAAGACATTAAGCATGAGAGCATAACCCCTCCATAAATAACATGATTACATGGATATTACTGCTAAGGATATGGTATCGTTTCTAAGCAACACATACCCAGATATATTAAAAACTTCAAATGATGTTGAAAGATACTCTTGAGAAAATCAGTGACTACTGTTTGCTGTCTTAGGTAATGAGAATGTACTGCACAGTTACTGTGGTGTGGTGAGATGTCTTGGCCCTCCAATTAAGAATTTCTCAGCTTCTGTGAGTACCAAGCAGATAGAGAAATAGTAAAGAGTTTAACATTAATGGTTTATTGTTAGAGTGTAGTTTTTCACTGAACATTCAAAATATCTTCATAGGTCTGAATAATCAATCATGGCAGCATACAGTGCATCGTCAGTACACTCAATATCTAGTGTGTGCACAGCATCTGACAGCCAAGCAATGGGTATTTGAAACACCCAGGAGAATAAGATAAGAATTACTAGGTTTCAGGGCAGGAAAATGCAATTATGGTCACCTGCTAAAGAGCTTCTAATACACACTGTCCACGGAACCTCACCCAGCATTCTGCATGCCAAGTCCATAACTTCTGCTTGTTATAGATAGGCTGGATATATTTTTAACAGACACTTCCTTCAAAGACTGAAAACAATGACAAATTCATGGCATCCCTCAGGATTTGTTCACTAGGTCAGTTCTGCAAAACCAAAATTGTCTGGTTCCGATCAGGCTTTGCCTAACTTCATCTTAACGTGCCTTTCCCCCCTATTAGCGAGGTGCGAAAGAACTGCCTTCCTTCTGTAGGTACTTCTGGATTATCATATGCTAATAATGGACTATATCCTCTTCCTCCAGGAGATGACTATAAAGCTGTCAACAATCATTTGGGTTTATAGCAATAGCAATTATACTAGATATTTTTGATTAAATGCTAAATGTTACATGAGTAATATAGAGTAATAAATTACCCTTAGATTCAGAATTATGCTGGCTATATATTTAACTCATATTTGGGATCATGGAGCATTTAAAACTGAATTGCCTTTGCTCTAGGTATGCAAAGAGGTTGCTATTAGTATGACAGAACAGCTTCCCTGTCCTATTATAGATTGCTCACATTGATGCGGAGTAACTGTTCAAGTGAATGTCTTTAAAGCAATTAAAAATGTGCTGAGTCTGAGATAATTTGGAAAAGAAGACTTCTGCACATATGGGTAGAATACCATGAGAGATCTATAAGTTTGCAGAGGAGTAGTGTGCAGCCAAAGTTTGTGCTGTATAAATGGTCCTGATTCTGCCAGAGGTCTGTGCCTGTGGATATTTTTGCCTCAATTTACTGTTATCAGCTGTCAGAAGCCCTCCGAGCAGGGAGTTGTAAAGACAGCAGTTTCACGCTGGTTTTTAATTGTGGTACTAATAACTGATACCAAGGGCTAATTCTTTACATGAAACCTTTCAAGGACACACAGATTTTGGACAGTAATGGAAACGTGCTTCATGAATAGCAGTTTTGCAGCATGGTTTTGGTGATGTCCTCATGAGACAGACTCCAAAGGAAGAATTTAGTTATTGTTGATCAGTGTTGAATCAGATTCAAGAGAATCAAAGGGTATAACTAGAAATAACACGCACCTGAGTTTAAGCAGGTTTCAAAGAAATGTGAGCATATGCTTGGTTTTAAATGGTACGCCTAAAAGCTGCTTTGAAAGGGCCTTTTTCCTCATTAGGTTAGGATATGGAAATGGAAATCTCTTCAAATTAAAGGCTCTTAATAACAGAGGAAAAACCAATTCCAATAAAATCAATGTAGGAACGAATGAATGTAGTTTTTGAGAACCCCCATAATGTGTGCTCATTCTATAGAATACATATAATGTTCATTCTATAGAATATATAGCTATAGAATATACATATACGCAGAACGAACACGCAAAGTTGTGGCATGACACAGTAATGTGGTCATACACTGCTTAGGCTGCAGCAGACTAGGAAGGATAGTGGACTAGCAAGATAGACATAAGAGGATTTAGTGTTAAAAGCAGCTTGGTGGTTTTTTTCTTTCCTCTGTTGAAACTGTACTATAATGCTTAGTGCGCATTAACCGTTTGTCTGAATAACCTGAAGAAAGTGATAAAATTCCTGTCACTGGATTTACTTAAAATTAGACTGGACAAAAAGTTCCACTTAATCTCCTGAGCAGTATTTTTGTCATAGGGCATGTCAAGCAAAGCTGAGGATGTGTCTAAATTCTGTCAAAATGATTGAGGTGAGAGAGGAAATTTCCATGGGCTGTTGATGGGAATAACTCTTCAGGATGTGTTCTTAAAGCATATCTAGAGATGTTTATGTGAACATGCATAGGAGATCAACTATTTAGGACAGAGCAGCAAGTCTGCTTTTCTTCTTCTTAGCAGATAGTCATGCCACGAGTAGAAATTTGCTGCATTTTTGGAAATTTATTCAGATATTCTGCTTGTATGTCTTGCTGCCTTACATTGGCTTGTGTTGAAGAACCTCATAAGCACCACTGCAAAAAGCTGTATTTGTGATCCACACAGCAAACTTGAAAAGCACTAAGTTCCTCAGACTTCCCAATGAGAATTTCCTACACCTCTTTGTGCAGAAGTGCTCACAGTGTAATAGAGAACTGCCTCCCTAAAGAACCAGCTGAACCTCGTGAGCTGAGCAGGTGGTGAACTCGTGCTTGGTTGGGCTTGACAGCAGTTGTATGAGAACCCCCAGTGAAAAATAAGTAAAATCTATGCTCTGAGTCAAATTGTCAACTGGTGCAATTTGGTGTAGCCATGTTCCAAATCAGTTGAAGCTGTTGGGCTAAGAATCTGGCTCTTTATCTTATCAGCAGATGGAGAGTTAGGAACGCATCCATTTCTACCAGGCACTTGTCTTTGTCAGTCCAGCTTCATCCTGGAAAACCAGGGACAGCAGATAGGTGTGATACCAAAAACAACACAGCTTTATTAACAGCTAGCAGTTTCTCTGTATCATTTCAATTATGCTCCCAGGTAATGAGTTCAATATACTTTTGTTATGTGACTATAAAGCTGCCTATGGGATGACAAGAATATATGATACGATGTTACAGTCTTCTCATAACATTCTGGGGTAATTAGGACATAAAATTGAACTGAAACTTTAAAACACATTTCAACTCTGTTCCATATATATTACTCTTCAGCGGGCAAGGATAGTAATTTAATATTGACTTTTGGCTGTGAGATTACCATATAATCTAAATGCTAATAACAATTAAAGCACGGTGTGATGATTAAAGTGTCTCCTGGAATATTGAAAATCCAGGTAATAAATGGTGAAAGGATGTATAAGCCAGAATTTAAGAATCTGTTCTGAAGGTCTGTGCTGAGAAGTGGTAGGCTGAGCTGAAGAAAAGTTTCCAGCATAGACTGTCCTCCTTTCAGGCTGAGCCATTAAACAGACGGGTTTTAATATATTTTAATTTTGGGCTCTATCAAATGGAAACGAGGGCTTTGAAGCTCCACTCTGCACCTTTTTTCTTTCTCCTCCCTTTTCTAAAAGCAACATTTTGTCTCGGGAGAGGTACAAGTCATGGTTTCCTTCACAAATTAGGAGGAATATTTTCTTTTGAAAGTTGGTTCTGATTAATGAAATACACACTTCAGGGTTTTCTAGGAGGCAGCAGAACTATGAAAGACAGCTAAAACAAGAAAAAACGAGAAGTACAAACCCTTCAAAAACACAGCCTTATGTGAAAACGCATTGAGATTCATTAAGCAGGATGCATTCCATGATAGATGCTCAGCACAAAATGTCCCTTGACTCAGCTGTTGGTTCTTCCCAAACTGCGTGTGTCTTTAGCTCTGCCTCTAGCTTAAAGCAGCACTGCCCGCTCCCCTGACATGAAGAACTTCATGGACCTTTGACAGGCTCATTTGCAGTAGTGTGATGGATCTTGAATTTGTTGGAGCAAGAAGTGGAGATCCGGGTGGCATGGCTGTTGCCAGTGTGTCCAGGATCTGTGTTGGGGGCTGTAGATGATCCAGCCATCTCTACTGAATAATGCATTTATGTGGTTTCTGATTTCATACTTCCACACATCACCTGAACATGTGCATAACATAGATAGCAATTAAGAGATCTAAGGCCTTCTCAAAGCCACGTTTTGTGCAATGACAATACCACTGTTCAGAAGAAAATTTAAAAACACACCTATCTTCAGAGCCCCTCGTTGAAGTTGTTATGTAGAAGGAGGATGCAAAAATCTGCAAATCTGTTTTCTATTTCACTCAACAGATTCATTTCCGCTTCCAAATTCATTCTTTTATGAACACCGAGAGCTTTTTTTCTAAGAGATGAAAAAAAAAAAAAAGCTTTGCAAGAAGCTTTTTTTCTTCCATCTCTAAATTTCTCCATCTGCTTCCACAGATGTAGAGTGGCCAAGCAGTGCATGAAACAGTTGTCATAAGCTTCACGGTAGCTGTCCAGGGATCCTTTCTCAGCCTGTGGCCTCTTGTGTTTTTTTCAACACGGTTTAATTTTCTACACTGCAGAACACACAAGGCTGATGGACTTATTTTGCCCTCCTTTTTATGCTTTGTAGTTTTTTGGGGAGAGGAAAGGAGCAAATAAGCTATAAAATGAATTGACTACCAAACCTTCCAGGAGGCTTTTGCAGCTGATTTGCCCAAGCAGGGCTCCTCTCTTTGGCTGAATTGCATGCTCTGAGCCACAAATGTGAAGGTGGCAGGGTTTATTGCCACTTTGCAAGCTACCTGCTCATGCAATGAGCCCTTGAGTAATTGGGCTCTCAACAGCTGGTCAGTTTTAACAAACAAGGACCTGCGTTGCTAGTGCATAAACTAAACTGCATTTTTAGTGCAACGCTTTACTTTGGAAAAAGAGTGGAAAAGAAACTTGATTGGGAAGTGTTACGTTGCACAATAAAATGTGTAACAAATTACCCAATTTCCTGATCCCCTTCAAGCTCAGAGAAAAAAGGCAAACAGATGAGAAATGGTTGGAATGGTTCAGGTTTGTGCTTTTATCTTACTTTGCTCTTCAAATGTCTTGAAATAGTCAGGATTTCTATAGGTACAGGCAGTGCTGTGTTTTTCCTTCCTCCATTTCTCCCTTTCCCAATCCCTTTTTTCAAGGGTTCCGTAGTGGATACAGGATGATGTAAGAAAGAACTAGTTGCTGTGTTCAGTGGATTTCCCTAGAGACCCCTTCTGCGGAGGTCTCGTTAAAGGGAAGAGGCACATTAGGCTTAATGCTTTGGAGGGAGCCTACTGGTACAGTAGCTGGTGAGAAGCAACTCCTCTGCAACATGTACTGTTCTACTTTTCTCTCTAATTTCTACCTGGTTACAAGGGCCAGCTACAGGCCGTTGATCTTCACTAGTGTAGGAGCCATCCCTGAAGACATTTGGTGTCTCCTAGCTCTTAGATGACAACAAAATAGTGGAGGAGATGGAGAGGAGAAAAGACATCTCGCCATTGCTGGAAGCCATCCCACCTTCTTTTTCCTCCATCTTTGTAAGGCAGAACAATAGGCTGACTGCCTGCATCTGCAACAAGCATCAGAAAGGCATCTCTGAAGGCAAAGAATAATAGGATGAAGTAGATGGGTCATTCTGATTACTTAGTTTTGTGGTAGCTGATTGAACAGGGAAAAAAAATGCTCATGTTGGTGTGACTTGGGGATTAAAGGCATTGAGTTGTCTGTGAAATATCCTTTGAAGGAAAAGGGAAAAATAAACCCAGCATTTGGCTAACCATTTGAACAAAATGCAAATATAATGGAAAAGACTTTTGTGTCTTGTGGTGTATTTGCAAGCTGGGATTTACAGTGCACATAGATTATTCTTGATGAAAACATTTTGACTGCTTTTTGTCAAAGCCCTTCTGTGCTATAAGTGCTTCTCTTCATCATAATGGATTTTCCTGATAGATATCCCTGCCTGAACCATCTTAACCAAAATGATTCCAAGCTTTATTTCTTTAGAATTTAAGAATGTGTATTTTATGATAATACTTTTACTGTGGATGTTGAGTAGTACCCAGAGGGCTGAAGCATTTGTTATTGTTAATAATACATGTTTAATAGAACTACTTTCTTCTGGAGGTTGCAAAGAACTTGATTAATTCTGCAAATGGGGATTATTTCGCCTGATAATGAAATGTCCTTATCTCACGGGTGAGGAGGGGAATAGGATGGGACATGACAGTTCAGAAGAAATACAGAATAGTTCATTTGGTCGTAAGTTTGCAAGCACGGGACGAGCATCAGAATGAAGGAATGGAACCCTAGTTCCCTTCCCCTGCAATCTCACAAAGATCCAGAATGTTGGGTCTTTGTTCAGCCTGGCAAGGAAAAGCACAATGACCTTTTTAATTGACGCCTCCCTTAGGTTTGGAAGGAAGAAGTGGGGATTAAGGAGGACTAGTGAACTCCAGCAACCTGCTGCCTCCTGTTCAGCTTGTCTTAGGACACCTGAGTGTCCCCGTGCGTCACAGGGACACAGCATCATTGAAGCTTTGACAACCAAATGGTTCATTCCAACACTCTGCAGTTTAAAAAGCCCCATTGTGGGTTGTTACACTTTGGTAAATCCTGATTTTAACATAGCCAAACCAATGAACTGAATAAAAGATTATGACCTAAATCCATAAATACATTTATGTGCTTAGTGCTTGTTGATAGTTTATTTTGAGGGTCAGGGCCATAACCTTTTGATCAGGAGAGTGTTAAAGTTGATGTCTTATTACTGAAACTTTAAAGAGGAATTCTGTTAATAGGGAAATGATATTTTTATCATTCTGCTGTCAGAAAGGTGTACTGCATGACATTGCCCAGCCCAAGGGTAGGACACAGAGCTCATGTTTAGCCTCAGAACATTGATGTTTGATAGGGAGCAGACTTTGTCTTCGTGCTTATCTGTGAATACATCTTGTGTAAGATTGACGTAGAGAATCATAATCTTTGAGTCTCCTGGCAAGGAGGTTTTGTAAGACAGATTGTAAAACTTTGCTGCTTTGTGTTTCTGTGAGCTGCAGACATTTTAGCAATAGCAACATGAACTGCTAGTAGGAAATGGCCCCCAGAAACTCTTTACCATAATAGCAAAGCACTGTCTGAATCTGTAACGTGCAAGCTTCTCACTGTTCTTAAAGAATACTGTGCAATGGTATGGACTTGGAGTACATGGGTGAGATTGTAACTGTCACAGCCAATGGTCAGTTCAGGGGTCTTTGGTAAATGTTAGAAGTGGAATGTCGGTAGGCTCCAGGTTTCTAAGCGGTAACTTTTTGTGTGGAGTATTCAATCGTACATAGAACAGAAATTGGTCTGTGGGTTTGGTAATCAACTGAGTAACATCTAAGATCTAAAGCAAAGTGATAGTGCTGTTTCTTCAGCTTTTTTTTGGAGATGTCTATGATCCCAGCAACCCTGGAGAGAATGAAAACTGCTGTGTGGTCCCAAAGAAGGGCTTTGAATTGCGCAAATCCACACTGACTCTTATCATTGCTAATATACAGACTTTTGAACGATGACTTTTTGTTTCAGAGACATTCCAAGTCCAGTAGTGTTCCAGCTTTACTGACATAGCTGAGCTTTGCTCTCCTCGTGGCTGTTTGTCTAAACTAGTGTGCGTGGTGAACTCTTCCAGAAAGTGGTAGAAATTTGACTCGTGATCACCTATGTCAGTTCCTGCCAGGCAAAGTTCACCTAATTATCAGACTACATCTCAGACTAATGTAGTTTTAAGGCTAAGAAATGTTTACCTAGTTTGTCAAATGCCATTGCTGTTTATTACTGTAATTTTTTTCTGCTTCATGTTGCACAAGCTAATTGAAAAATAAATTTTGCTTAATTTGAGGTTAACAAATCTGAATTTCTCTAAGTGAAATTCAACTAGGAACTAATTCAGGCTCTAAATTGAATCTGACAATCGCATCCGTTTACCTTATTATACGTATTAATTTGCTTTGCATTATATTCCCTTTCATAGGCTGAACTTGATTTGCTTGCCATTATTTTCCTTTTTAAGACTGTTTCTAATATTTTACTTTCTAATTAGCTCTTCATTTTTCCTTTAGCTTAAGTCTGTGGCACAACGATAGTCTTAATAAGGAGTAGCAGAATGGATTTTTCAGCTGCTTAAGTTTGGAAAAGTCCGAAGTTTAAAGCACCAACAGCTCTACCTGTTCTTTAGTTCTTCGTTTTAATTGACTTTAAGAGCCTCCTCCTGACACTCAGGACTCTGATCGTAGGGACGCGTGCATGTGAGCAGATTTATTTATGCATAGTCTCACAGTTGGACGCAAAATCAAGCCGGTGAGTGACAGAAGCAAGAAAGGCAGTCCTGAATCCCAGCTGAGTGCACTTTATTACAGGCTCGAACAATTCAATATACAGAACAAAGCAATATTTTAAAACATTCTGAAGAGCAGTAGAGACTTTGTACTAAAAATAACAAAGGCTTTCCCACTTAGCTGCTCCAGCTGAGGACTATTGTTTGTTCTCTGAGATAATTAGCAGCCGTCCTCAGAGCTTTCTGAGTGGCTTTGTAGACATAACTGACAGTTTAAAAACACAGAAGAAACACAGCAAGGCTGCTTAGAATATAGCACAAAATATAGGATTAATGAGTCATCTCCCAGGCTGATGGACAAGTAAGAAAAAGCCTCGAATAAAAAGAAAAGCCTCTCATTCAGTAATACATATCATCTTTCTTTTTCACTTTGTTTACCCTCAGACCATCATTCTCCTCTAAGATTCCTTGTCATTATAATTCAAATGCTGAATCTTTCAAGCAGGAGCCAAGCACTTCAAAGCTGAGACCTTTTTTTGGGAGCAGGAGAGCAATTTACCCCTTCAGAAGAGTAATGTGAGATTTCTAAAGCCTAGACACACACTGACGTATCGAATACTCTGATTAACACTGATTAGAAATAGAAGTGCGGCGTAAAGAAATGAATTCCTATTTTTTATTCTTAGTTCCGAATTACGTCTTTTCTGTGCTTTATTAAAAATAGCGACTCGCCATCTGTTATTACTGATATGCAGTTAATCCGAGTGTGGTTCGTACAAGTGAAGCAGATCCACCAGTATTCACACCTTGGAATGGTCACAGCCTTAAGCTCCATGATCACCCAGCTCCCTTAGTTTGGTGCTTCACTGCTTGACATCTGCCAGCTGCATTTCTCTTTTCGCTAAAAAGAACACAAAAAGACCCCAAATGTACAGCAGACAGCATTCACGGTGCCTCGTTTGCACAATGAAATTAGTGTTCAAAGATTGGATTATGGACAGGAAGATTATAGTATCACCAAGGTTGGAAAAGACCTCTAAGGTCATCTAGTCCAGTTGTCCACCCATCACCACCATTCCCCACTAAAGATGCAATGTTAGAATAAATCTCAGCATAGTACAGGAACCATGTGCATGGGTCTGGAATGGAAAGGAACACAGAAGTTATGTACCTGTGGTTTCAATTTGTATCATAAATTCACTGCTTTCTAAAAAAGTCATTGAAGGCCATCATTTCAAAGGTGCCTGTGCATCTCTCAGTGTGGAACGTGCTTGATAAACTGGATTGTTTCCTATTGCAGATTTTGTCCATCACACCTCTTGTAAAGATTTTCTTTATCTACTAGATGTGCTTTTATGACAGTCTCTCAGTATTTAATATGATTTCAGTCTCTGTTATTGGCATCTGCATATGAAATGCAGACGAATGTCTCTGCGGCAGAGGAGTATATGACCTCAGGATGTGCCGTATGATTACAAATGATATGGAATTTGTCTTCTGAATAAACTTTTATGACCATATGTAAGGAGGGTTTAAAAGTGGTAGCGCTATACACAGGGTTATTCAGAGCTGGAGAATTCATTCCCTGGAAAACACCCGCAAGAAAAAATCCAAAATTTCCCACAAGGTACATATTAAATACTTTTTTTCTGTTTAATTTGTAACATTACTTACAGCATTATCAAGGCAGTAGTCACTCTGACTTTACTTTGATTGTATTTTTATTTTGCGCTTTAATATTGCATACCTCTTGCATAAATCAAAGGCTCATCATTCTCCAGGCAGTCTCACTTGAGACTGTGTTGAAATTGTCACTTCCACACAAGAAGCACTCTAGGGTGCTGGGAATTAGCTCTTAAAATGGAGAGTAACCAAAGGGTTAGGTTACATAAAAATAAGTTCTGTTGTTCCTTAACATACCTTTATAAAGCATTTTGATTATTGTCATTTTTGCACATACTACGAAAGAAAACAACCCTGTTATGCTTTGCTAGCTGATTTACTACCTGTCCTCTGCTTGTGCAGCCACAGTGTGCTGTAACGTGGGGATTATTGTGTTCTCTTGTTCTGACTCCTGCACAAGGTTAAAGATTACATAAGGTTATATTCTCATGCAAATAAGATTTCCCTTTCCAAGAGTCTGAGAAGTAACAACTCATTGGATGGCTCTGCTTTGTGATAGAGCTTTGAAAGTCTTTTACATACAGAAAACACCAACATTGGCTATGTTTTTAGCTAGTTCCTCTTTAAACTTCCAGTGTTTATTGTGTTTGGGAAGCATACGTTTGATCACATTTGATCACACCCAGTACAGATAATACAAACTTCATGCTGCTTGCTCTGTACTCTATTATTTGGGTTTGACATTTGGGGCCTATTCACAATACCAGATGTGATCAAAACAAAACTTCCACTGAAAAATATATTGTACTAGAAAGCAAAAACCCCAGTTTATTCCAACTTTCAGAGACATTAAGAAATGTGAGAGGACTGCATTTTAATAATGCTGAATGAAAATGAAACGTGGCTGATTATTTTCTTTTCTAGCAGGAAACACTGCAGGAAATTTTACAATGTTGACCATTGCAGAGCTTTTTAATTTGCCCAAAGCACATATTCAGACATAGATCACTTCCCTTTGCAGTGTTATACCATCCTTTAAATAATACAAGAATGCCAAAGAAATAATTCAGCAATACTGCCTGACACCCCAGCTCTAATTGCTAAAGAATGCAGTCTTTGTAAGAAACTGGTGATGAATGTGGAGTTCTATAGTTACTTCATATTCCTTGTGACATTTATGGATGTCACCTTCCTTCCCATTCACCATTTTAATTCCTTTCAGTAGTTACTCCTGCAAAAATGAGAACTGCAGTGACTGAACCGCAACCTCTGTGTGACAGAGCTCTCCAATGTCCTTTATTCCTATTACCTTTTTTGCTTATGCACTATCGTTAAAAACATCAGCGAGCCCCCACTGATAGCTGCGTTCCCTCTCAAGTGACATAAGCTGAATTTTGAGACAGGGCAGGTTTTGGCAGCAGAATGTGCCAGTTCCGCTAAAGCAACCTCTGATCCCCACTGGAGGTCAGCATGCCATGTCTCCTGGGATCCCGCCAGCTGTGGCACTTGTGTGTTACAGCTATTAACTCCTGCTGAATTATGGAGGGACTTCATTACCTCTGAAATGACTGTTCCCGTGTCCACCCTTTCATAACCCCTGGCTTTACAGTGGAGAGGAAACAGATTTCCTTATGGCTGCGTGAACCCAACCGAGCAGTCTGCAAGTCTCTTGCGGAGGGTTTTAATATGGAAAAATGAGCAAGGCTGAGTTTGCAAACATTGCACCGTAGCTGTGGAATACCTTCTGTAGATTTTTTCCCCCATGTTGACCAATTCCAGGCCTTTCCAAGAAAACTGTGGCTTTACATGCAAAGTCTACCAGCCATTGTACAGTTCCCAGGGCAATGACTGAAGAACTGAAGGGAAAGGTTCTTGTCTGTGCTCAGAAATGGACACAGAGATGAGAAGAGGAAAGTCCCCCAGTCCAGACTTACAGTCTAAGTGAAAGCTAAGTGTACATAGGAGGGGGGGCCTTTGGTTTAATTCCTAATGGAGTCCAAGCTGAATATCCCCTATTGTTTGTTTACTTATTACTGCATTGCCTGCTGATTCCAACCCAGATCTCCAAGATAGATGCTGTACAAACATACACTGAATGACAGCTCCCATTGTGCTTCACTTGTGTAACTAGAACTATAAAGCATAGAAGGAGAAAAGGCCCTCAAAGAGAACAGCTTCCCTCACTTGCACAGCTGGCCAGCAACAAAGCCCAGCGGATGGTGCTCACTGCAGTGGCTCACTTTCAGCCAATACTCCTCAGTCTTTTTTTCCCTTTGCTCCCATTTCATCCGGAGCTCCAAATTTCACAAGTGCAAAAACATCAGAGAAATTGAGAAACAGGAGGTATTAAATAGCAGTGGCAAAACACAATAACAAGCAGAAACAAAGCACCTACCTGGCAGCATATGGAAATTACTATGGCTCATGTCTAAAATACAGATCCAAAAGCAAAAGGATACAGTTTGATCTTTTAATAGAAAAAACTTCCTTCTCCTTAGATCAACAAATATGGGGACTTGGGAACACTTCCGAGCTCTGTGATCTGGGCATTCCTCCTGCTTGTGTCATGACTTTGGGCTGGGATAAGACCCAACTCAACCTCTCTCTTCTATACCTTTCAGTTGCTGGAGAATAAATCTGTGTTTGCAGTATGGTTGAAGCCATATTCAAGGTGGCGTTAAGCCTGTGGAGCTGGCTGTGAGGCACATCTGATTAAGTTTAAACAGGGACCTGGTGATTCCTACTGAAGCAATGCATGAGTCCGCATGGTTTATGTCAGCTATATGTGCTGTGCCCTAAAAATGTCTACTCTGATTTGAATTATTTTTACTACCTGTGTCAAAAATTTTGGGCATGGAGTACTATAAATAGAATTACTATGTATCTTCTAATATCGTGTTGTGGAATAAGACAGTGTTCTAAGGAATTCCATGATTTCTGTGTATCTGTGTTAAGATAGCGTTATCTATTTTCCTTGTTCTTCCCTAGCAGTGGCTGTGGTTTAGTGGCTAGTGAAGAGCTTCTCAGGCAATATGCAATTCAAATTGGTAGGGGCTGGTGTCAAACTATATTAAATTCCAGCATGAATTTACTACACTGAAGCTCACTGCCCTTTGTGTTGTTGCTTAAATAAAGTGAATAACTGTAACTTGCGTAAGACCTCTGCGGTTTGGAAACAGACAGAAAAGTCATGATGTTCTGAATTAAAAAGCAAGATCAAACTAGTTGTTCAAGTACAGAAAAACTACATCTTTTCTTTTTTCTAGAGAGACATGAATGTCTGAAGAGGGTAAATTTCATTTAAAAATGAGGCTGGGGAGAAGAATTTCTCACCAGAGTTCGAATTTCTTGCAAACATGTCATTCCTCTGCTTATTTATCATCTACCCTTCATAAATGTCAAGTGTAATAACAAAAGGTTTTAATAAACCTGTCAGAATTGTTTCATGTCAGATTGAGTGAAAAGGTTATGTATAATAATAAAAACAAGACCTAAAACAATACAAAATTCAGCTACTTCTGGAGCCCTGGTCTATCCATCTCTCCTGAGGACTCAGTGCTTCATTACTGTGTTGTTTAGAAAAATAAATTCTTTTGTAACATGTATTAAAAGCTACATAGATGTGCACGTAGCACCTCGTGGAAACAAAAAAAAAAGCGGTTTAAACTAGTCATCTCAGTACTGATGACTCAATTTGGGGAGCTGATGACAAGCTCCCTTTCTGAGATGTGTCAGATAACAAGAAATATCCCGGCACCTCTGTGCTCTCTGAAATGGTTACACATTTTTTTCTTAAGCCAAGAAGGATGAGAATGGTTTTTTGGACCCAGTTCAGCAAAGTCAAGTATTTGCCTTGTTGCTTGACTTTAACTGGATACGTGCAATTTGTTGCTATTTATTAAAAGCACAGAGTACATCTTATCACTGAGAGAGCTGCTGTCCTCCCACGCTTTCCCCCAAAGCATTTAATTCTCCGTTCCATCTGCCTGCATAATCATTCCATTACAATTGCTTGGGAAAGTAGTAATTGGTTTCAAATGTTCCTGGTTGACCAATTTATATTTGAATACTCAGTTGGGGACCCTGTGTTCTCAATGGAGTGCTTGAATGTTGTCTGTATTACTGATGGTTCCCTGAGTACTCATCTTAAAGATTTCCCTCTTCCACACTACTGTTTTTACTTGACCTTGCACAAGCATATTCATAAGAGGATGTTGTTGTTAAGATGTTCTTAACTGAATGACTGTGATAATGTATACAGGCTGCCCAGCTCAGCTCAGATATTAGTTGGTATAATTACTGCTCTTGTCAACTTCACTGCTGTTTAATGTTTTGTCTTATGTTCATTCCCAGCAGCATAAAATAAGAGTGGGACACAGTGCTCTACGTTCTGCACGTGCATCCCCAAGGTCTACAGGAGCATGACAATTCTATTAAACAAATAGGCAAAAGCAACAATAGACCAAAGGGATGCATATGGTAGCGATGCATCTGAGACCCCATAGCTGGTTGGTTGCAGAGCTGGGAGTAACCAGTGTACAATTTAGGATGGTGAGTTTTTTTCCATTGGCAGTAGAATTCCTTTACCCTGACAAAAAGTAGCAGATCATCTACTGGCTTAGAAGTATGTATGTGAATGAATGCTCGCATACCTGTGCAGCATGTATGATAATGAAAAGCTTTTCAGAAATGTGGAGCTTCCAAGCTTCTGTTACTCCTAAGAAAAATCTTAGAATCATAGAACCATTAAGGCTGGAAAAGATCCCTAAGATCATCTAGTCCAACCATTTATCTATCACCAGTATTTCCCATTAAACTGTGTTCCTTAGTACCACATCTCCACGATTCTGGAACATCTCCAGGGACGGTGACTCAACCACCTCCCTGGGTAGACTGTTCCAGTGCCTGACCACTTTTTTCCTAATATCCAACCTGAACCTTCCCTGCCACAACTTGAGGCCACTCCTCCTCACCTGAAATGTTTCTGCCTATGTCATCTTGCCATTTCCAAGGCACAGCTGCAGATCTCTATTCATATTCTCTCACATGCCACTCCTTAGAGAAGTAAATTTGTATTTATTTGAGGCAGTTGACCTGTTTCACATGGAAGTGTGGTATCTACTAAAGCACACCAAAATACAAAGTGAAACTCTGAAGTCATTGACCTGCCAAAGATGACTGCTCTCACCTTTGCTGTTTTGCTTGTCTGTTTCATACACGTGTTCAATTACTGTGTTTGCTAGAGAATGAGGGAAAAAAGTGGGCTTCTGTTTAACTGAATAAGAAAGAAAATGTCTGTTCAAAAACAAAACTACTGATTTCTTTTACATTATTCTCTAAGCATTAAGCAGTTCCAAATAAGCTTTTTTTTTCCAGTGCCCTCATGAAAAATGAAGCCTGATTTTCCAAGTAGCAGCAATTGATGTATCGTTATCTGTTTTTTCCTCCTTCCTTTACAGCTGTTTAACATTGGCTCTTCATGTTTGATCAAATATTCGTGAACAACTCAGGTTATTCTACTTAGCAATCTAGTGATCAGCAACTGCCTTCTGGGACAACTGGAGTCAAACACCTCATGCATAGCAGCCGTGTGCTGATAACTTCCCAATGACGGGATTCATGAAATATGTAAAGAGCAAAATGTTTTAGGTCAGGTATGCGCTGACATGAATGAGTTACTGCTCTCTAAACTAGAAGAATGATTATAGTACTAATCAAAGACAATGAACGTCTTCATGTAGGCTGCAAATTCCTTTTTGCCCTGAGTCTCTGTGTCTCTACAGTAGGTGTCTCTGCTTCTCACGTTGCTGTTTTGATTCTTCTTTGGTGCAATGCCAGCAAAAGCTCATTGGTTTAAACGTTAGATGAAGTTCACAGTTGCTCATTCAGGATTTCTGGTAGACTTTTTCATCCACAGATGCTTCTTGGATACTGAAAGAAGAGGTTTGTGATGCAAGCTGTGCGACAGTTTTAATTATTACAAATGTGCCTCGTTTGTGAACTCTGGTGATGGAGCTTATAGCTGCATAAAATGTCCAGTACAGATCTTCTGCAGTCATAGCTTCCTGCAAAATTAAATGGAAGTTACATTCCCCTCTGTTAGGAGCCAGGGCTGCATGTGAGCCTACCTGTGAATGAGAAACAAACATCAGTTGTTTTACTTCCAAAATATATCCAGTCGGTTAAGCTGTGAGTTATAAAACTTAAGCAGAAGGTTAAAATCTTACTCTGCAACACATGAAGGACAACAAACAAACAAAAAAAAAGAGGTTTTAATAATGACATGAGTTCGAAATGAGAGGATTGATCTATTTGGCAATGAAAGCTAAGAGAAAGAAGTGACACAAAGCAAAGCAAAATAATTTGGGGGGCTGGAAAAAACTAAAGCTGCCAGGTGAAGGATTGGTAAGGTTCTGAAATTCAGCAAGGGATGTAAAGATCAAGATAGAAGCTTGAATATCATGAAATATTGAGGGATAGAGAACAGATTCTGTGTCAGCTTATATGAATTTTCCTAACATACTGGAAGAGAGGTAGGAAGAAAAATGGAGAGAGGTGTGAAAATAAGAGAATTTAGGGCAAATTAATGAAGAATTTTTCTGAAATTTTGTTGCTGTCCTTGTTCACTGCTGAACGTTTAGGGGTTCCCATGATGGTTCAAGGTCACTTTTGTAACACAGGCAATGTACATGTTTTACTTCCTTGAATGATGATGGTAAAGAAGTTTTACTTGGAGCTTCATCTCTTCTGCTTAGGATATTCTGGCAGTTGTTGGCGTTACCCCCATTGGGCATGGGGAATGGCAAAGGTTTCTCTTTTGTTTACAGAGTTTACGCTGTGACTGTTACAGCTATCGTTCAGTACAATGGGGGACTCTTGGATTTTAACCTGGTGACGATCTAGACAGGTTCTATTACACTGCTGTCACTCATCACCATTCAAGTGCCTATTTACAATGCAAAGACACAGCAGAAGCATGCAGCCAGCCACTGTTGGTAGTCTCTCCAATTTTCTACTTTCTTCTTGTGTAAAGAGAAATAGTTGCAGAGTTTCCCAGTGATTTATGCCCAGACATTTTTAATCTGGGAACTCTTGAGAATTGTTTTAGTGCTATCACACCTCTCTGATTCATTTTTCTCTGGGAAATCATTTCTAGAAAGCCAAATTGCTGAGGAGAGAGATATTAGGAGAAAAGGAGGTGTTAGTGATGAGGAAAAAAAAAAAGAAGTAACATTTGTTACCCGATATAGATAGTGGTTTAACTGTAATTCTTAGTGATAGACCAATTTCAAATTCTGGTAGCTTCTAAGTCTCTAGGGACTGAGGGCATGAAGGATTCAATTCTGTAAAACCTAACAAGTATTTGGTATCTGTATCGTGTGTTATTTGATGTTTTTCACGTGCTCCAGGATTTCAGCAAGCTGAGGTTTTAAGTTTTTCAGTCAGGTTTTACTTCTGCTATGTGCCACATTAGAATATGATGGACAACATATGTTCAGGCTCCAAAAGAACACCTGATGGTGCAGGGGCAAGACAATAATTTTATTGTTGAAATTTGTTTTCTGTGATGTGTGTCCAGAAAAGTACTTTCTAGACAAGAAGGTGCCATAGGAGTCTGCTGCCCTTGGAGTCTGACTGAAAATCATCAAATATGTGAGGCCCTATTGTATACTGAACTAATCTTGACTGAGAAAGTACTCAAAGAAAAACACTTATATAATGTAATTACTTCTGTTTGACCCCAGAGTTATGAAGCTCACTGGCTTCATCCTTGTTTAATTTAGTTGTGGCAAAACGAAATTGTAAAGGTCTGATTCCCATTTTTTATCAAGGCTATTATTCTGATAGAGATGCTTACTGACTTTTTGCAACGCTGGAATGGAATAAAGGAGTTTCAGTAGAATTGAACTTTAAAGCTTGGGTGATGCATGTTTCTATTATACACTGCAATCAAGGTATACTTATTTTTATTTTATTAGTGATAAAGGATATACACAAGCAGTTGTTGAGTGGAAAACTGGAAGCACAGATTTTAGACACAAAACCATCCACCATTTAATACTCCTTATGAATACCTGATGAACAAAAATCTTGCTGGCTTATTTTAATAGGTTCCAATTAATTGTTTGTCATCGTAAGTATTGGCAGACGTGTACACAGTAAAAGCTAATGTTTCCCAAAATTTAAAATGGACATTATAAATACAAATTATTCTTGCTGTGGTTTAATTCTAGTTTATGCCCCTACTTGTAACTGACTCAGAGGTTAATAATGCTGTTAGTTATGTAAATGCCAGAACTTGGACATTTTGTCTTGGTTCTTTAAAAAATGTGGGTGCTTAATCATGTCCTTAAATAGAAATTCCGGTGACTCTAGAAAAAAATTGATTTTATCATCAATAGAAACAGTACAGTTAAAATATACTTTTCAAATTCCCATGAATCTTTAATCTTTTACCTTCTTTTGACCTCCTAGGAAAACTGATGAAGGAATGCTGTAGCAATACTCTTAGCAGCTGATACTTTAAGAGAACGCCTTTATTTTTTCCGGAGTCTACTAGTGACAGTATTCAGAATAGATGGCCCTGTGGTTAAGATCAATAGATATTTTCTTTTAGTGCTGATTTAGCTTTATGACTGCAAAGGAAAGCAATTAAGTCAGGCCTGGGGAATATGTAAGTATGCACACATGTGCTCACACAGGTGGCAGTTAAATGACCTGTTTTTCATGATAGTATTGGAATAGTAATGGTTGAAGTAAATATCAAATGTCATCTAAACTGTTACCATAGTAATGTTAAAACGAGTTGAATTTCAGTCCATCAAATGAATATTCAGTTGATCCCATTCATTTCCATAAAGAGATGGTATATTCATTTCATACCAGCACTTGGTGATATTCAAGCACAGTTAGCCAACAATTTTCTATTCTTCTTCAAATCATATTCTTTTCTTTTGTGAAAATATCATTGTTGAACATTGACCAACTGTGCTGTTGTTTATTAATTTTAGAAATCTTTATGAAGTTTTAACTCAGTGGGAAGGGAGAAATCGTTCATGAAGAGTTGCAGTCTGACCTCACTTCTTTGGAGGAAAGCAATGGCACAGGAAAAAATTTGCAGTTGTGTATCTCTTGATTTCTAATGGTTGAGAATGCTGTCATGTACAAATGGGTGGCCAGTTTCTATGTGATTTGTTCAAGATGATACAGGAAACTTATAGGAAATTTCTTGTCTTTTTGCTTTCTACTTAAAAATCTCAGATACTTGTGTTCTTTAAACCACCAGAACTTGACTCTGCTTTGGGGTTGGCTTTTATTTTTTTTGTCCTCCTGATTTTAGTAGGAAAGCTGTACAGAGTTGTAGAACAAGAAGATGTGTTATGTTGAAACTTATTTTGCAGCGCTGCAGTATTCTTGTTCATACTTTCAGGTTCCTAAAAAGGCCAGTGTTTCCTGGTCATGTGCTGGTCACTGTATGATGATGAATTCATGCCCATATAGTTGGTGATTACATTCCCTCTGAGTTAATTCAGTTCTTAACGATGGTTATATTCATAAGCACTGAGTAGTTATTGAGTAGCCCTTTCTTGCCTGAAAGACCAGAAATGTAAATCTTATTGAAATATAATGAAAGATAGTCCATGAATTCCAGCACACTACAGAATCTTTCTTTGAGAAGTAGCAGCTGGAAGGTAGGACCTCTTTTGAGGTTAAAAAGACATGACAGCTGGCAACCCCCACTACAAGCTAGAGGATGAAAAGATTGAGCACAGCCCTGCAGAAAAGGACCTGGATGGGAAGCCGGACATGAGCCAGCAATGTGCCCTCGCAACCCAGAAAACCAATCACATCCTGGGCTGCATTAAAAAAAGTGAAGCCAGCAGGGCGAGGGAGGTGATCCTGCCTCTCTACTCTGCGCTGTGTGATCTCACCTGGAGTACTGCATCCAGATGTGGAGTCCTCAGTACAGGAAATACATAGACCTGTTGGAGTGCGTCCCGAGGAGGGCCACAAAAATGATCCAAGGGGTGGAACACCTCTCCTATGAGGACAGGCTGAAAGAGCCAAGGCTCTTCAGCCTGGAGATAAGAAGGCTGCAAGGTGACCTGATAGTGGTCTTTCAGTATCCAAAGGGGAGCTACAGGAAAGAAGGGGACAGACTTTTAGCAGGGTCTGTGGTGATAGGACAAGGGGAAATAGTTTCAGGCTTAAAGAAGGTAGATTTAGGTTAGATATAAGGAAAAAGTCTTCTACAGTGAAGGTGGTGAGGCACTGGCACAGGTTTCCCAGAGATGTGGTGGATGCCCCCTCCCTGGAGACTTTCAAGGCCAGGCTGGACCAGGCTCTGGGCAACCTGATCAGGCTGTGGATGTCCCTATTAATTGCACAAGAGTTGGGCTAGATGGCCTCTAAAAGTCCCTTCCAACTCTAAGGATTCTATGATTCTTTTCTGTAAGCAGTGATATCCTTGAAGACACCACAAGAGATCATAGAACCACAGGCAGGCTTAGGTTGGAGGGGACCTTAAAGATCATCTAGTTCCATTCCCCTGTCATGGACAGGGTTGCTACCCACCAGATCAAGCTGCTCAGGACTCCATCCAACCTGGCCTTGAATGCCTCCAGGAATGGGACACCCACAGCTTCTCTGGGCAACCTGTTCCACTGCCTCACCACCCTCTGAGTAATAAGTTTCATCCTAACATCTAACCTAAATCTCCCCTCTTTTGGTATAAAGCCATTCTCCCTTGTCCTCTCGTTATCAGGCAGTGTAAAAAGTCAGTCTCCCTCCTGCTTGTAAGCTCCCTTCAAGTTCTGGAAGGCTGCACTGAGATGTTCCCAGAGCCTTCTCTTCTCCAACGTAAACAAGCCCAGCTTCCTCAGCCTTTCTTCATAAAGGATATAGAGATGCTGCTAACTGGAGAAAGTAACAAGTTCTTTTATCTCTTTGAGTTGCACAGCTGTGGAGAAGAAATGAAAACTTGCTGCGGTATCAGTATGCTGCTTTAAAACCTGGATTTTTTTAGTATCTAATACTAATGATAAATATTTATTTCTGCTTTTAAACGGAACTCCACCGCTGCTTTCTTCAAAATGTCCTTGAGTAGATTTTTAGTATGACTTTAATCAAATGTCATTTCAACTCTAGTCCTGTTCTGCAAATCTCTAGTGAAATTCTATTAATTTTCAATTAAACTTCAAGTAAACCAATTAGCATTTTCATTTCTACACAGCAACAAAGGCAGAATTTGTAATGAGTCTATCCTGTTGTCCACAGAGGAATAAATGGTCTGGATAGATTTTTCCAGTGTATCCTTCTGTGAAACTTTGTCAAGTATATTACCTTTATCATTTTATCTCCTCTTTAGGCACCAAATTGGATTTACTGTGGCATACAAAACTATATTCAGCCACTTCTTCCCCTAAGTTGTATTTCAGTATTCTTTCCATCTTCATTGCAAATATACATATATTTTCTTTTTCTTTAATATTGTACAAGTGTGATTTTACAAGTCAAAACAGTGCCTTGCTGAGGCAGGCACTGTGAAACCCTTCTTGTCCTGAGCAGCTTCAGGACCTCAATTTTACAGAGGGCAGGAGAAGGAATTTTATCTTTTCATTCTAAATACATGAATAGAAGTGTCTGAATTACCACAGCTGGAAACAGACTCAGACCCAGAACTTTTCTGTCTCCCTCCACTGTTTCATCTCTCTTCTGCTTTCTCTTATTGCTTCCTCCTCCTCACACAGACATGATCCCTGCCCTGAAAAGCTTCATTATAAAGAATATATAGTCCCTGAGAGGGAATCCTGGAGTTCTTCCAGGGTGGGTATGGTGTCATAAACTTTCATCATTATTTCAAGCTTGCAGCTGTCTGTAGTGGTCTGCCTCTCCTTTAATGTTCTGCTAATCTAATCACTGGGTGCTGCAGTCCCATACCCTCACTCGTGCCAGCTCAGTTGCTTCTCTGACCCTGCACAGAGCTGTTGCAGGTCAGTAAGTGAGCAGAAAGCTAATTGCTTTTTTTAGGTTGGGTTAGTTTTTTTGTGCCAGGTTAGCTGGATGAAAAGGATCCACTTAAGCTGCTGTGGAACTACAGCTCAAGTCAGTGTCATAGCCAAGCTGCGGTTACGCTCGTCTCTTCCAATATCCTTTAAACTTAAAAGTGAGAGAGAGAGTCACCCTGGCTATGTTTCATGCTGAACATAAACATCTGAGCCAGGAAGCTGGTCTGCAGAGGTTCCCTCAGCAATTGAGAGAACTGTGCTCCAGGGGACATGTAGAGCACTTCAGGTAGTTCCTACTGTGAAATCCTAATGACAGAGCCAGTCCCACTGACTGCAGGGGACATCCAGGGAGTGCTGCCACCTATGCAAGTATTTCTGGTTAGACTGATAATACACTAAACCCATTAATTCCTAATAAATCAACTTTTGCCTTCCCCCATTTTTTTTAAAGAAAACAGACCAAAGGTTTTTGTTTTGTTTTGTTTTTAACAAAACCAGCCTCAAGTTGAATTCTTGGTTGAATTCCCCACTTGGTGCCTACAGGTTGCTGTTGGGAGAGCCAGCACTGGCTTGTAAACACCTTTACCTGTTTCTTTTGTGTGCTTTTTTCTGGTTATATGAACAAAGTGGGTTTTCCCAACCATCAGAGAAGTGTGAGTATACATCGTGCTGAAGCTTTCGTAATAAAGCTGTGATGCTCAGTAGAAGCTGACACAGAACATGTTTGCTCCATAATTTGGATGCTTAAAGGCGGTATGCAGTGCTCAGAAGCAGCCTTGTCTCCAGATAAATCCCTATTTAGGATCTCCTGACTGTTTTACAAAGCATTCATGAGATGGAAAGGGGAGAAGAAATAACATTTAATACATTTTGACAAGCTTTACCAATAAATACAGAGTGAGAGCACCTCTGCTGTGTCTCCATTGCTTTGATGTGCCAGACCTCCTGCAGGCCTCATTTGGAAATGAAAATGCACTGGTTGCACTTGTTAGATTTTGTATCAACTGCTTGTATGCCAAGCCAAAGAATGAATAAAGGGTTAAACTACCTGGTTTGGGCCTTTGGAAAGGCTGTGGCTAGAGCTCGTGGTAGTGTGGGTGAGAGATCTCAGCACAAACAGCTGTGTGGGGCCTCCTTGGCTGTGGTGATGGTTGGGTCCTGCTTGCACTTGGCTGAGCTGGCTGATATTTGGTGAAGGAATACCTTGATATTAGAGCTCCTACAGCTTGCACAGCCTTCATCTGGTTTTGCTCCCACCTCTGAGAAACAGTTGGTGGCAGCACCTGAACAGCAGACAGCAAACCTGCAGGCACTGTTTCCTGGCCTCCTCTCTAAAGCCTGAAACAATGGTCTTCTTACAGAAAATCATACCCAAGAAAACTCTCCAAACCAAATGATAGTTTAGAAAGCCGATACTGTGTCATTGTAGCACTGGGTGCATTGGGATCTCTCCACAGAGCACGCACACCCCAGAGCTAAATCACTCCCATTAGATACATTTAACATGCGAACCTTCACACAATTTCCCACCTATTCCCAGAATTATTGTACACATTAAATCTAACATTGCACCTGCTCTGTTCTGGTCGTGATGGGGGGGCTGCAGGGTTGTGAGAGGTGTGCTGGGGGTGGGCTCAGAGCAAGCATGGCTGCTGCCCACCCAAACTTCAACCCTGAGGAGGAAGGCCTGGGTCAGGACAGAAGACTCAAAAGGAGATGCTGGTGCTGAGGAGGAAGTGGAGATACACAGGGAAAAGTGGGGAGATACCTCCACCACGGATCCCCAAAGGGGCTGCGGGTTGTGACAGCATGAGGGTGCAGGGAGGTGAAAAGGAGGAGCAGCAAAGGGAAGAAGCAGTGCCCCTCACCTCAGCAAGCTGCAGAACGTAACGTGGGGAAAGGGTGGGAGGCCACAGGGAGAGAGGAACGAGATCTGCAGTGAAGCTGGGGTGTTTTCTCAAGTTCTTGCTTAATTTCTGGCTATTTCTCTCTCCCCTGTCATCCGAAATCTGGGAAGAAAACTCTCTAATTCCAATGTGGTGTTAGAAAGTGGCATTCCTTTATTCCTCATGATGCACACCGACTAACTTGACAAGCAAGCGCACCCTCTCAGAGCTCAGGCTCTACATTTAAACAATTAAGACATACATATGCAGTACATTGGCATACAGACTCATTCTTTTTCAAGGTCTCATAGATATGTGCTCATGTCCCTTTGGGCATGCTCAGTTGGTATCTAGGGTGTTGGAGTGCCCACCTACTTCTTTCCCTTCTTTCACCATCAGCTTCATCGCTGAAGTCTTTGACGTAGTTACATCCACTTTTCCCCAGTTTGGAAGATTTCCACCAAAAAGTGAGCCACTTTTTAAAAGCAGTGTACGTGAAACTCGAGGAAAATGACCTTGCACGTTTTGAGGCAAAAGATAAAAGTATTCTCTCGTGGCTTTAGTACTTCTCATGAGGCAAAACCATTGAGGCAGAAGATAAAAGTATTCTATTATGTCCCCAGTGCAAAATTATCGAGGAGAAACAAGACTGTTCATGCACTAAAGCTGAAATGGAATGTTTTAGAACTATACCTTATGGATTCCTTTTGCTAAGCTAAAATATTGGTTCGTAAACTAATGTACTGATCCTGATGGGTTGGTTTGCTAAACAAACCAACCTACATCACTCCATACCAGAATCAGTAATAAATATTTATGCTGATTGGTAATAAATTAAGAGAAATCCCCTGACTTGAGCCAGTTTTTGCCTCTGACTCTAGTCTAGGATTCAAACATGGAGAAGAAATAGTGCCAAAGACCCAAGAGAGATTTCATTGTTTGCAGGTGTGAAGATAAAGTTCTCAAAAGCTCCTAAGCAAGTCTCAGTGGGATGCACAGGTTGTTAAGACACTCAACTCTTTAAAATTTTATTTGTCAAAACTATCAAGAAACAAAATACTCATAAACAGCAAAATGTTTGTGTTTCAGAAGCCTTAAATGTGTTTTGTTGAGCCAAGCCTGCTGGTGGGACTAGAAGGAATGAATGGTGTTTTACTGACACATTTGTCCTTCTCATTACAGCTGCTGCAGACCAGCATGCTAACTGAGAACGGCTGTAACTTCCTTGTAGAAACAGAAGGAATTCTGCAACAGTAAACAAAGAATGTGTGTGTTTGGGTAAGAAAGGATTTTTACAATACTGTTAAGACAATAAGGAAAAGGTGAAAATTCAGAGTTCCTGTTACTATACATGAGAATGTAGTGAGAGGGAAAATGCAGCAAAGATTTATTTCAGCCAAGAGATTAGGCAGGTTACCAGAGGAAGTACAGCTGCTGGTGGGCCAGATGTCTGTCATGAAGATTGAAAAGCAAAACTTAAGGGTAATGAAAACACTTGGTTGCATCTTTCTGATGTCCAAGTCAGCAGGATTCACCAAAATGTAAAGCAGTACGTGGCAACAACACATGCAATCTGGTGTTGCAGAGATGTGACTGACTGCTAATCAGACAAGAGTTGCTGTGTATTCCACCTACTGTAAGTGAAAATATTTCTGCTCAGCACCTATGCCCTAGGGCAGGCATCCAAATGACATGCAAGTGGGCAACATGACAATTAGTGAGCTATTCTAGGCAGGTAATGCATGCTGAGCATGATAAAATCGAATCCACCTCTCTGAGCCTATGTGGGTCTTTTGGATGACTTTTTCCTTGAGGTAGTATTTGGGTTTTAAGGTACCTACCAAATGACTTAAAAATTTCTTTATACTATTAACAAATCTATTAGAAACTTGATGAGGCAAAAGGTAGAACATGTTCAATTGAAGGTTGAGGTTTAGAGGTTCTTCTTCATTTTGTTTTACTTTTGCCCATAAAACTGTGCCTGGGTTCAGTCTCAGCAAGTGATTCCTGAGTTATGCTGCTGCAACTGGGAACAGCGTCCTCTTTTAAGAAATAAGTTCTATGCAAATCCTTCTACGTTTTCTTTCTTTGCAGCAAAAAGGGCTATGCAATTTATTAATGCTACCAGTAACAGAACTGACCTTACATTTGACTGAAAGCCATTCCGAATTAGTATTGAATCACATTTCTTTGTATGAACAGGCTAAACTTGAAAGAAGTTAATTCAGTTTTTGTTTCCTTCTGTTTCTTAGTTCTGGAATCCTAAGTAAGAACAGGAGGTGCTATTTTACGTAAACCTAAGGAATTTCTTGCAAGTCTTGATCTGTATATACTTCTATTATTTTAACAATGATATAATGTACAGTATTATATTGCATAATATAGAGATAGGCCGTTATATGAGAAAATCCTAATGCTTGTTCTTACTTTTGGGTGTAATATTCCAGACGTTTGGAAGAAAGAGAAATATTTTTGATTTAAATATTAAGTAAACAATTATATCTTGATACATTTCAGTGGTATCCCTGAGATCTTGACTGTCTCCTGAGTTGTTCTCGTCATTTTTATCAGAGTGAACTTGGTGCAGGATGCTACTGTTTGGTTATAGCAATACCTTGTGCTTTAGACTACCTATACAGTGAATTATTTAAAATTGATGGCCCTTTGCAAACTAACAGCAGCGCTGTGACCTCTGGTATTTGGAGCTATTGTTAATAATAATAATTTGGAAGACACTCCGTTGTCCTCGATGAAAGTGAATGTGTAATTAGATATTTGAATTAATTATGCTGCTCTTGAGCTAACAGAGATGCCAAAAGGCTAAAATTCCCCAGGGACTCATGACAAGTTGGTGGCAGAGCTTAAAATAAAGCACAAATATATTTATCTCTCTGCCTTTCCTTTGCCACCAGGCAAAACTGATAATTGCTCTTATTTTATTTTATTTCTTAAGGAGGAGCCATATGTTCCAAAATACAGGCTGGGCAAAATGCCAAGCATGGAAGGAAAAACAGCTTTGCATCACCAGTGTTTGCTTTACATTGTCCTCAATGTTTTTCTGTCTGCTTCGCACAGACTGGGAGGGATGCTCTTCAATGGAAAATGCACTGTGTGGTCAAAGAGCTGAAGAGTCTACAGAGAGCTCCATTTGTGAATTCTGCATCGAAGGTAAGTCATATTAACACGCTTCTGTAAATCAATTTAATTTATGTAATTGAGGTGACAAATTAGAGAAAACAACCTAGTGACAAACTATTGTAATTATAGAAAATCATCCAGTGAACTAATTGAAGTAACAATCTATCAACAAAATTTATACATTTAAACACCCTGCTACATGCAGTGATTACACATGGTAAAGCTGGTGAAACGCTGTCTTCTCTTTTACAAGAGGAAAAATGCGTGGAAGTCTGAACCTTTCAGTGCCCACTTTTGGGAAGTTACGCAAAGGGAAGTGTGCGTCATGCTCTTGTTGCTGCTTAATGCAATCAGTTGTAGGCAGAAACCCTTTGCTTTGAACACTGGGTGAGGTCTTACATCTCCTAGTGAACTCCTTGGAAAGTATTTTTTGTACGTGTTCCAGGAACAATTAGTGACATGAGTTTTATAGTTGATAAGTGTATCTTATGTTGATGTACAGTGTTTCCCCCAGGACATGCTTGCAATATCAATTTCTGAGCAGTGATAATCATAGTTAGCTGACCAATTTTAATAATGAATTGCTATCAATGATTACTATTATCGATCATTTTCAGTAAATAAGATATTTACTTGCATTCGTGCCAACTTCTTAATGCTCACCCCTCACACAAGGAAAAATGAGTGGCAACAGGTAGCTCTGCTTAGCTACAGTTATTTCTGATGTAATGTATAATTGCTTCTATAATTCCATTTAATACTGTGCAAATGCAGTAAACAGGACAAAGTGCAAACATGACTTCTGTGAGTATCCCAACCTTCTGACACAGTCCTGATAACTGGAACACAACAGATTAAGCTTTCACCTTTGTGCTTCTGCCCTACTCTATAACTGGACCCACCAAGAACATTAAGCCCATTTGCACAATAAACAGCATTAATAATTTAAATAAGGGTGAAAAAATGGATGGAAGAACACTGCTACTTTACTTTGAAACTACAACACATTTCTCCATGGGAATGCTAGGAAAGAAACACCCCTTGCTGTAAAATTAATAGAAACTGTAACACTAATAATGTTCCATGTAAACACTTTGCTGAAAGCTAGTGGTATAAACAGAAGAGAGGTGGAAAATGCTTGTGGGAACTTGTTCAGGTTCCCAGCAGCTAGATTTTTTTATTATCTTTACAACACACACCGAGACAGTATCAAAGATAATGCCAAGACACAGTCGCCATGATAAAGCATTTAGACACATGTTCTTTGCTTGAAAAAGGGTACGGAAGAGAGAGGAGATTATGAACTTCAAAGAGCTGCCTTTAAGCTAGGAATATTTATACTCTAGCTGTCAGAAAACTGTTCTTCCGTTGTTAACACAGGAACAATCTTCACTTGAGCCAAGTCTCTAAATGAAAGCTCTGGTGATAGCCAGTCTTCAAACTTTGCTTTGAGTCTTGGCAATTAGACTGCTGGGATGGTACTGATGTCAAACATCATTAATACAATAATTGTATGGATGCGTGCAACAGTTGTTTCAGCTGTGGCTTTGCTCTCTAGGTATGTATGCCACAGCTACAAACACTGCTAACAGGTTGTTTTTAAAGACTCCAGAGAAGCTAAAGCAAACTGAAATGGTTCATTCCTCAGATGTTTCACATTTTCCTTCAGGAAATTGCCACTAAATGAAGGAAAAGCTGACCAATTGACGGCTAGGATAGAAGATACCACACTTTTTTTCACCAAGGGAGAGCAGTTAGGAGGAACCTAACTATCAGAGAGTGTCTAAAGGAGGGCTAGAGGATGGTGGAGGCTATAGAGTGCAAGATGTGAGGAGCAGCTGAGGTCCCATGGTTTATTTGGCCCAGGGAAGAGGAGGCTGAGGGGGAGGCCTCATGGTGGCCTGCAGCTCCTCATAGGGAGCAGAGGGGACAGCATGGAGCTGCATTAGGAGAGGGTCAGGTTCCAAAAGTAATGCCTGCTATTTTATTATGTTGTCCCACGACGTCAGGGGCGGGTGTTGGTGGTACAGCAGTACAGGCTAAACCTTCTGCCAATATTTCATTCCATCTTGTTGCTGTGAGACAGATGGCAGTGGAAGGGCAGATGACAAAATGGAATCTGACATGGAAGTGAGTATGAAGCCAAGGTGTGGAACTGAATTCTTCCACGCAGAAAATATGGCACCCATTGACATTAACTGACATTTACTGAATGTTTATGGAGACTAAAGAGTGGATGTGAGCACAGTAAGGCCGTGGTGGTGTGTTTCAGCAGTAGTGACAGTGGGTCACCTTTGCTGGTGCAGATTTGTGTAATATGTATATGCAGGCTCTTATTCATTGCTGGTGAAAATGCACAGCTAATGGTGGTGACTGTGTTGAAATATTGTGTTTTGTGGCTTAGAATTTGCTCTATCAGTGTTGTTGTGCTCTCTGTCTCAGGTGTAGTTTCCATGGAAACAAATAGGAGGCATTACTTTTGGAGGAACGTATGTTTCTAATCCATGGAGAGATAGCTAAGAGGTGTAAAATTACAGATCAGACCAGCAATGTGAGGATAGCTCCATACATGTTTATGTTATTTTTTGTTGTTGTTTTTATGCTTATTTTTTTTCTTCTTTTAGCAGTTTTGCATGCCTGGAGTTGTGAGAACACCATTCTGGAGGTTTTGTAGCTTAATGTATCTTGCTGTATGGTTTGGTGAGAAGCAGGTTAAACACTTCCAAAATATGGTCTACTAAGCAGCTTCTCTCATGGCATCAAAGCTACAGCACTGAGTATTGTGGGGAGGGGATGCTGGCAAGGGGTAGAGATGAACTGTTTATTGTAATCATTGAATGTGCAATATTGCTAGAAGGTCTCTGTTCACGGGAGGGTTTTTCCTGTAATTCTGTAAACATTTGTGGAAAGCAAAGCCCATCAAAAAAGAATCCCCTCAGGTGCAACCAAAGAAAAGCAGAGATCACTGTTCAATTAATTTTTTTCAATGGAAGCAGAATTAGGTTGCTGATTAACAATACTTCTACACATAATTTTATTTAAGACCGCTGAGCTAATTTTACTGACCCCATTCAGTATGTTATTTCCTAACTAGTTCTATTTAAATCAGTAAAGTACATGGATGTTCAAAACTTCTTCATCTTGAACCATTCACATCATAATTCTCTTTGCCCTTGTATTTAGTACTTGCACAGTTGTCATGAAAATATATTGGACCATTTGAGTGATTCTCTGCTATACCATTCTCATATTCTCTGGCACAGTTTGGCTCACTGTCTTCTTTGTGATGAGATTCATGGCTGGAAACTTTTTGTGGTCTATGTGTTTTTTACCTTTGCTATTTTGATATGTATCTGCAGGGAGAAACAGGCAATGTTTAGCCATTCTGTGAAAGCTAAATCTTACTTTTGTAAGAATTATGCAAACACATTTAACTTGTTTACTGAACAAACACCTATTCACAAAGCTCTAAGTTATACCGTTGACTTCTACTGCAGTGTAAAGTGGAAATGAACACAGGGATAGAAGTGGGAGAATAAAAAAGAAAGGTTGATAAAAGTGCCATTTCCTCCCCTTAAGAACAAAGCTGTTTTACACTTGGCCACAAACCCCTTCTTTCTTGGTAATATATATTTAGAATGATTTAGGAATACTTAAGCATTTTAGATGCATATTGCAGTATTTCTGAAGCTGCACTCTTTTGTACGGCTTAGAACAAATGAAGCACTGTCTCAGGTATTGTCTTCCATTACTGTACAAAGAGTTTCAAATGGAGATTGTCTTTTTATGCTCTCTGCCTTGATTTGAGTGAGAACTGTTTTCCGTCTCCTCTGTTTGCATCCGAGTTTGCTAGTGGTGCAGTAGTAATCTGGGCAACACCTAAATTGCTTAAAAAATAATTTGGGGAAGTCAATGATTAATGGACAGCTTGAGTCAACTCAATGAAAGTGGAGCCCTTTTTTAATTTTTTTTTTTTTACTATTACCTGAAAACTAAGGGGAAAGTAAAGGGAAAAATATCTGTCACAAACGTTTGAGCTTGAAATATGGAGATTTGAAAGATGTGCTCCAGGCTGTTTTCGGTAAGTAGGATTCCTGTACCAAGATGAATTCATCCTTTCTGCAAAAGGCAACTGTAGCCTGAACTGCTATAGAGAGGAACTGACCGGGAGTTAGGGGGAGCAATGGAGTTGCCTGGTCACAGCCTGAACCAGTAAACGAGCACCTGAGTGACCGGAGCCGGAGGACGCACACCCACCGCTCCCCTCTCTCTCCCCCTCTCGGTGCTGCTTCCGGCCGTGCTTCCGGGAGCACCTATGCGCTCAGAGCCCGCGCAGGTTGCACACCCTTCCCCCCCCCTCCACCTCCCTTCTTCCGGCGCGCCAGAGTTCGAACGAGAGGCGGCTGCATTCCTGAGTCCAAACGGTTGCCGGGAGGGGTGAGTTCATTCCCCTTTCTTTGGTATCGTGTTCTATAGCGCCTCTACCTCAAATAAAGGCTCTGTCATCGCCTGTGTTTGCTTTACAGGGGGATTGTATGACACAGTACCTTACTGACACCTTTTGCTTCAAATTCTGAAATCATTTAAAGTGATTTCTCTAAATACGATAGAGGAAATTGAAACACTTTTTAAAGTAGAGGCCTATATCACATTAGGTCATCGTTCTCCTGGGATTTAACTGGCTCTCTTTAGGGAAAAAAAACCATACATATTCATTTAGGTCCTAGGCATAATAAAGTGATCTATGAATGGCCGAGTGCTTACAGTTTACTGAGGTTTGTTTGGCTGTTGAGCAGAATTGAACCTCTGTTTAGATGGTTGCTCTCTAGAAGCAGAACATGCGCAGTTTGGGTTCTTGTCCTGCATAGTACTCACAAAGCTGCCAGGATACCACCATCCCTTTCTTCTCCCCCAGCGGAGCTGGCTGCTCTTCAAAATGCCTATACAAATATATTAATTTCTGCTACCTTTGTCATATAAGTTGACTGTACATTCCCAGTGGAGCCCTGATTTCAAGTGTGATTTCTTATTGCTAATAAACTGTACAAGCGGCTTATGATTTTCATTATATACGGTTTGAACTCTGTGATATTTTTGACCCAGAAACAAGAAAGCTTGCAGCAATGCCTGAAGTCTTAGTACAATGTATTACTTCAGAGTCCCAGGAAGATAATTTTTTTTCCCACGTCAGCAGATGCTTGTAGGTTTTGATAGTTATTATCAATTATGTCTCCAAAAATGAATTATGAGTTGTGAAAGGAACAGAATACATATACTCTTAAGTCTTTGGGGACTCAGCTGCGTAGTCCCGGAGCAGTTTTTGCAAGGAGGAGGTTATAAGAATTGGAAGAGCCTTACTGCTTGCACTAGCAGTGCTGACATGGAGTACACGTTGCAGATATTCATTGGTGTACTCATATTAACTGCAAATGTTTTATCAGCATGTTTTGTTTTTAAAAAGAATTCATCAAAGTATGAATTCTCAAGGGAAATGGCTCTTATTTGAAAAAAATATATAAAAATCTGCTTCTCTGCAATAGGAAGAAATATTTCCTAAATACAGCACAGACACTATCTCTTCAGTACTGTTCTCAGTTTTCTTCAATGTGTCCATTGGAGCAGAGTTAAAGTCCATACCATAGATTTCCATTGCTGTCTTTGCTAGAGGTCTGCTTTGAGCTGTTGATCAGGTTCACTTGGGTTTACTTCCATACTTAGTCAGTGGAAAGGAGAGTAAACCTTTCTGTTTGTGCCTGAGAAAATGAAAAAGGCTAATGATGTCAGTTCTTTCTCAGTGGAGTTAAGAGATTGTCTTCAGTATCATCTGTTCACTTTGTTAGATTTGCAGCCTTTCCCAGAGCTGAAATCCAGCTGTCTCCACTACAACCTATGTAAAATGAATTCAGTTCTCTTTTCCACTCAGGCTGTATTTTTAGGACATCTGATGGTTCTTGCCAATTTTCTCTGGACTTTTTCAGTTGCTATGCATCTTTTTTTTTTTTTGTCTGTTTTGTCCAAAATAAATGCAGACTGTAGACAAATTCTTACCACCGCTGGATAGAGAAGCGCCTTCTGTCTTGACATGAATGAGCTTTAAAGAGAAAGTTGTTGGTCTGTGACACTTGGGATACCTTAAGTGAATTGGTGTTTCTAAGAGCTTTTATTCTTTTCAATAATTTGGCTTCATGCAGCTATGAAAGTTTTTTCCATTTGTATACTTTCAATGCAGTGAGTAAGCAGCAGGGAAAGGTCCTGAATACACTGGTAGAAATTAAACTTAGGTTGTTTGAACAGGGTCAGTTACAATGTGCTTTCAAGTAGCACAAGGCACAGTATGAATCTGAAATAAGGTACTGTTTTTAAACTAACGGAAGTGGAGAAAAATTAAGTTTTAACAGCAAAAAGTGATTTTTATGTGAATTTATTTTATATTTCTAACACTTTCTACACTGTTCAGTAGTGCAGATCATTTTGGCATTCTGCAGTTCCATTAAACGTATATACAGTTTTTGGAGTAATGCAGAGTGTGGGATAGTAAGGTGCAATTAAAGCCTTGGATGTAGAAGGGTAAATGTGAAGAGCTGCTTCTGGATGTAGAGGAAAGAATGCACTCAGTCTAAACCTGTTCAGAGGTTTACTGTGCTTTTTGCTACATATACCAAGCAGATCAAACAGAGCTGTGTAATGTCACGACTAAGCAAGCAGCATATTTGGTGCTTCAGACAGCTTACCACATAAAGTTTTTTGTAGGCTATACATGGTCTATAGTACAATTACCTCCCAGGGAGAAAATAGAAGAGGGAGAGGGAAAAAAAATTTTCAAGACAGATTGCATACCTAATCCGAGTGCAGCAAATCCAATGCATACATATTTGATAAGAGTAATTAAGCATCCTTTGAGATCTGTCTAGGCCCATTTTATCTGCAGTACAAAGCAGTCTACCGTAAAACCTGATCTAAGAGTCGTCTCACTCATAAGCATCATCATCTTTTTTTTGGCTCATGCAACATACAACAGCCACGTGTTCTAAATATGAGCAGAACAAAGAAAAATAAAGTTTGACATCACATTTTCAAAGTTGAGCTAGTCGATTTTGTGAGCGTGGAGGTATTTTCAATAGAAAATCACATTTTTGAAATAAAGAAGTCTTTAAGAAAAAGTTCACTTTTTGTTTTAAAAATCACATTGAAACAACTTAAATTTGGATGAAACAAACAAACAAACTTAGATTTGGGTATGATGCTCTGGTTTCAATGAGTTCTTATTTTCTTTCATGTGATGAGTGTTGCAGACAACATTTTTGATACTATTGTGTCCAGAAAGTTTCATAATACATTTTACCTAAAACAAGAGGGAAAAGAAGGAAAGGAGACTATGCCACCACCACAGCATCTTTCTTTGAGAAAATTCCAGATCTTCTGGGTTAGTTGCAACTGTACTTCGCTCAAGTACTTAAAGAGAGGCTGCGAATGCTCAGTGTTGAAGATAGAGCTTGGAAAGCAGTTTGAAATGCATAGGAGCAACCACACCAAACCCCAGTAAGGTGAGAACGGATGTTACTGCTCTTTGAAACATTTTCAATTCAATGAAACATCAAAAAAACACAACAATACCATGCAGTGAATAATGAGCAGTACAATATGAGTACTAATAAACTATTTTGCCCAAGCTTCTGTATGCAGCACCTCAGTTGAAGTTGCACAGTAAGCTTGGGGGCACATTTTGAGAAGCTATACTGGGTATGGAAACGTTGTAAAGCTTATAAGCTCTAGGAGTTCATAAGTTTTCCCCTTGTCTCTTTATTCTGGCAGTAGCCATTTACAACTGCCTTTTTTAGCCACAGGAAAGCCCATCTCTTGAACTGAAGAGGTAGGTGAAATGTATTCCCTCTAAAGGCAACATCTGTGCTTCCGTGTGAATCATCAGCCAGAAAGGGTGCTGTATACGCTAATCAGCCTAGCTGTGTTAATGGTGAGGAATGATAATTATTTTCAGGTGGGAGTAGGTGCTGTTTGACACCTAGGGAAATAAAACAGAAGCCATCAATTATTGTAGGCACCTCCAAAGATACGCTGATGTGAATTGTCTTTGTTTCTGTTTAGCTGCTTGCCTGAATGTGTTTGGATTTAAAATAAAAGCAAGTAAAACAATAGACATCAGTAAAGTCTTCTGTTAATCAGAATTAGATAGTAATAAGAGCTTGGAAATCAGTGTACAGTGTTGCTAATGATTGGAAAGAATATATTGTATGTTGTAGTAATTGCAGTAAACAGCCCACATGGAAAAAAAAAAATTTCAGCCACAAAGCTCCATACTTTCAGCTTGTTTCTATCTCAGTCTGTTAATTGCTTTATTAATTTATTTCTTTGTACTCTGTTAAAGCCTGATGTTTACCACCTAGGTAAGCACTTCTTTGTGCTAGGCACAGAGAAAATAATCCTCTTTCCTGAAAGACACCCTAAACCTCTGTGCCTCATTTGTGTAGTTAATAGAACCTTTTGTGTATCATTGCAATTTCAGTTACCGCTTTTTCCAGCCCATCTCAGTTTTCATTGAGATCAGCCCAGGCCACACACTGGGTTAATGGCAGAGCCAGCAAATTATCCCTGATGTCTTGTCTCTCTAGAGCTTTTGGAAAAGAAAACATTCCTTTCAACACTGTTTGGGCACGGGCATTTTTGCCTGAGTTTAAGGGGAGGCACATGCCTTCAGTACAGGATTCTTGGGCTTAAAGTGAAATAATATTCACATATTCACAATATTCTTCAGTAAGTAACAAAGTTTTCTCATGGATTATAGATTTCTGCCTCGTTTGACTAGTTCCATAGTGCTGAAGCCTTTGATGTTGAAGTGCAACCATAATGTTCATGCTGAATATTATACATCCCTCCAGAACTTTGAAATAAAGATGACCTACCAGGTGCTAGAAACTGATAAAATTGATTTATTTTATAACTTTGTGTGGACACACCTGACAGTAAATGGAAGATAGCTGGATTGAAAAAAATAAACTGTTTCACACCATCTGTGGGATATGTGTGTGCACACAGTGCGCTGTGAAGGGTCTGAGTGAGACCTTGTCCTGGTAATGCAACAGTCTGTGAATGTTTTTCCATATTCCAATTTGGGCTTTAAGAATTGGTTTCAGTAGTTTGTAAGCCTCTTGTTTGACTGCCAGAGTTTTGTACTGCGAATACCAAAGATGGATGTGCTGTGGGATGCTAGCGAGAGATCCAAATGGCAGATATTTAATTCCTCACAATGGTGAGTTTTGCTCAAGCAAATGCTATGCTGGATTCTGTATGGGGATACATTCTGGCAGTGTGGGGGTATAGATATTTTAGATTGGATATTAGATACAACATGATTGTGCTTTTTACCTTCAGCTGCCTGATGGACCATCCTGAGGCTGCGTAGTCTACCAGCTCCTGAACATATCCTGCTAATGTAATGTTCAGTGCCTGGTGCTTGAACAACATCAGTTATGTTTGTATGGCTTTGTGGCATGCGGATAGACACTAAGTCAATGGTGAGACTTGGGTAGGAGAAATATTATGCTTTTTCACCATTGTGATTCAGAATCCCCTGCATGCCAAGTAATAGATGGGAATATAAAATATTGAATCTGCTCATCTTTTATGGCCTTGGCAATAATAAAAGATCCCCTCTGTGTAATGTTAGAGTGTTGAAATATATATTCAATATCTCCCATAAATTAGTTAGCAGGTTTTTGTAGATGTTGAATTCCAGCTTGAAAAAAGTAGGGAGGAAAAAAAGGAATTACTTTGTGAACTTAAAAATTTATTGGTCCAAGTAAATGTTACATCCACGTATGCTTATGTAACTCGGATCAATAATGTAGCTAGTCTGTTTCTAATATCAAAATGATAGAGTGAACACTTTTGAAGAATTGAAATGCAGTAAGTACAATTAAAATAAAGTAATTCAAACTCCTTAGGGTCTGTTGGAACTGTTTCGAATATGCCTCCTCTTGGGTGACAAGGAATGAAAGAATAAGTGATTATGGATGTGATAGTCTGTATACTCATGTGTGCTGCTAAAAAATCAACTAAAACTTTTTGCTTTGAAACTGAACTGTTGAAAATGATAGAACGGTTGTAGGAGTTGCATTAGATTCCAGCAGAGATGGAGTAGCAAAGCAAATTATTACTTGCTTTTAGAGATGGGAAAATTTAGTCTGGTTTATGTTGAATATTGGTAGTGGCCAAGACTCGAATGCAAGATTGTGCAGCTTGTGCTGGGAACTGTAGCCTCAGATTCTGGGTTTTCTTTTCCTGGTACTCCACAACAATACTGGGTGACCTAAGGGAAGCCATTTCCTAAATCTGTTCAGAAAGAAAGTAAACATTGTGTAACAGCTGCAATGATACTGACCTTTAGCTAGGGAAGAAATAAATCTGCTTCAGTAAGAGTATTTTATGAATTAAGTTATTTCCAGAATCAGTGTCAATGGTATGAAATTCATCGTTACTCAAGATTTTGGAACTATGAATTCTTCCCTTTTTGGGTGTTTCTTAAATTGTTTCATTGCAAGAGGAGTTCTTTCAGGAGAATTTGTTCTTAGCATCTTATAATTATTTGATCTTAATTTAAAACTTACCTTGAGATATGAGATAAAATAAGCTTACGAATGAGATGCCCTTGCAAATAAAATCATTTATGCAGAGGCTTGCAAACAAGATGCTCTTGCAAGTAAAATCATTTATACAGAGGCTTGCAAACAAGATGCCCTTGCTTGGAAGTTGAGCAGAAGCTTCCAAATTCCTTTCCACTCAGTCTGTCCACTCTCACCAAATAACGTTTTAGTTACAAAGGTCTACAGAAAACGTCAGCTCATGAACTTTGGACTTACTCTGCAAGCCCAACTGGTCACATACAAGGGGAAACATGTGGACTGGGAAGTCTGTAACCTCCAAGTATTTTGGCCAGTGATGAAAGAAGGAGGGACAATGCATCAAGAGGAATAAAAAAGAGGCTGTGATTACTGATGGGTTGAGAGAAAATGTCCCCAGTAAAGGGGGATCAATCAATAAAGATTCTCCCTTTATTTGAATAAAGAAAGCTAAAGACTCTCTTCTGTCTCTTTTTGGGATAAAGAGAATTGTGCAAGCCTATTTGAGCAAAATTTTCCCAACAAGATACCAATAGAGAAAGGTAAATTACCTTTTCCAAATATTAAGACCAGTGAGATGCATAGCATGATAATAGGACTTCTTTGATAACACAGCAGACATGTTTTCATCAGGTTTGGGCGCAGAAACAAAACACTTGAGCTATTGGTTAATTGGTTGAAATTAAATAAGAGCTAATGGTGTGTGGCACGGTGCCTTTTATATGGTAAAATATAAAGTTTTACACCTACAGATCTGTGACTGTAGGGAGAAAAATAAAGGTTTTGGGGGAGAGCTGTTTATATCCTCTTAGTACTCTACTAATCCATCCAATTCCCCACATCTGCCTAACCATCCATCTTTCTCTTTGTCTCAAGGGCACTTAAGCTTTTGTTGTGATCCATATGGATAGCCTCAAACTCATAAATTATCATTTGCAGTAGAAGTACTGGAGAAATATCCATCAGTCTGCCAGGTCCTTACCTGCAGGCCCGAACCTGGGGTTTATTTTTTTTCAGTGAACCAGAACTTTATTAATAACGCTCCGTTGCTCACTCTGCATGTTAAGGTATCAGGAGGAGAAATAATTGCATTTGTAAGTTACGGAGACTTAAAAATCACACCGAACGACAGGCAAGTTTTTTTGGAAGTGGACATCGCTGCTTTACTATGAGAAATGTTCATAGGCTATAAAGAAGTAATTCAGGTTCAGATGTAATCTGTGAAGGGCCTATTAGTTTTGTGATTGCTGGGCCTGTGGTAGGAGTACACAGCGAAGCAGAGAGATTGTATTTGTCAAAAATGACAGAGTTTTTCTCAGAAATCCATACTGCGGGAGCTATAGGAGAATCAAACTAGTTTTCCATTATTGGAGAAACAGATTTATTAAGCTTTCAAAGAAGTGCTTATGTTACGAGATAGGGTTGGGAAAGACAGGCCAATAGGCCAAACTAAAAGGGAGCTGAAACAACATCTTCCTTTGAAAAGGATAACAAAAGCTTTCCAAGCAAGTATGCAGATACTTTGTGAGAGAATATGAGCACTTTGTCAGGTTAATCTGCAGCACTTATCCAAGACCGGAAAGGGAAGGAAAAAAAGCGGAGGTTCAGAGGGCTTTGGGTGGAGGGCGCTGGGGCTTTGCTTCTGAGCGGTGGGAGATTCGCAGTGTGAACACAAAACCGAGCAAACGTGGGCAGTGCAGCCGCAGAGATAACGGTGGTGAGCAGGGAGAAAGAAGGGCTTTAGCGAGTCAAGGAAGAGCAACGGGAAGCTTGGTACAGCTGGGGAGGTGGTTGTGTGGTTGGGGAGGGCAAAGAGCCGCCTGGAAGGGTCGGGGGAGGTGGGTTTTATTTCCTTCCTTTTATTCAACAGGAGCTCGCCCTACTGCAGTCCGAGTTACGTTCCGGAGGGCGGAGGTGAAAGGTGTATCAGAAATGAAGTATAAAATCACTCAGCAGTGTTATCAGCTGCTTCCCTCGGCACTGTCAGTGTGTGTTATGTGGCACGGGGGGCACAGACATGGTGCTGGGCCCGGATTCAGGTGAGCTTTTATTTGCGCATTGGGTATTTTTTTTCTATTGTTACTCTTTTATTGTTTTTTTTTTTTCCTTCCCAGCGTTTCCAAATGTTTTTACTGAGTCACTTATTTCATATAGCAGCTCCTACTGTATTTGTTTTTTTTTAATCTATTTTTTTTTTAGACATTGAGTCTTCAGAATCTTTTCTCGGTGCCTTACTATAATCATTTCAGTTTCCAGGAGAGACTGAAATACAGCAAATTTTGTTGGAAGGATGGAGAAGGCTTCAGGGATCACAAAATGGGAACTCATCTAATCATGGAGCGAGCATGTGTTGGCTAAAATCGTTATCTGGATTGCAAAGACCATTAATAAACTGCTTAGACATGGAGAGGCAAAATGGAGAGCAGATTCACTCCTTAAGGCTTGAGGGTATCTCAGGAAGTGTTGGAGATCCTCATCCTGGAAGGCACTGAGCTTACTTGGAGGCTTTTCATCCCTCTCAAGTTGCTGTAGGAGCACAGAGTGAGGTGAAGTTGTTTGGGGAAGAAGTGGAGCTTCTAATGCTTGCAATTAAAGCTGTTCAGGAGATTTTGAATAGGAACGGTATGGCAAGAGTAGAAAATAATGAAACTTCTGACAGGTGAAAGCTGTCTGAGTTTTGGTGTTTTAGAATTATGGAATCCTTTTCTTTAGGAGCTAAGGATTAAAAGTGGATTTATTGGAAACCTGTGCTCGTTGGTGGTTTGATTCAGCACAAATCACACCCGGGGCAAAAGCAAGTAGTTCGTAGTACTTAACTCCTGCTTAAATCTTTATAACGCCCAGCAGTGAATTGTGACTGTTTTACAGCACTGTCTTCCCTGAGAAAAATGGAATTGGGCTGAACTGACTTAGTAAATAAGCCTTTTCACCAGGAAAATGTGTAAGGTCTTCTGAGGTAAGAACTGCCAACACACAGTTTGACTTGTGTGATGCTGTTTACCTAAAGCTCCATCATCTCTTCGGTATCATCTTGCTACCCAGGTAACAGTAAATCTTGTGCATATATACGTATATGAACTTTTTTCCACTCCTGAGAATAGCAATAATTATTTGGTGAATGTGCATAGTGCTCTATTACCAATGGTAGTTATGCAGTGACATAGGAAATGAGCATTCCAAACATGTTACAAACTTCTGCATGAAACAGAGAATATAAAGGCAGTATTTTGGAACTCAGAGGCAGGCAGATGAAGGAAACACCAGTCAAAGTGTCTCAAATAGCCCCTTAGAGCTTAATGGGCAAACACCAACTTGTGTGCAGAGCCAGCCAAATGTATATAATCACTTAATTCAGACCTAAGCTGACAGTATGCAGACCCAAGCCAGGATAAATTCTGCCCTGCAGGGTGACCTTCATATTCTTTCACTTGGATTAAACTGCAGAAACTTGATTATCTGTTTTGCAGGAAACTTATCTCCTCTTATGTTGCTGTTAACTGAAAGAAGATTTTGCATTAATGCCTTTGCTAGAAGAGTCAAAACACATAAAACTGTTTGCACAGCGTCTGCATACTGTTTGTCAGTTATGTCTCTATGGATAGCAAGGTTATTAAACATTGTCATTTGGCTTAAAGTAGAGTGGAAGATGCCATGAAATTTAAACACAAACACAAAGCAAACACACACTGAGCACACCTGACAAACTACAAAATGCAGTCAGGCTTGCTTTTACCCTTTGAGAAAAAAATTGGTTTACTAAATAATAGATTAAAAGATATGGCAGTGGTCGATATTATCTCTTTTGAGATCTAGTTTAGCTGATAAAGAGCTGAAGAGAATTCTGTAAGCTTATTTGTTTTCTTCAGAAATACACTAATTTGCAAAACTGCTTCTGTAATGTTCCTTTTCAAACCTTTTATCAGTCATAAAGAGTATGGAAAAAAATGTTGGGCTATCTTGTTGCATTTTTATTCCTCTCTGGAAGAAGCCCTGACTTTCTGAAGGCCAGCAATTGCCATATGTCCAATTCTAGAAACTTGAAATGGGTTCTGAACACTGAAACCCTTCTGGCATTGCTGTAAATTTGGCATCAAGTGTGTAATTTTCCTGTTTTTTTAAAATCTTGATGTAGCTTGCTTGTATAGCAGAGCTTACAAAGGGCAACTGTAATCTCCAAACTCAAAAAACATTTCAGAGGATACCTGTGAATGGGTATTGAGATGGTTGGGAAGAGGAAATGACAGTGTTGCATACAGATGACAAGAGCCTGGAAAGCTTACAATCACTTATTTCAAATTATTATCCCAACAGTTCAGATATGAAAATTTCCAATACAGTTTACTTCCTTTCTCAAGACTATGACAAATGTTTTACTTCATTTGATGTTTCATTGAATAGTTGAAAATGCATCGAAGTAACTCATGTGATGAGGTTAGAAAACTATGTGAAATCAGCAGATGTATTTATATAAGCAGTTCTGTTTTCCTCTTTGTATTGTTACTTCCACGTGATAAATGGATAGTTGAGATAGGAGGAAATTAGTGTCTTGTTGGGATAGAAAAGGTAACACCTGATGATGAACTTCTGCTGAAAGGCATTGAGATTTCTTCACCAGGTCTCATAATGCTCTTTGAATTGCTGTCTAAAACTGTGATGCTCGAATGAAATCCCTCTCCCATAGCTCATTAGTGCAGGCTGAGAGTGAATGTTCATTCTGCTTCAGCATACAATGTATGGAGTTATCCTTATTTTCTAATGTTACTTACATTGCTCTGGATTCCCTTACATGAAGAATGCTCTGGAATGGAGAGCCAAACAAAGCCTAATGGCATGTCGGTTAGAACTGAAATTAAATACAAAAAGAAATATGGTTCCTTAAATCAACAAAGGGCTAAATATCTCCACAAGAGTATGTTTAGTAAAATGTTTCATTTTCGCTTCTTGTTTATCTTGTATAAACCAACCACCCCGCATTACAGAAAGCACTGTCGGCTTCTGCAGTCAGATGTGCTTTTGTAAAAGAGCTGTTCTTAATTTTCTGTCAATTATTTAGATGACTGAATCTGTTGTTTGTAATTTGATATCTGGGCGCCTACAGAATAGCAATAATTTGGGTTAGATGTTTGCCCATTCAAATGAGAGTAAATGCCTTGACGTGGGGAAATTGGCCTCATGGAGGATTTTGTTTGGAGCTCTGTTTGGCCCTACTTATATTTCTGAAAGCTAACACTGAGCTGTACGGTAGAATTTTGCTGTTCTGACTGATCTTTGCTTGTGTTTATGGAAGAAAACAGTCTGGGACGCTGAGCTCTTATCCTTTTTAAATTATCGTCTATTATATTTTGGATATTCTTAGAAGGTAAACCTGTTTGCTACCAGTTTTCTTCTGCTTGCTGCAACGTTTTGTACATAGAAGGCTAATTGCTACTGCAGCATGAGTTTAGAGCAGTAAAGTAACAGGACTGTGTTGAAAAGCTGTGAGTACCTGTGCATCTTTCCTATAGAGTTTCTTGTAGTAATGGTCCTGTGCATCCCAGAATGCTGCTGATGTGTTCGAAGTGGCAGTGCTGTGGGATGGCTGGATGGTGTGAAGCAAGGTGTGCGTGATGAATCACATCCTGGGCTCTTCTTGAGATTGAAATTTGGAATTGTAAGCCCTTTGCTGTGCAGGTTATCTCTGTGTGTAAACAAATTGTTATGCAGAGGCAGCCAGATCTCAGCTGGGGCTTTTGTGGGCTTCTTGGAATGAATAATGACAACCTTCTGACCACGCTTGTGCTAGGTATGCTTATGTAGCACCCATGTTACTGCTGTTAACTGACCGTTAAAAGAGGGATCTTCAGAGCCTTGAGAATTTAAGCTCCTTGCATGTATTTGATTGATGGTCCTCTTATCAAGTGCTGTGCTGGTACATAGGGCATACAGTGTGCACAGTATTGCACACATTTTCTAATTGAATGATTCTTCTCAGTGAAGAAAATCCATATTCTCTGCTCTAAACAGTGTAGACCAAAAGTCGAATAAACAGTAAAAATGGAGTAACTGGGGATTAGCAGACACTGCATTATGTTGATTACCCACATTGTCTTCAGCTTAATAAATTCCATTTTGCTTTAAGTCAGTTCAATTGTGTGTGAAAATAGAGAAGGCGGAAAATGAGACTGAACAAGGGGGTTAAATGATAATGTGCTATTCCAGAAGCAATTAAAAAAAAATCCCTTGAGGAAAAGGGGAAAAAAAAGGAGTTTTTGAAGTATAAAATAATATGAATAATTTTGTTTTAATGTGGGAAGCTAAAATAGTCCGTTCAATCCTCATCATTAAACCCATCCGAAAGCAGTTGAAACTCTGTTTTAATACATCATGTGGCACTTGCATTACAGCAACATTCACATTTGTTGTTGAGTAATCCCTAAAAATGAGTGAACAGGGAGTAACAGTAATTCTATGCCCGGTTTTTGTATCCCGTTCACTAAAGCTTGGTCAAGACTTCGGAGATGTGCTATGGTTCCATACATGTTCTGGCAGGTCCTGTTGCAGAATAAGGACCTTTAATTTCTTGTCATAAGTGAATCTCTCTCAAACTGATATGTCTTGATCCATAGGAATAACCTTGCATCCAGGAGTTTTTAAAGAGCTGCTTGGAATCTTCATTAATTGATTAATTAGCTCTTATTTATTTGCTTCGGTGTACCTTAGTAATAATGAGGTTTGTAACAGACTGAAAAAAAACCAAACACATGAAAATACACAGAACGTTGAGATAGGGCAGCCTGATGATTAGGCTGGAGTGGGGAAAGGATCAAGTGAAAAGTAAAGGAAAAATTTAGGGAGAAAATTTTGCAATGTGGCTCTAAATGTGTAGAACATTTTTGTCTCTCTTGTAGTTAGAGATTGATTCATGGAGCTCCAGAGCATACGGAATTCCAACTGGAGCCAACAAGAGGTGGAAGTTTTCAGAAACACTGGGGAAGTGGGCTGCTAATTAAGGAAGTACTGTCATCTAGTGGTTAAAGAAGACCAGAAAGTAGGGAGTCGGGGATTAGATGTATTACTGTTTGATAAATGAGCTTGAAAATCTCAATATCCCATTTCTCTGTGGAAGGCAGGAAGGAGGAGGAGAAGAGGCAGTTTTAGCCCAGGGTACTTCCCAGTTTTGAGAAGGCCAAGTCTGAAATTGGAGGATGTATGAGCCTCCAGGAGAACTCTTTGTACAGAGGCAATTGAAGTCACCTCCATCCTGTTTTGGGAAACCCAGGGAGGATGCCTCTGGTGGATTTGTATTTAAATGTGACCAAAACAGTTAAGAACTTGGTGGTTTTATATCCCATGGAATGCCAAATCCAGGCAGAGGGTAAAGAATGTGCTTGGCATCTCCTTGGATAATGGAAATTTATTTATAAATAGATACACTAGTGGGTGACTTAAAAGCAGTTGATGGTGATTCAGTAGTAATCTTGTTCATTGCTGATTATCACTTCTTATGTCAGCAGTATTTGGACTCACAGCTGTACCTTTTGTTTCCATCAACTGTAATTAGTATTATTTTCTGCTAATCTTGGCAGCACACAAGCTGATAGAGCACTAACATTGAATCCCAGAAAGCTTGAACGTGTTGCACTTGGAAATGCTGTGTTTCTGCTGGCTAGGATTTCCTGTTCTGCAAGAGCAAATGTGCAGCCCTGGAGTGCTTGGGAATTCCTTCTGGCTTGATGTTGAGTAGGAAAATCCTGTCCTGTGGGACAGCTGGAGATGGAGGATGGCAGGAGAAAGCAGCCGTGCACTGTGAACGGTTCAGAGTTACTAACAATTAATCTCCCAGAATTTTGAAGGTTTCCACTGAGCAATGGGGGCATAGCTAAGCCTGTCTGCTGAAGGAATGAATTTGCATGGGGTGCTCTCCAGCTAACACAGCGAAGAACTCCAAACTGAAGTGATGCAGGGTTATAGGTCTCGTTGGTTTGCTTTTTGGGTTTGACTCTCATGGCCACTTTGGTACTGGTTTGTGTTACCCTCAGTTGTCAGAGGTGAGGCTTGTCTTCACCTGTTGCATATGGGATTTTTCAGGTGAACAGAGTCCCATTTTCCATGCAAGCACAGTCACCACAAATCTAGAGGACTGCTTCAGTACTTCTCTCACATTGCTCAGCATGTTTTTGTGGCCAAGAGCACGTGAAAATTGGAGGGGGGGAGCATGTGTTCCTCATTCCCCATTCTCTTGCTTGGTGGAAGCTTTACATAACTGCCTGATACTCTCTTTAAAACACAGAGCAGACGTTTTCACCTTGGGTGTCAGGCTGGAAGAGCCAACACCTCTGTGCAGACTTCTCACCACACTGGCACAGAGAGTCCTGGTCTCAGTTGCAGCATGAGGCTGAGGAACATAGCAGCATTTTAGGATCTGCACCCCATGCATTGCAGCTGAGCAAGGGGAGCAGCATAAAAGACAGCAGGCTGCAGAGCTGTTAGCATTCTGCCTGCACGCAACTAAAGCAGTGCTAGATCTACTATTATCATTCTTTGTTAATTACATAGTGTTGATTGTATAACTACTTAGCAGTTCCTCCTCTTTTAATGAGCACAGCTGTTTTCTGTCCAGCTTCAACAGGGAAAATTTCCCATCTCTAATTTAAAAGTAATACTCTCAAAACTCCAGAGGGCTCCTGGGCTCGCGCTGTTTAATGTGTTTTAATGCTCATGGTGCCTACAGACTTCCTCCAACCTAGAGAGCACTTAGGGCCATTCCCCTCATCCTATTAAATGAATCTTTTTAACTAATGAACTCTATTAATAGAGTTAAAAACCCAAAAAAGCCCTCACTGTGTTGTGAAGAAAACCCTTTTTACTGTGGTAGACTGACACAAGCTGTCATGTACCTGTGCTAATTTGGAACAGTGCACTACATTCAGTTTTTTTCTGACTTAGCACTTTTTAGTGAGTTGGATAGCAGTTAGTTTTCCTCTGAAAAGTGATATAAGCATGTTTGTTTACACTGAGGTAGCTATGAGTTACCACTCTTAAGAAGACCCAGGTGTTAATGTCAGCTGGAGAGCAGAGAGGTTGATGTGCTGGAGCATGAAAGGAAAGTAATGGGCAAACGGCAGCAGTATGCTGGACCAGGACCTTCAGGTCATTGCTTGCCCCTAGGTTCATGGCAAGCACAGCTGCACTGGTGACAATAACAGCTTAAAGCACACGATGAGAGCCTGTTCCAGCTCTACGTGATGCAATGGCTGAACAAACATTTTGGATGTGGACAGCTTTTTCTTTGGAAAACATGTTTTTGTCAGAATCGAAACATTTCTCAGGAAGATGTAGGCTTAGATAAAGTTTTAGTTGGAGGTATTGTCAAAACAAATCACTCCAGCTTTGCAGCTTCCTTTTCACTAATTCAAATGTATTTCACTAACATTTTTAGCACTTCTAATTTTTCAGATATATCATAATGCGCTGACATGTTTTGACACAGTGATTGTGGCCTGAACAGAATGCACAAGAGTGTTCAATTGGAAAATAAGTCGTCTTGTCTATAAGCAGATGTGAATGTGTGATGTGGAAGGAGGAAGTGAGGGAACCAGATCAGGAAGGGCGTAGTGAGAATGAAGCTGTATATATCCCAGCTCTTCTGCCTGAATGGAGGCCCAGTATTTATGCTTGATAGTTCCCCATTCTAATCCCCAACGAGATCTGGGACTTGCTCAGCCTGTTAGTGTGACTGCAGACGATATCAATAGTTCAATAAATGATAAATACTTGAGCAAATGATTAAGCATTCTGTGGAGCTTCAAGTCGATTGTAACCCCCCTACAATAACTGCTGTTGATGTGATTTTAAAGCACTGCTCTCATCTGTAACAGCCATTAATTATTTATTCTCTTTTTATAGGAGTTGACCTTGCTATAAATTGAGATTGTCTGATCAGCTGCTAAGTGCAAAGACTGAGTTCCTAGAAAGGTGATGATTTATGTAGTAGATGCTCTTCTTATGCCTTATTATGAATACTGCGTGGTTAAATATGTCTCTTTAGCTTGAGCGTCCTTTTGTTTCCCTAGCATGCTTGATTGTAAACATACATCAAGTTGTTTCCCTCAGGGGGCCCTGTTCAGATGCATCTTGAGTTACATTATGGTAATAATGTTCAATCTTTGCATTAATAATTACAACAAATGCCTCCTGTTCAGCAAAGTATTGTATTTCTCTGTTTTCCTTGCTATTATGAAGTGCTATGCTGTTGCTGTGTATTTTATGCTGACAGTGCAGGTCACTCATTCTCCATGTATTTTCCTTTTCTACATTATGTGTGACTCTGGACAATAACATCATAATAGCTGTAGTAGAGTTAGGGGCAGCCCATCCATTCAGTACCTAGATCTGCCAGTGTACCAAGTCTGAATGTGGCTCACCATGACCCATGCAACAAAACTGGATTTGAAGTAGTATGCAATATTTACTCTAACTGGTGCTCAGACAGACAGGGCTTCCTGTGTTTCAGTTTGTTGGTCACCCTGGGAGCCGGTCAAGAAAAAGAAACAGAAGACAGAGCTGTTCTTTCTCTTGAACAAAATGAGGGTGCTGAACTCCTGAGGACCATCTTACCCCTGTGAACAGTGGAAGGGATGGGTAAGGGTTAGGGTTAGAAGATATCCCCAGATGAAATCTCTTGTGAGCTTAGAAAGCCAGAGGCTTTGTTAAACGCTGTGACCTCTTAAGCTCTGAAGACTGCTGTGGAAAGAGAAGATCCTTTGGATCTTTTTGTCCTTTCTCCAGTCCTTTATCTCTCCCTCTTTCCTTCAAAGCAGCAGTTTTTCTTTGTGCTTCCCCCCCTTCTCAGCCCTGTCAACTCTCCAGGGAGCCGGTGCAGAGCTGAACTTGGCACAAACAGCCAGCAAGATGCCTTGAGCTCGGTGTCTATACAAATGTCCAGGATAAACCGCTCTATTAATATTTCAAATGATTTCCTAATATACAGTATGTGCTGTGGCAGGAGTCCAGGGAAGGAGTTTTTTCCTGGTGAAAACTGCCTTCTCTTTTTATTACGCAGCTATAAACAGTTTCTTTTTAAAACTGTGATGTGGAAAGAACAATGTTTTTGTTGATGGAAAATTCTGACACCCTGCTTTTGGGCTTAACCACCAATTCTGTTTCTGTGCTGTGGAATTACAACAAATTTTCTTGGGTGTAATGCTAGGGAATCTAGCCCTGCCATTTTACAGCTATACTACTGTAAAACAGTGTGGGAATATCATCATCGGGTTGAACTTGACCACAGTGAACTCTTGCATCAGTCAGGTTTAATGTGGCTTTACAGAGCAGGCTTTGGTTACGTTACCCTAATATATCCCATCCAACATGAGGCTCTTGTGTTCCCCAAGACAGATTTCCAGCCTTCACATCGCATTCTTTTTTGCTTCAAGTCACAATAAGAATATATTTTCTCTGGAACAGAAGTAGGAAATATTAGGGAAAGTGTCCCAGTGTGTGACAGCCTCACAGCAAAAAAGCTTTGTCTTATGTTTTTTTCCCTTGTGTTTAAATAGAATTTCCTTTATTTCAGTATTCGTCTGTTACCCCTTGACCTGTCACTGCATAGCACAGAGGCATGGCTGCATCTTCTGTGGTCCTTCCCATCACATATTTATTTACGTGGGTGAGATTTCCCCTTCCCTGTCTTGAGGCTAAACAATTACAGTGCTCTCAGCCTCTGCTTGTAAGCATTTTTTTTAAAATGCAAAATACTTCTCTTTCTAGAGCGTGTTATAATTCGACGAGAATAATTTGCCCAAACTGAAAGAACTGTCTCCTTTTCTAAAATCTCATGCGGAGAGCTGAGAACACTGACACTAAGTGTGTTTGAAGCCCAGTGACAGCTACCTTCACATGTGACTCAATAGCTGTTTAACTTGGCAAAGTCTTTGCTTTGACTCCCTTTGGCTTCTGGAAGCGTTGAAAAAATGTTTATAGTTTTGTATGTGTAACTAGATGAGTCACTTTGTAAAGGTACGTACTGAGGTAGTCCTGGAAGGCAGTCGTAATATGCTTTTCCTTTTTTGTTTCAAGTGATTCTGAACTTCAGCCTAGAATTCATTCTTGGGTTTGAGTTTTATCTTCCCTCTTGATCTTCTTGAGACTGATGACCTCAGAGGTGTTGATTCCAACTCTCACCCACTCTTAGCTCCTCTGGGTCCAAATCCTGACTATGGAATGTCCTATTTATCATCAGAATTCATGGAAACAGTGAAAGTTGTGACAGCTCTGGACTTGCTTTCAGTGTGGAATATTTGTGCTTCATTCATTGGCAGGTGTTTACATAATATATATAGATAAATCTTGAGTTATGCTTTTAATTTTCTGAATACTTACAGGGAAAAAAAATCACAGGGTAATGTTGTCCTTTCCATTTATGCCAATGTAAGTTTGAACAACTTGTACTGCAGTCAGTGAAGTTTACTGTTCAGAGCGTATGCTTGGGGGAATTCAAACTGAAATCGTAATTCTACCAGCAAATTTCTCAGGATGCACTGTTTCCAAAAGCTCTAATATCTGAATCCTACTCTGAATGTATATATTCCCCATGTACCCCAGCTGGAATTGGGCCGCCTGTATGGTGATAGGTACTGTGTGGATGTACTCAGACACTGTCCTGTACAAACCTGAAGGGATGAGATGGTTCAGCTGCCTGCATGTGGTACTGGATATAAGCAGGAATGGAAGCCAGATCTTCTGATATGTATTTAAGTGATGATAAGCCACATAGTCTTGCCTAAGAGAGGTATAACTTGCAGATTCATGGACTAAGTTGGGGTTTGGAATGGGCTTGAAATGAAGTAATAGTGACAAGTTTTTTTGCTAGAGTGTCTAGGGGTTGTGTGAGAAATGCTGTGCTTAGGGGATGCATAGAGATATGATTTCTTATGAAAGGATTTCTGGTCACATCAGGGAGGTGGCAGGAGGGAGGTTTTAGCGCTTGGTAAGCAGCCACATCATAATCCTAGAAGATAACTTCCTTAGAATTTTTTATCCCTGCATTTAGTGAACCGGGCATAAAAAAGCTGAGCAATGAATTGTGCTGGAACACGTGTCTTCTTGAGTGAAATCAGAAGGTGAAACTGTCCTTAGGGAGAAGAGGTTCTGAGATGGGCAGAACTTACGGTCTGAACCCAAAGTTTGGAGATGATGGTGATAGGACTTGTGTTTTGTTTGCTAATCCCAAATAATGGTGGCCCTTGCCAAGAATCAGCTCTACTTCTTCTAACCTTCCTTGTGAGCTTTTGGAAGGTTTTTTAAGGACTCCTTGAAGATCTTGAATTACTTTTGAAATGTCTTTCTCCTGGCAGAGCGAAGATGTGATTATGGTTTTAGTCCAATGTGAAAAAAAGGCAGATTTCAACCCAACTCTGAAAAATGCCTTAAAATGCCCTAGAATTCGTATCTCCCTGGTTACTCTGTGCTGCAGACTAGCTAGTTTCTAGCTAGCAAACTTGTGCTTTGCTGTGCTACTTGACATTCAGGAGCAGGTAGGCACGGGATGTTTGCTGTGTTGCTTGGGTGTGGAGGTCTCATGGCAGCACAAGAGCATGGATACCTTGCTTCCTCAGTTTGTATTGGAGAGCACGTTCTGAGCCATGGTATTGCCCAAATGAGCAAAATGAAGAAAGGCTGGCTGCAAATAGAAACAACTCATCTCCCCTGTCTCCTAAACATTAGCGTTTCTCATCCATTCAATTTAACAAGGGCAGTCACCCTGCCAGTCTAATTATCTCTGTCAGACTCAAAGCGCACATAAAGCAGACCTCTGGTTTTTAACAGGAAGCGAGTACCCTGGTGCCTTTTAGTCTGCTGTGGTGCTTGTTTCATCAGAGGAAAACATTTGGAGGCTGCCTTTAACACAAGCAGATTCCTGCCATACGGCAAAGGGCTATTTTTTATTATTTACGCAATTAATGGAAAGGAAACAGTGAAAATCTTTAATTAGAATTAATGGTTCATTAGCCTGAGCTGCCATCGCCTGCTAAATCTCTGGAACTGGATGGTGAAGCTGATGAATTACTCTGGTTAGAAGAATAATGGTGGGGCTGGGCATTCACAGTGCAATGCTGAGCATGAATAGGGCAGCAGAACTGTGGAAGTGGTTTCTGAGCTCAAGGAACGCGCGTACCTGATGCTGTGCTCCCTCTGGGTGTGGATAAATGTGCACTTCACAAGCAGCTGTGCCCACGGCAGATGTTACTACCTACTGCCATTCTTCTTCAACACTAAATGCTCATTACTGCTCCACTGATGGAGCTTACCACTTCTTAAACCCGCTGGCAGAGCTGCTTATTTATAAAGGCTCTGTTTATTTGTTTCCATCAAAATGGGTGCAAAGTTAATGAGTTCCCAAAACAATTTCAACAAATGGTTCTTTCTGTCCTGAAGTGATGCCGGCAGCACTCAGCCAGCATCCTTGAAGAGATGAGCGTTGCAAGGGGGTAAAGCTTTTCTTTCAGCACAGCTGACTTGAGAAGACTTCCTTCTTGAAAACGAGTTTCAGGGGACAGGGGTGTGTTTGGACGATGTTTTCCTCTAATCTAAACTGAAGTTCTGGTTCAAAACTTCAGAGCTTGAAGGCCAAACGTGCTCAGTTTGCTTTGTGGGCTTTGACTATTGGAACAGCCACCGACGTTGTTCCTGAGATAAACTGATGTGAGGAGGAGGAGACTGTACCCAAACACCGTTCCAGAGGGGTTTCTACCTAATCCGTAATCATCACAGGGCTGTGGGATGTTTTTAGGAGTTTCTTTTTGTCACAGTTGACCATGTGTAAGATCAGAGCATGTATTTTCCCAAACTTGTCGTGGGAACTTGCTCAGCCTTTCATGTTTGGAAGCAGGAACTGCCTCTTCACACCTTGCTCTAAGGGAAACACAGAGAAGGGAGCCCAGGAGGTCCACACATTTTACTGATGACATGGACCAGGGTGGGTTGTAAGACTGAAATCACACTCATAACTTTTTCACAACCAACAAAAACTTCAGCTCCTTTAGCCAGGGTTTAGATTTGGATGTTATTTCTACCTGGGAAGGCAAAGGAGAAACAGCTCAAGGATTTTCAGGACACTGGAGGGAAAAACAACTGTCTCATAGACAAAGAGATCAGTTTTCTCTTCTCAAAGAGAAGTATTTTGTCAGAGATGGCTGTTGGCTTTTATATCTGAACTGCTGTGAGAATGGGTAGAGAATTAATATAACATTCATTGCTGGACCCCACAACAATGCAAATACAATTTTCTCTCTAATACATATTCTCAGTGTTAATAGCAAAGGAGCCAAACAGAAGTAATCCATCACGTTCTGTAAAATTACCTGTAGAGACAGAAAAAAATCCCACCCCTCCCAGAGCTGCTTTTTTTATTTCTATTTTATTGTTTCTATTTAATGAACTGGCAAATAAATTACAAAAAGCTGTTTTATAAGCCAGTTACTTATTAATTCCATATTTTCTGCAACAGGTTCTTAGATTAATGAATCAAGGAGATGGAAAAGCCTGCTAATTTAATTATACAATTACCATTGCTGTAGCCTTTATTTTAAGGACATGACATAGCTAATGGACGTTTTATTTATTTATTTAGAACAAGTGATCTTGAGATTTGAAACCTATTTTAATTTGTGGGTTTTGGTATTTTCTCCCTTGTTTCTTCTTGCTTTTGATGTTGTTAGTGACAAGATTGAAAAGGGATTGTTGACAGATAACTGAGTCCGACAAACTACAAACGAATTTGTGCTCCGAAAATGACTTTGTCTGTATTTTTTGCATATGTTTGGCTAAATGTTTGTTCCCAGGATGCTGGGGGAAGATGTGGCAGACACAGGAATAGCCATTTAGTTGTGTGCTCAGAGGACCTCAGGCCACAGGTGTGTCCGATCAGCCCTTGGGACCTGCTTTAGAATGGGGCCAGGGACACCATTTCTACCACTTAAGGTGGTTGACACCTTTGAATTTTTCAAGCGTGCGATATTCTTGTCTTTATACTTCTCTGATTGTATTAATATATTCGACCAAAAAATGAAGAGGTGCTTTTTTTTGGTGTTTTTTTTTTTTTTTAAAGATTGTGTGTTTGTATACATGTGTACTCTCATGTTATAGATGAACAGTTCATGCTTCATCCAATTCATACCTGCTTGAAGCTTCCCTAATTAAACTAAGCCTTAAAATGGGGCTTTGAGCAATTGTTTCACGCTGAAAAATGTATACACAAAGAGAGGAAATGTGTCCCATTAATCTTGGGGAGTGTAGGATATATTATTACTATTAATTCCTGTAATTAGGAGGAAAACATAACAAATTACTCTTAATAAGCCTTTCAGACAGGATTTTCTTATAATCTACAGGCTCATTTGTATCTATTTATTTTTTTTAACCAAATGAAATTAACATTCACTGCGCACATGTGACCTTTATTTGTTCACTGGCAAATACAGCACAGCCTAAAATCCGGGTATTTATTTATTTCTAATGGCTAGCATGAGATACGGGGAAAAGTACTTGATTTTTTTTTCAATATGTGGAAAGACTTCTACTCTCTCTGTTCCTCCTTTTAAAAGCGGAAGTTTCCATGGTGAAAGGGAAAGACCCTCCTATTCTCAGAAAATGTGGACGTTTCTCTTAACTAAAACCCTAGCAAAATGCTTTGTTGTCTCCTTGATTTCAGTATTATAGCTTGCGTGATTCAATCTCTGTTTCCCTAAGCGGCAGAAAAGTAAGGACTGCATTTTCTGTGTCCTGTTTGCTCTGAGAGTTGCACAGAGCTTAACTGTTTCAATGAACTTCTCTTAGTTTCCAAGCTAAGTATTATTTTTTTTTTCCTATGTATTTGTGCAAGCTACAGCAGGTGATGGAATACTGCAGCAGAGCTTTTCTGCCCATCCTCCCTCCACCCTATTGAAGTCAGGAGTTACTTTGACAGCACCTGCAACTTTATTTGCCGTTTGTTTATTTATTTACATAATACGCAGCCTAAATACACAACTGGGACTTGAAAAACAACTGTGTTTTTACTTCTGCAATGTCATAAACCTTGAATTAGGGATGAAGGAGGAGAATCATTCCCTAGGGACTCTGAAACATGGAGAATTTCAACAATGGAGTAACTCTGTGCAAGTTTACTGGAACGATCAGTCACCTGAAATGAGATATTTTCCCTCTCTCATCTAGTTAAATTAGATGAACCCTCATTTTCTCCTGTTCAAATTTGACATTTTCCAGTCTTTGTCTTTTAAATTTGATCATTAGACCACAATATCGTTATTTAACATAGAAAAGACGCATGATGTTTTTATCTTAGCTGTGCAAGGAACAAATCTTTTGCAAATAAGGTCCTGGTAATGCTTTAAATTAGGGCTCTTTATCAAATCAGTCTACCCAATGGTTTTTGAATTATACCATTTTTTAAGTGTTCTACTGATGTCACAGTCTGTTCAGAAAAGCAGTTTTAAATGTGAGGAACCTTGTATATAATTTCTTGCGAGGCAGAAGGTGGGTAGTAAACCTATAATCTTCCGCTATTATGGGGGTAAATCGGTGTTCAACAAAATATTGTATTGAGTAGCTGTTGCAGCTTTCAGTAATTTAAACTTTTTCATGTAGTTACTTCCTAGACAAACATTGTTGGAATAGATCCCAAGGGCAGGAAGTTGCTTTACTGAGAACCTTAACATTCCCAGCAGCATGTGACTCTTCTTTTCCTAACTCTTCTCTTGGCTGATGAACAGCCATCGCGTTTTGAGAAAATAACTTCTGGGTGTTGAGATTCTGAGTTTTCAATTTAAAGAAAGGCCAAGCGCTGACATTCTGAAGTGATGCCTTTACAATTTCTTTTTTCAGGTTGCTCAGAGTTAACATCACGATTATTTATGAAAGCCTGTTATTTTTGTGATCACTGTTTACAGGGAACTGTGGACAATAGATTTTTATTTCATTTTCAAGAGAAGGTAACATGTCAGAAGTCCTTTTTAGGAACTGTGTCATCGCAAACAAATGATCTTTAAGTTTGAAGCTGCTCGTCACATCTTTGAGCAATCTCCTTCTATTTACTGTTCTAGAAGTATTTGGGATGACAGAAAATGTTTGAGAAACACAGCAACTTCTGAAGCAGTCAATTCTGGCATTGCTTTAGCACCACTGAAATACTCGACTGCTTCATTTTTCTGGAAGCTGTAGCTATTACTGACTATGTAATCTGCCTTCCTGAGAGGATTTTCATGTGTAAATCATTGTTCATCAGAACTGTACTAATATTTCAGGTGTTTTTTTTTTTTTTCTTTCATGAGAAAGAGAATTTGAGAGTTTTGAAGGAAAATGCCCTGGCTCTCAGATTGGAATTTTCAAAAGCACCTGAGATTTTTATTTCATGGGACTTTAGGCTTAAAAACGTGTTTTGAAAGTGGGGTGTAGATGTCCCTGTTCACTGCAGGGGAGTTGGACAAGATGACATTTTAGGGTCCCTTCCAACTCAAACAATTCTATGATTCTGTGTTGTCTCCAGCATTGTTTCAGAGCTCTTTTAGCAGTTTCCCTTCACTCATTAAGACTTCTGAGGATAAGCATAAAGAGCAACAGGTTCCTTCTTGGTTTTAGATTATGGTGTCCTAAACGTTTATTTATAATGATCTAAAACAGCCTTTCACTAGGGCATGCAGCCTTAGTTTGGAAACTACTGATGGAGAATCACCAACCCTTCCCTGGGTCATTTGCTTCAGGGATTATTTCTCTCTGTTCTCAAGACGTGCTTCTTATTTCTCATTGGAATCACAGTCATTTTCTTATTCACTCTATATTAAATTATTGTATTTTTTGTTGTTGTTGGTTTTTGTTGTTGTTTTTTAACAGGGCTTTTGATTCTACAGCACAAACATTATAGACTTTGCAATGAACTCACTCCACTGCATCATATAGCTGTTTGTTTTGCTGTCGTCAGTTAATGTTAATCAACGTGAACTTCAAAACTAGTGTTTTGGAATTCACTGCCAGCAGGGAGCCTCTGTGTATTGGGTGTTATATGGGCTAATAAAAGAATACTCTCTGCTCTAAATAAACTTCAGTGTGAGTTTAAAAATAAATAAATGTAAGGATGGGCGTAAACTGAGAATACTGCTTTTATACACGATAAATTTTATCATCACTTTGTTGGGAATGTAGGGAGAGAATCATGAATTGAAGCCAAGTGCACGAACTGTTGGCTCTTGGGGAATTCCAACCTGCTAAGTAAGAGCAGGGGCTTTTCTGGGTGGGTTATTTTCAGCGTGTAGCATGGTGGAGAGTTAATTCTGCATTGGATGTTGTTTTTAGGAAGTATTGAGGTGTTCAGAGTGGTGAGACACTTGGAAAGAGTTAATCTGCTGCTGCAGATGACAAAGCCATCTGTTTGAATCAAAGCTGGTAAGTATCGCTGCTTTTAAATTAATAAGTACTATGTTAGAAGAGTAATAGGAAGTTGCATAAAATATGGATTTGGGGACTGAGGGTATAAATAATACAACATCCAAATTTGGTAAGAGCTTTAAAAGATTTCTATAAAAAGTTCCACTTTTTGTGATTACTGTGATATTAAAATATGTAATGTTTGTCATATAATCCCGTCTGATGATTAGGATTAGTAGAATAGCGTTTTATAAACTGCTATGTCAAAGTTTCACTGTTATTAAAAATTGCGTTTGGGAATTGTCCCTTAGATGTGAGTTGAAATCCCTGGGTAATGCAGGTTACCTTACGTTTGTTTTCCTGTTGTTCAGAGCTTTAGGAAGCATTGCCCCGTTTTCATCAATAGAAAGTGATAGAATGTGAACAATCAGCGTAGATAAAAATGTAGAACCAGAAATCTAAACAAAACCTCAGCCAAGTGCTTTGTACCTTAGTTTGGTCACAATTAAAGGTAGTCAGGAATGTTTAAGTTAATTGCTATTTATACTGCTAATACACTGAAGCGGAGCTATTCTGCAGGAGTATAGCAAAAAGCTCTCCAAGAGCAATGTCAGTTGTAGTTGCAGTAAAACTGATGGGAGAACACTTATCAAAGATCTGGAGTTCACCTGGGGAATGGAAAGAAGTAGATGTATGTTCCTATTTTGCCTGAATCAGCTCAGTCACTAAAATTTGTTTCAGTAGCTATGGTTGTTTTCTTAATTGCTTACCATCACTTTTCAGCTTAGGATTTCCTCACAAAGAGCATCTTGCCATGTCTTTTATGGCTCAGGTGGAGGTAAGGAGTAACAGCGCTGTAAATAATCGAGGAGAGCCTCTCGCATGCCCTTCCCTCAGGCAGAAATAGGGTAGGTCGCTCTCATAACCTCTAATTAAAAAAAAAAAAAGGGAAAAATAAGAGTAGGTCTCTTTGATGGCAGAAGGAGAATTTGAGGAAATGCTATTGCAGTACATTAACTTGCTTGTAATTGTTTGCTCCTCCTGGTTTTGAGGTTGCACAACCATCCACCTTTAGCATGACAAATCAGTGCTCTCTTGGACTAATATAGTTTGTGTTCATCCTTGATACATATTTAAACCTTGTTTCTGTGCATTTAATCATCGCCACAGTGATTTAAGCACACTTGGTTTTCCAATAAAACCTGGTATAAAACAAAAGGGAGGGGGAGGAAAAGGAAAGTTCAGTTTGCAAATTGAATTGATATCACCTCCCACGAGCTGCACTAACTACTGAGGAACAATAACTCAGAAATGGAGTTGAAATAGCATTACTGTTCCCCTCCTAGTCTTTTTTTTTATGTCAAACCCTATGAGATATTTGAAGGAAAAGCATACTAGTACATGTGTGGTAGCAGAAAAATCCAATTCCACAGAAATTTATGCTTTCCCTGAAAATGAGAGTTTCTGAAAATTAAATTTTCTGATTAGGGCCCTGTAATAATAATGCTCATGAGCTCTCAAGCCTCCAGCTGTTAGAGATGGATTGGCACTTCATGAAAGATAGCTTGTGGTAACTTCAGATGTGCTTCTCTATTTTTGTCTTTAATTGAGAGGACTTCGCACTGCAATCTGCAATCCCTAGCATGTTTGATATGCTATAATTTTTGCAAAAGCCTGAGATGCCTTCAGAAGATGGTCTCGAGCTAGTTTGCAAGTATTTGCCTTCCTGTTAAGATGTGGCTGCACAGCAAAAGCTCAAAGAAAGTAACAGGAAAGGATAGGAAAGAATCCAGTGAGATATCCACTATAAATTGTGTTTATGAATGTATTTTTCTTCCCATTCTACTGGCTGTGCTTTACAATACAACCAGACAGTTAATAACTGAGCATTGGAATATGCTCTTCTCTTTAAACAGTCACTTTAAGTCACGTTTAGTGCTGCTATAATCTGTGCTAGCATTCAGGGGTTTCAAGCTGTCTAACAACAAATGCCTTCTTGGCCGTGTTACTTGGTTACGTAGGGACGTGGTCTCCTGTTCTTCAGTCTTCTGCTTCTTAGAGGTGCTGGATGGATGCTGCTCCAGCATGGGTGGGCCCTATGCAGCAGTGACTGTGGTATATGAGCTGGAGGCTGGGTGCCATTTGAGACTGAGGAGGTGAGCAAAGTCCATTTTAGTCCCCCTGTTCAATTTTGATGTCAGTTAAAGACCTTTTTCCCAGGTTAAATTCTCCCAAGGCTAAATACACTAGATTTAAGACTGAATGCTGTCGTTTTGAAAGTGGACCAGTTGCCTGTCCTATGTTCTGACAGTTTCTTAATGAGATGGAGCAACATTGTGAACATTTCTAACCTTAAAGGGGTGATTTTGTTGATGCTGTTTAATGGCAGCTGTTTAGGAGGGGAAGGAAGAAGAGGAGGGCTATGGTATGCTCAGAAAGTGGGCAGACATGTGTTTCAAGTGAAGAGCTCACTCCGTTTGTTGTGGGGGTGAACGTGTCTTACACAAACACTGATTGATTCTGTTAGCTCTGACCCGCGCTGCTGTGAACTCCAGAGTAGCTCCAAACACAGCTTTGCCAAAGAATGAGAGCGTGCTGTGCTGCATGCTGTTCGGTTTAGGTTGCATCACAGTTGGAGGATGAGATGTGCTGCAGAGCTTTAAAGAAGCCAGTTTAATTCTTGTAAGTTGTTCATGGCTTGTGATCGTAGGCTTCTACTTCTTAGTGCCCTGTTGCAGTATTTATGGAAAGGAACAGAGCA
>JANHGO010000027.1:51193614-51221605 GCA_024606505.1 Aquila spilogaster
GAGCTTCAAAAGCCCTCCAGGCAATAATAAAATGATCTTCACTGCTACAGTCACAATTTGTTCTGGATAATTGGCTGCTTTTCCCATTGGGGAATAGTAGAGCTTTATGTGCCAGATAGGTGCCTCTTCCTGAGAGGAGGACAGAGTTGTGCCATTCCCGTGCACCAACGATGTATCTGGGTTTTCATTAAACAGCAGCCTTAGATTACCCTGCAGATCTGCTGTTCGGATTTGCAGTGCATTATAGAAACAAACTTCCCTGTTTTTATTTCTATTTTTTACTTCAATTATGTCACCTCCCTCAGCTATCAGGAGAAGGAACAGCCCTTCTGACAGTTTGTGGCCTTTGGGAGGACCAATGCTGAGACTTACTGGCAAAGCATAGTTTTCTGTGGTAGAAATTCTGTGCTTTTCCAGCTAAGCTCTCACTGTAAGCTTGATGGGATTTGCTTCTTTGAGATGGAAAACATGGAAGAGCAAACTTTGGATGTTTGTTCTTTGGCTGTGAATGATGCCCTTGCATTTCACAGGGATAAATGTGATAAAGTTATGTGAAGGTTGATAAATCAGAAAAATTCCTCATCCCTTAAACAGTTTTTAATTATGCTTTATTTTATAAGTAACCTTTTAACAATTTTTTAGCACATTTTAAAAATGTAGTTCAAGTTCTCCTTTTACAGAAACTTGAAAATCAGCATAATGTTAGAAAGCAAAACGGCAAAGGATTGGGAAATATGGCCACAAGGTGCTTTGTATGCTGTGGTGTTTGTCATAATTCTGTTGTTCCTATAGTTCTTATTTAGAAAACCTTTCATCCTTTTCAGAGCTGTCCACGGTCCATGCAGCAGTATTAACTTACCCTGTTGTTCCTGACAGTCAGAATGTAATAAAACACCTATTCTGTGCTAACTCATGGAAACTCCTCCAGAAGGTGACTCGTTTAGCGTGGGATTTTGAAATGATCCCAGGAATGAGGCACCTAATTCTCCTAAATTCTTTGGGTAAATCTCACTCATTTCAGTAATTTCACATTAACATTTGCTCAGAACTGCCAGAGCCATGCATGCTTCGTATGCTCGTTATTAGAGCTAATATTGAAAATAATATTTTGTATTAATCTGATTAAGCACTCTCTGACAATGTCTGCAACTGGTACAAGAATCCATCTTCCGTGCAGATTTCTTATTGCAGTCGATCATTTTTAATGAAAGCTTAAAATAAAGAGTCCAAACTAATGTCACATCTCATCAAACTCCTTGAATTTTTCATCTTGCTGAATGAGCTGCATAGCAATTTTAAGACACCCTTTAGACAGATATCAGAAGATGATTCTTTTTGCCAGTGTTCCCTGCCCGCCTTCTGGCACTGACCACTGTTGATAAAAGTATGGCAATGATGATCTGATGGGGGGCAACCAGTCCACAGCAGAGGGGTTGGAGCTCAGTCATCTGTCTTTAAGGTCCCTTTCCTACCTAAGTCATTCTGTAACTCTATAGTGTTTCATTCTATTAAATGCCAGTGTGGAGAACTTAAGATATGTCTGCTTTATGAGCAGCACTCACCAAGGACAACCTTAGTTATTCAGGCTGGCTTGAGCAGCAGTTCCTAATCTGCCTGCGTTAGCAGATGTGGTTCTGCCTTTCTTTCAATGCTCAGATGGTTCTCTTGGTTTGGTGGATTGGGGTGTGTGTAGAGCACCTAGGTCATGCTTTCCCCATAATCTGGGGCGCAGGATCCCTCCTGTTGCGTGGATGTGAGTGGTTATGATGGCTTTTCCATCTTTACTGAATATTGCCTCGTTTAACTGTTGTCACTTATGATTCAGAGGGTAACAAAACCATTTCTCAGAATGTCTGGCGCATTATCAGGCATAAAATACAATGACCTTGTGTGCCTGTGTTCAGCTGCACACATAACTCCCAGCTTCTGAGTTCTGAAGTAAGGGTAGCAATATTTTCCTATGAGTTTATGCGTTGATGTAAGTAAAATGTTGGTAGCTACAGAAGTAGCTGTATATTAGTTTGTCTGCACATGCGTACTCTTGTACAGAGGTTTTGATTCCTGGTAAATACACAGGGGACTGGCCTTTATGGCTGGGATGGTACATGCCTGAGACTCCAGGCTCTGTGAGAAACGCTTGCAATATGTCATAGCGCATTGGCCATTATTTTATTTTAACGTTGGAGTTCTCTCTGATGGATGCATTTTCTGTTCAGCATGCACTTGGTCTCAGAAGGCATCTGCAAGTGCACAAATATGCGTATGTTCATTTTCTAGCCCAGAGGAATTGTGAGCCTGCACACAGAAATGTGGAAACCATGTTATGTGTATATTGATGCAGTTAGGAAAATACCCATTTTTTTAGTGGAGCGGAGAATACTTGAGAATAATAAACCAAGAAAGTCTGAACAAAGGAGTTCAACTTGTTCTGAATTGTATCATTCTGAGTGAGTGGAGAACCAGGCCGGATGTGTCCTGGGAGAGCACTCAGCTTTGCTTTAAACAAGCTCCTTTGGCTCTTCTAAAGTGCTCATGAGACAAAGCTCCTCGACAGATGCACTAAAAATATTCTGTATTAGAGGATGCAGCTTCAAAAGTTGGAGTTATATTGCGGGTTTACAGAGATCTTTCCAGTTAGGTAGACAAGAGAAGGAGAAATAATTCCCGAGAGCTTTGTTGTGTGTCAGCAGGTAGCTTTTGCTGGTGACAGAGTTTTCAACCTGTAATATTTTCATAGGCATCTCTACTCAAATACAGAAACACGATTGAAAAATTATATTCTTTGTTGCTTTCCTTTGAGCTGGGGCAGACAAAAATGATTTGAAAGGGAGCAGTGTGGTGGAGACAATCCCAGAGAATTAATGGGGAAATGGGGTATTTGAAGGTGAAATCTCATTGCCAGTGAGAAATTTGCTACTTACAGGAATCTGAAAATAACACAGCGTGCAATGCTTTCTAAGTATGACCTTTAGAAGAGGGAGTGGGGAAAGAAGAGAGAACCTCTGTGTTTTGAACGTGAATTTCAGCATCTGTTGGGATATGTAGGAAAGCTCGGTGAGAGCATTTAGCTTCTTTCATAGAATCATAGGATGGTTTGGGTTGGAAGGGACCTTTAAGATTCTAACCCCCCTGCTATAGGCAAGGACACCTCCCACTAGACCAGGTGGCTCAAAGCCATTCTGGTCTTGAACACCTCCAGGGAGGGGGCATCCACAGTCTCTCCGGGTGACCAGTTTCAGTGTCTCAGCACCCTCACAGTAAAGAACTTCTTTCTGATATCTAGTCTGAATCTACCCTCTCCCAGTTTAAAGTTTTCTGCGCTGGAGGCTTAAAAGGGCTTGTTCATATAGGTGCCTGGGGGGAAAAGCAGTTGAATTTTCAGATCAGACCTGCTATTTGGCTGTAAAAGGGTATAAAGCAAACAGCTTTTTACCCTCCTCCCCATTCTGACCCTTTTAAGTAGGAAGATGTCAACCTTTCCAGTTATTCATGCTTAGGAACAACATCCATAGAAAGGCTTTATTGACATTTGTTCCTTATTAAACGAACAAATTATTGAAGTTAAAGGTGATGCATTTGGTATCTAAAAGTCATTCTTCTCTTTCTTTTAGATGGCCCTGGTAATGTGTTTTTACGTGTGGAATCTGCTGTGCCTCATAAGCTTAGAGAAGTTCTGAATTTTTGGCTGGGATGTAATGGGGATAAGGCATTAGCAGAAGCTCTGTGTACTCTTTCCCTTTGTGAAACTTGTCTGAAACTGATTAGCAGTTGCTTCTTCTCCTGAAGGAAGACAAGCTGCAAGTGTGCAACCAGGAATCATAACTGCTTAGGTTTCTTGAGTCTGAAAACAAGAGCTTAAACTTGTGAAAGTTTTGCTTGTGCTGTTGCTGCTGTTGTGTTTAAATATAGCTGCAAGGAAGGCATTGAGTTGACCTGAGTTTTACAAGAAGTGGGTTTGGTTCTTGAGTCTGTCAAGTGAAATACCTATGCAGGTTTAGGGAAAATGTAGCTATCTTTTCCCCTATGTTCAGTATTACTAGCTCACACTGTCATAAACTAGTTAAAATGTTCACTGTGTCTGCTTGGTTTGAACTTGGACTCTCTAGGCTGAACAGCAGCAGCTTTTTGCACATCCTGGGTGCTGATCGCATGCCATGGTAGGGTTCCAGAGGCACGGGGACACCACATTCCTTCACTACCATGCTATCTTTCAGCCATTTAAAGCAATTGTTCTCTAAAGTATTGGGCATCACTGTATGTAATTGGCAGGATAATGTTGATACCCTTAAAGCCATTCTTAGTTCCACACTTGGAACACATTTTTTTATATAACATAGACAGTTGTGTTTTCATTTCCTCTTTTATTCCATTTAAGTCTTAAATTGATAGTTTTTCTTTCCCCTATTGTGACAAGCATGTACTCAAAATGCCTTCATCTCACTGTCAACAAACCCAGAGAAGTTCGCTGCTAGAACTGGATCAGACGTTGAATCAAAATGTATGAGCCCTCACCCCTACAGTTTTAAAGATTGAATTACAGTAGAATAAAGGCATTAGCAGATTCACACCCCTGGAGGGGAACATAATGCTATCTGAGGCCAGTCTGCGTTACATCTATTCCACAGACATAATCCTTCAAAAGCCTTCTTCACAGAAATAGTGTGGTTTCTTTGCACTGTATGTAACTGCTCCTGTAAGTTATACCTCTACGCTTGAGTCTCCAGTGCATTTCCTGCTGTGCGTTTCAGATCTGATGGAGTTGCATTAACTTGTGGTGCACTAAAGGTTTCTTTCTTTAAAAAAAAATAAAAAGGAAAAGATTATATCTCTTTCAGTTGCTTGCTTTTGCCAAATGTAGGGTCTGCTAGTTGGAAAAAAAAATATTTCTATATTCCTCTTCTGTTGCCAGTTTGCTGCTATCGTGCCATAATTACAGGCAAGTCACTTACCTCTTTCCTTACACTTCAGCGTTGTAGTTAGATGCTCCAGTCAAATGTTTGTATAGTTATTATACATGAAACACCTTTCTCAGTCTGAAGGGTTCTGGACAGGACCCTAATGCAGACAGTAATGTGACATTTTAGAAGTGAATGCTTCCAGGAACTCTCCTTACCCTTAGTGTGAAAGGGTGAATAGAGCTACTTGGTGCTCTCTAGAAGACTGCAAGGAGTTGATGTGGAAATACTTCCAGGGATGTAATTTGTGAGTGAGTTGCTTAAACCAAAAATAAGTAATTATAGGGACACTGAGCAGTAAGTGAACATTTGGGTCTTGGCTCTGCGCAGTTAATTCTCTGGGCACGTGTAGCGATTGATCACTAATTAGAGGTTAGGTGAGGTTCATCTGCTTATTCTGAAACAAAGCACACTGTGACAAGAAACTGACTTCTCACCCTTCTTGAACAGGTAGGGCAATGTCACCTTGATTCGGCATTTCATAACAGCATTGGTCAGCATTTTGTAACTTCTTTTAAGTAATTTAATCCAATTAACATGCAGCTAATTTAGCATTACGTGAACTGTAGATGTGTGACTCTAGCTTTGTTTGTTAAATTCAACGTTAAGTCGCTGTCTTGACACCTAAAAGATGTATAATCAGTCACTGATTAATTAGCATCAGTGTGTCAGGTACTCATTAGAATAATTGACTGAAGTCTTTACTGTTGAAAATGGCTTTTTGCTTGATTTTCTGCACTTACTGAAATGGAAAACAGTCCTAAAACATGGCCAGATCTAATAGGTCATCTGCATAATTCATTTGCCAGGTTAACGTAGGCGCACCCTTGAGTGCTTTTTGCAGTTTGGCCAGTGTAGCTTCCTAAGTTTCTACAAGTCCTTTTAAAGAATATATTTTATAGTATTGTTAGGTTAACTAAGTAAAAAGTGCAAGTTAACTGATGACTAATGGGGAATAGAGAAGCAGGTAAAGTTAGCCAGCTTCAGAGTAAGGAATGTGTTGGGTTTGCACAAGTCCTCCTCAAGCAGTCTCTGACCCCAACGGCTTCTGAGGGACAGTGGTGCAAATACAGTTGATACATAAGATGGAATGACACAAATGTTGTTTCTAATGAGTGTACTTGTTTATATTCACTAATTCTTTCAGGCATCTTTTAGTGTAGGTGACAGGACTGGTGGTTGGCATGGCTTTCTGTCTTCCAGACTGGAGGTGCAGTGATTCAGCCATGCAAGGTAGCATAAACCAAATGGTTTGTTACCCTCTTGGAGACTCCCCTTGCTGTGGACACTTCTCATGGGTTAAACTGGATAAAAGCCCTGAGTGGGGGTTTGAGATGAGGACTATCATTGGTGTGGCATTAATCCCCCCTCCAGAGCAAAATACAGACCACACTGAATCCATGGGACATGCAGTGGACCTTGGATAAAGGCTTTGCTGAGTATCTTTCAAGTGTCTCCAGGGTAAAGCAGCCAGTAGCATGTCAACTAGTCTGTTATTTTGCAAGATGATAAGCACAGTTCTTTTATCAGTGAAATTCATTACAAATCGAATGCAGTAAGCGTTACATAAACTTATGTCAAGCTGTTACGACTCAGTCTAAGGAACGCAATTCAGAGCTACCACTTTCAGTTGGTTATTTTATGTTTTCAGTGCTTATGGTTGCAGGTCATTTTACAAAGAGGAAAGGAAGATTAGATAGAAAGCAAATTCCATGATTAATGTAATATTTGGAAAAGTGGGAGAAAATGTTGTGTCCTTACAGGAAATAAAACACCGAGAGCAGTTTCAAATTAAGAATGAGTAGAAAGGGAGAATTTATTCTGCTCTTATATATATATATATTAAAATGCCTTTTCTCTATTCCTCTTGACCTTGAGTTGTGGCACCAAGCATTATGACTCAGATCAAACATCCAGCAGTTTGCATCTGCAGCGAGAAGGGGAAACTATGCCAGATTCTCTGCACCAGTGGGGCTGGTGACTGCTTCTGCTCATCACCCTTCCCTGAACATGCTGTTCACTTGAGCATGGACAGCAGGAAAACTGGCTGTGTTTGCCTGTTTTCTATCCCCTCTGGTCACCAGCGCTCCCAGGGCCGTGTGGTTCAGTTTATAGCACTGATGAAATGCAACAGACATGTCACAGCAGCGTGCTGAGCAGCATAGGCTGTGCAGATAATCTCCTCTTTTTAATACTTTGAGGGCCTCTCTGGAACAAACAGTGTCTGGGTGTACGTTGTGTTTCTTTTGGGCTAGCAGTGTGCTGTCAGCTTTCATTTTGATTGACGTTACAGAAATTAAGCATTTGGTTTGTTGGTTTACCTCATTAATGTAATTACTTCAACAGCCTTACTCTAGTTTAAGCAAAGACCATCACTGAAGACTGCTTTCTTTAACTCTGTGAGACAAAGTAGACATGTTTTTATTTATTTTCATAAGCATTAGCATTCATGCTGATGTATGTCTTCAAGGTGAGTCCCAGTAATGCTAATGCCCATGTTTATTTTTCCTAGATTCCACTCCTTAAGCAGGTTGGAGAGTTGTCTGATGGGATCAGATGAGCAATGTATTTAGCAGCAGCAGTATCTCCTGCTTTTTATTAATAGATCTCAAAAAAACCCCACCACTTTTCAAAGGAATTTAATAGTATTTTATATATAATGTGCATCTGGTAAATAAATAGTGTGGAAACAAGGGAAAGCGACCTTCCCTTAGGCCACTCAATAAATAACTTCGCGGCCTGAAGAAAAACTCCTGACACTTGAGGTCCCTGCTGGAGGTTTATGATCAGAAGTGTCAGATGTTGGGATAGAAGCCTCAGTTCAAACTTTATCCAGTAACTAACACGGATGTCTTGTCCAAGAGTGGAATTAAAAACACATACTGAGATGTAATTGAAATACTAAGTACTGCTTTTCCTAAACTCTGAATTAATAGAGGGTCATAGCAGTTGGAAAACTTCTGAGGTGATGGGCTGCCATCAGAGCAAGATGGAAATAAGTGTCAAGCAAGGCTGGAAAAAGGATCTTTGAGAATAACCACTCAAGGGAGAGGTACTGAGGTGACTTCCCTTAACTCTGAGTTCTTTTGTTAATGAAGGCTGTGTTGCTTTAAAGTGCAGCAAATCTGAACTTCTGTAGATGGAGTTTGTCAGACTGGGAATTGGCTGGGACTGTACCTTCTATTACATGAGTATCTCTATGAATTGTAACCTTTAAATATTAAATACACTTCAGGTCAAGCTAGTCCAGTTTATGAGGCGGCAGGTACAGTGAACGAAGAGTAAATACTTGCATTTTATGAGTGTAATTTCAATCCAAATTCCAGGTTTGTTACTCATGCCAAAGATGTACATAAAATCACTATAGCAATCAAAACTTGAATCAAGGCTCATAAAGCCAACTTGAATCTTTAATGAAGATTCTTTCAGGGGTTTGTTGCCACTAACAAATCAGCATCGTCTGCTTTTTCACAGTCTGGAGGATGTACTGCTGTGACAGAGGTCTTTTGCCCATCTTATTTCTACAAGGTGAATCACTGTAACTCTGAAAGTCTTTTCAGGGGTAACTATTCATTGGAATATCTCTCCTGGGCATTCTCTGCATTTAGAAGTATTACACCATATATAAATAGAGAACTTTTTGTGACTGATCCAACTACGTATTTTATTCAGGGTCAGCAGAAATTCAGAAATGCAATAAAGACATTACAGGTTTGATGAATATTTTGGATGGGTAAGACTTCTGCCTTCAAAAAGGCAGTTCTTCACGTTAATCAGAAATTTAAATAAATTTGATTACAGATTACTAAATGTCTATCAGAGCAATGGAAATTCTTCCATGGTAAATAAGATCTCTCTTTTTGTTTCCTGTTACGGTATTGAAAAGTGAAATCTGGTTAACACGTGGAAGGAATTGAAATTGGGATATGTAATTTTACTCTGCATGCAATTATTTTGGATTTTGTTTCATTGAGTTTTACCAACCAAATTGCTTGTTCTTCATAACCAGTCACAAAGAAAGGAAGAAGCAGTTATTCACTCTGATTTAATACTGCCTCTGAGAGTAATACAGTCATACTCAGTTGTGGGATCTTTCTTTCCACAGACGGCAGCTGGATTTTGCACTCCTTAAAAGACACTGTTAAAAAAAGTGCCTGGTTCTAAATGCTTGAATGGCTCTAAGACCATAACCTGCCAAGTAGAGTGGGTTGAAGACAGACAGTTCCAAAAGAAACTAGCAGAAACCTGGGATGCACTTTTGGATGCTCATGTGTTTTACACACAAATATGGATGTAGAGGGGGTGGACTGATGTTACTGAGCTTTTGATGCAGCTTTTAACCACCATACTTTCATTGATGTCAGGAAAAAAAAAGAGTTTACAGAAGCTGAAGTCATAGAATCACAGAACAGCTGTGGTTGGGAGGGACTTCTGGAGATCACAGAATGACCTGGGTTGAAAAGAACTTTAAAGAGCATCTAGTTTCACCCCTCTGCTGTGGGCAGGGTCACCAACCACTGGACCAGGCTGCCCAGAACCACGTCCAGCCTTGCCTTGAATGCCTCCGGGGATGGGCATCCACAGCCTTTCTGGGCAACCTGTTCCAGTGCATCACCAGCCTCTGAGTGAAAAACTTCCTCCTAATATCTAACCTAAATCTCCCATCTGATCAACTAGTCCAATTTTGCTTTTACTAGAACACCAAAGAAAATAATCCTCAATTACCATACAGAGAGTAAACATTTTGTAGGTTTTTTTTTTTAATATGTATACTGATAGGATGCTAAAATGAACCATTCAGATCTGAAGTGGTGTTCTTTGTGGAAAAACGTCCTTGGTAAACTTGATTCAACACTAATATTCCCTGCTTAGACCTATGTTGTTGGCACACAGAACAATCATCGTTTTCTGTGAAGATCAATTAAAGGGCTATTAGATGTCTTGAGAGCTGGAACAGAAGCAGTTGCCTGATTTGCATGTTAAGGGAAAGGTAGAACTGTGCTATCTGAATGTGCTTCCTCTACTAGATTCCTGGTAGGCGAGTAAATACTTGGTGTGGCTGGAAACATGCAAACTTCATTTGTACACCATTAGCTGCTCTTCTTAAAAAATTCCTATTTTAGAATGTGAAGGATAACACTGCCCATTTATCTATTGCATAGGTGAAACATTGATCATTCAATGGTAATGAGAGGTGATATTCTGTCCTGGACAGACCATACCTTTGTATTTTATCTATCTTTTTCTTCAAGTAATTCGGTCTTATTTTTGCTGCAGAATTCCTAAGCTGATGTTTGGTCAGTAATATCCAGCTTAGTTCAGTCATGGCCCCTATTTTGTCAGCAGCTGCAAATGAAGACCACACTGAGAATGGCTCTTGAGCTGTGATTCAACAAATACTTTGTGTTCCTCTGCTTAAGAAAAGTGTTAATGGATCTCCTGGAAAAAGATAACCGTAGATTTCATTTACAGGAAATCTTTTATGTGGTGTAGCTTTTTCACAGTTGAAGGTTTACGAGGAAAATATGGGTACTCTTTGTGTATAAAAATAACTCACAATGAGGCAGCACTATGATAATAGTGGATTTTAATACTTCTCCTTCACTGTAGTGTAAATTGCACTTAATGACACTGAATTCTCAGAATTCTTACTTTTTTTTTTTGCAACGTATGCAGTACGAGGCAGAAACGTGTTCTGGCTTGGGGACAGACAGCAGGTAGGTGTAGGAACAGTTCTGGATAACTCCATCCTAAGGGAAAGCATTTAAATGTGGCTCAGGCACTGCGCTACTGGTGTTGTACTTAAGCTCTTGCTTCAGAATTCTCATATGGTGCTACACTCTGCCACGTAGGGATATCTGAAGTGTTTTCTGGGGCTGCTGATGGGCTCAGGTTTATAAAGGAAAGGAAAATGGTGACCTACTTGAGAATGCTGTCAATGCAAAGAGACCATTTAGTGTGTGCTCTGCAGGCTGAAGGGATTAGGGACAGATAGCTGTGAGTCTTGTACCCCTTCAGGTTTTATGGCCAGATACTTGTATTCTTTTTAATTTTCACAGAATGAAAGGGTTAGGAGGAAGGGAGGAGGAGAGGAAATGATCTTGTAACAACTTCAGAAACTGTCTTTGTAACTGGAAATAAAAAACTCCAATGAAATTGGAATGGGGCAGTAAATTGTCTCCGCTTATATGTTACAAACTTGCCATTATTTTCATTAAACATTCACAGGCACAATTTCACTTATTTAAATCAATATGATGACCTACTTAAAAAATAAAAAAGAAGCTGGGAAAGAATGTAGCTATGTTTATGCTCAATAATGGTTTTATAAACTTTGCAGAGTGCATAAATGCAATCCAACATGTATGTTAAGACCCCCAAACCAGCAGAAGGGCCGGCGGAATGGTGGGGGAAATCTGTCGGCTGTGCATCCTTTTTATGCCGTTGGCTTAAAATACCTCTGCCTCCAAATTGCAGTTTAGGGAGAAAAAGAGAATTCCCTCATTATGGTTTCAACATTGAGAAGTCCATTATGTACCCTGTTTATTATAAACAATACACTTTGGGGAAATCATGTCTCCATCAAAGCTGGTAATAAAATTCCCCTGTTTCCAGTGGGGCCAAGCTTTCAGAGGTTGTTACTGCTCTGAGAAAATGGAGGATAAAACTTCAGTTCCTGCTGTGTCTTTGCTGGTCTTTGGGAATAATCTGCATAGTGTTCTAGCTTGCAAAAGACTGAGCACCATAATTCTAATCCAGACAAATGATTCTGGGCAGGTAATTAACTCCAGTTGTGTAAATACTCTAACGTATTTGATTCAGGGAATCCAAGCGTTGTCGCATTACTTGCGTTCTTTCCCCGAGGATGTAGAATAGGAATATATCAAACATGTCCCCGTCTCTGGTAACACTGTACCAGCCCCTTCACTAAAGACAAGAACCAAGCAAGCCACTGATTGCTCACCCAGATCATCCTGAGTTGAGAAGGTGCATGCACTCATGTCTGTCACGATGTCTTGGATCTGTATGTTCAGAAATTGGCTAGAATGCAATCTCTCTTTCATTTTTGTTTTATTTTGGCTCCAAGGCAGGCTGAATTCGTTAGGACAACCGCTATTCTATAGAAGTATTAATAATCCGTGTTTCCTATGTGACAACATAAATTTTACCACTTACCAGTAACAAGCATCATAAAAATAGTTTGCAGTAGCCTTTCTTGGCAACTTGATAACTCACACTGCAGTAATAAGACATTCTCTGGGGCTCCTTTTCATTGCTAATGCAGGGCATGAATGCAGAGCTTTTATTTTTAGTGTATCTTAGAATTGGGCAAAGATGTTATTTGGCATTATCACGGTGCAAGTGCTCTTTCTTTGGGCCTGCTGAGATCCTTGTATAACACTAAATCTCGCCTTCCTAATGCCTGATCATACCCTGCTGCAATAAATGTTAAAGCAAATGCAAAAGAAAAATTAAAATATGCTATAGTTGAACTCTAGAGATGTATTGCAACAGCACTTTAACTCACACTTCAATTCTGCACAAATAGCTTTCTATTTTAGGTCCTGTGCATTTATGAAAAAATACCAGAAATTCCATTTATATGGAAGATGCAAGACTACCAATATGTAGCTAAATTAGTTACTGTCATCTATTTTTTATACTGCAGGCCCTGTTCGCAATTCATGTCAGTTACAAATTAAGTTGCATGGAGGTATAGTTCTCAATAGAAATCAATTTTCAGCACAAAATGCCTTATTTGCAGTTTTATGGCTTAAAACTACTTATGTGAAGTGATTTATTGTTTGCAGTTAGGGGAGAAGGCTGTTGAGGGGATGATTGTCTGATTTTGACTTCTTTAGTCTTTATTGGTGGTGTTTGCTTGTAAATAGGAAATTTCAAATAATATACGGTTAAATATAAAATTAGTCTGAATCATTAATTTGTTGCCACGTGGGAATTTGCATGATATGCAAGAATTTGCTCAGTGAATTGCGTGATGATTTTCAAATTATACAAGCTATATTTCAAGCTGCCAGAGAGTGGAAAGGTGAAGACCAGGGGTTGCTGAAGGTAATGCAAACGGAATGTTAATTACTATATTTATTTATAAATAATGTTGGCAGTGGTGCCGTGGATATACAGCAGCAGTGTAGCCTGGATTGCTGCTTAGACCAGATCCTCAGCAGCCATAAATTTGTTCCAGTGAAGTGGTGCCATTTGGCTTCAAGTTATGGTAAACTGTGCCTGTTCACCCTGCCTGAGGCTCAGTTCTCATGTAAGTGTATTTGTAGTCTGAAATAAGAATTTATCTTAACAGAGACAGTGTGATGATGTTGAAATGGACTTATTTTGTCTGCATTTGAAATGAACTTCATATGGGTGTAATTAGTGGGGTTTAAATCCAAATTTCATTTGCAGAAACAGATATGTTTGGTTTAAACCTATTAAGGCTCTCAGAGGAAACTGAAATCCTTCTGAAGGAGTCCTTACAGAAATGCTCTGAGATGTTCAGAAAATGAATTCCTCCTAAAGATAGGTATCATTGTGTTTCCTTGTATGTGTTAGAGTAAGCTCGGCAAAAAATTTAAGCTGTTGAAAAAGACTGTTTTGTGAGATGGGCTTCTGTAAATGAGGATCCTCACGTTTTTTTGGGACATCTATATGGAAAGAAGCTGAGAGGGGAGAGAAGAAATCAAGTGTTTTAGGACGAGTGCAGTGAGTTGCTCACAGTGTGTGAGATGGCATTGGAGGGAGTACAGAATCCCATGGTGGTACACAAAGTTGGAGCTGCTCAACTTTTTCTTCCACTTTGTTTATTAGCCTCTGAGATTTGCTTTCTGTTGTTCACGGGCTCTGTTTTTCCCCCTTTTATTACCTGCATTTTATTTGCTGCAAAGATAACGTGCCTCAAAGTCAAACTCAGAAGGAGACTGGTGGCAGACAAGCTGCTTTTTTTATTATCTTCAGGGAATGACTATCGTTTGCTAAATATGTGACCCGCTCTCTTTGCATCTTGCAAAGCTGGAATCTTCGCAGCTGGGAATCAAACAAACAAGAAGTTGCTTTGCTGAAAACAAGCTGTGTAGCGGACTGCGAGATCTGTGGCTGCGCACCTGAATCCCTCCATCAGAAGAGCTACACCTGGACCTCAGTGGTTATCAGGGATGTGTGTCAACTGCCACCCATTACTCTTGATGTACTGAGGTCTTTGCTAGTTCAGAAGTGTGTTAGAATTTGGTGTGCTCTGCTCATTTGTTATCAGATGAGAATCTTGCAGCTGTGTTTTTCCATATATTTATTTCTATGGAGGTATTTCTTGAAGGAGCGTGTCCCAAAAGCCTTCTGCGTATGGAAGACAGCTCAGCAGCAGCTCAGAGTTGTGGCAAAATGTACAGTACTTGGATCCTCTTTCACCCTCTGAGATGTTTACTGGTGGCAAGGCATTCACAAATGTATTGTTGAGTTTGATGTAGTCAATGTCAACATTCCATTAATGCTGCATCTGGAAGGGTGTATAGATTGCCATGGGGTTATGTGAAGTACTGGTTATCCTCCGGTATGTAAGGAGGAGTCTATCTGTCAAAGCAGAAATGATCTGAATGTATAACAGAAAGAAGCATGTGGATACAGTCTAATGAATTTCCAAGAAACTGTTGGTCACCATGACGGACAGTCGTCTTTAATGATGAGTTTTTCACTGTGATTGCAGCAAAAGAAGGAGGTATAGAAGAGAATTCAAGGAGGTAAGAGAATGTGTCTTCCTGGGTGCTGAGGTACCATGTGTCAGGTTGCAGGAAGGCAGCTGGAAAAGCAGGCAATGCAAGATGCAGCTGGGAGAAAAGGCAAGAACCCTGGCTTTGAAATTGGGTTTTGTTTAATCTTTTTCAGAGCTTTCAGCTTCCAACGTGCTGAACTTTGTTCCTTTTCGATACACTGCTGTTACCATATGGTCATGAAAGTAAGTTTGACTCTGGGAGGGTCATTTCTGTTGGTGATGTTAATTCCAGTTCTCTGCTTTCACATTGCTAAGCAGGGAAGCCATCAGGCAATCCAGTTTTAGTCTCCCTGGCTAAAGGAGGAGCTGGACTTACTGTCCTCATGCCTTTTGCAGATCAGGTGCTAACACTATTCTGCTTCAGATTGCTTACCCTGAGGATTACTTAACTTACTCTCTTGCCAAGGTAGCAGCCTGAATGTCATTTTTCTCAGCCTTATTTACAGTAAGTTACCTTTATTCAACACAGAAGCAGGAAGGGATTTTTTAAGTGGACATAGATCACATTTATGTTAATTTAATTCCCCTTTACACTGCCAGAATGATGTAAATCAACCTTAGAATAGACCAAAATCAGTCCCTCTGTATCAGTGGTCTTGCTGTAGGAACTGCAGTTAAGCTAATCCATTTAGCCTTCTTTAATAGTAGGTCACTCATTATTTAGACAGTTTACAAGTAATTTGAAATTGGTTTATTAGCTCCAGAGCAAGAAAGATGATGTTAGGAGTAGTGTTTCCAGCTATTTAGATATGCTGCTTTTTATTTAGAGACAACATCAGTATTCTTCATTTTCACTCTATTCACATGCCATATTTAAGCTAAATTCTGGGAGTGGGAAATTTTACGAAGCTGTTAAGAAGTTTCCATTGACCTGAACGGAATAGTTTCAAGACATATCTGTAAATCTTATTTCTTCTGTGTTCACTGTGTTGTCAACTGCTAATTCTTTTGCAGAGAGCCTGACATGAGTACCGTCATGTTAGGTACCACTGAGTCTTGCTCGGGCAGTGCCATTGGTTATATTGGTCCCTCTCTGTGGCTTTTTGCTTTTCCTTCACCCCGTGAGAATCCATCACAAGCTGCCTGCTATTGTAATGACTTGCAAGATACATGTGCCTATAGGGAGAAGAATCTTCACTTAAACCACCAGAAGTTGCTGGCGATGATAGCTGACCAGGTGTGCCAATGGAACACGTCTCAGAAGTGAGCATACTGAAGAAAAACTAGAGTATTCAATGCAACTTCATGCTTGTGCAACACTGCATAGCATGAAGCAATGTGAGGGGATAGTCGAGACAGCTAAGAAGCAGGCTCTGGCTAGAGCTGCTGCTGTTAGCTTGCTCCGGACTTGCATAAAACATGCCCCCTCTATATAAGCTCCTCTAACTAGGCATGGAATGAAGAAGATGATTCTTTAATACTAGCTAATAGCATTTCAAGATCTTGAATAGCTCATTCCAGGTGCAAATAGTGTTGGTGTCCAGTGTCAGAGTGCTAGGAGAGGAGAATAAGAGAGAGAGGGTTGGGAAAAGGACAAAAGAAAATATATGCTCTTGTTGGGGTTGTGCAGTGTTCCTTCCTTTGTATATAAGTTCTAAAAAAGTAAGGGATCATTAGCTACACCTTGTACTGTTAGCAATTCTATTAATAATAAGCACTCTTCTATTAAGCAAACTATCCAATTATTAATCCATTAGCGATTACATTTCAGAAAAATTCATTGTAATATCTATTCAGAAGACATATTCTTGACAGACTTTTATTTTGAGGGGGGAGGAGAGGAGAGAGAGTATCTTTTAATTATGATTTAAAAGGTTGGCTTCCTAAACTTAATGAAGAGTTAATGAGTTGCATTATTCCACAGTACTCTAGCAAAATCTTCTCACAAATTAACTGTACCTCCTGTTCTCTGCCTCTGGAACTTCTCATGGCATGCTCAAGTTTTCTGTGGGTTACTTTTCTGTTTTGTTAGGTGCAGCAGAATTATGTAAGAAAATGGCAGCAATTACGATATTAACATAATGGGAACAATTAGTGCAGCGAAACCCAAGTTTTAATTGAAGTGCACCCATGTCTGTTTGGAGGGCCTTTGTCATATCTTGATGTACCTTCTGGTTGTGACAGTGTTCTGCTTTCTGTTCACGGGGGTGAAAGCAGAGTGAAGGCATTCAAGCATACAGACTCTAAGGGAAAATGTGGAAAAGAGCTTTGTAGCTTTGCTACTCGGCAATGACTCAGTTACAGTGCTCATTCATAATTTTCCCTTTAATCTTTTTGGAGAAAAGGGTTTAGAGTTTGGTGAACAACAGTATGAAAGGACATCATGCAATGTGTATTTTGTCTTGGGGAGAAACCCCATGAAAATCAACAGTTTTGCCGTGGAAATTTGGGTGCGTGGAAACTTGCACTATCGAAAAAAAACCCAAAAAACCCACAAACCCAGTAACATCACCAGCTGTTTTCATGTCAGACTCAGATGAGAGAAACACGGATTACAGAATTTGTACAGAAATACAGAATTATAGGATCATTGAGGTTGGAAAAGACCTCTGAGGTTCCCCAGGTCCAACCCCAGCGCATCCCACTGACTGTGTCTTTCAGTGCCACATCTCCATGGTTCTCATACACCTCCAGGGTCAGTGATTCCACCACCTCCCTGGGCAGCGTGTGCCAATGGCTCATCATCTTCCCATCCTGTCTCCCTGTTTGATTTTTCTGACTTTAGATAAGGCAATTTCTGTCTTAGTAACACCATTTTCCACGTAGAAAGGGCTTACAGTATTTCCTTGGATCACATGTGGTTGTTGTTTGTAAACAGTGGAACGTGAGGCTGATAGTGGTCATGTAACTTCTCTCCAACTATATTAAAGCTTATATTTAATTTAATTTCTGGAAATGGTTATGTTTCATTCAGAACCTTTCCTTAGGTATAAAGAAACCAGACTGTGTTCTTCCTCTTTTTTTTTTAATTTTTAGGTCTGCTTTTGTCCTTTCTCAGGTCTTTCCCAGAAAGATCCATTTATTGTAACTGATGACAACATTCTCCTTTTCCATTCCTTGGCTCCTCGCACTGCATTTCTCACTTACTGCCGTAAATACCTAATCCCAAATGAGAATTAGAGAAGTCCCATCTGCAGCACTAAGCAGCAGGATTGGAGGGCATGGGGCTGTCTGTCTGCAGCTGTCTGGTTATCCCTGTGAAATATTTCCTCTGTCTTTGCAGCCCTTAGGCACTTGAATGAGGGCAGCACCTGGTGCCTGCTCCATCCTTTCTATCTGCTCTGCTGCTAAATGGCAGGAGCTCTGACAAACAGCTGATTCATGACTGACACTCGGAAATCCCCCAGGAAAGTCGGGCACTGTTTTGAGGAAGAAGCAGAGTAGTAATTTGAAGATGTTAAACTCAGTCCAGAAGTTTCATGTTCTAGAATTATTTTGGGTTAAAGGATGCTGAAAAGGACTGCTTAAAAGCCACGTTCAGTTCTTTATGACCTTCTGTCCTACCTTACAGGTACCCAGATTTCTTTACAGATGGCGCCAGGAGTACTGTTTTCAGAGGGGTACAGTTCCCATTTTTCTACTTGGTGTAAGTACTTAGCACCCTCTCTGCAAGCTGCTAACATACCTGGAGAATGAGTATGTCGTGGGTACTTACACATTGCACTTAAGTTGGTGCAGAGCAGCAATTTTCATCTCTTACTCCAGTGCCTTATTGAGCAGAACTGTGTTTGGAAATCCATGACATGATAGTTTTTAAGCCTTTGTCTTCCCATCCCATAGGGAACTTGCTCCTTCTTGGTTCTGATTTTATTACTGCATTATTCTGAGAGGTTCAGGTATCAGTATTGTTCAAGGCACAGTGAATAGCCTTCAGTGAAATACAGGTCTGTAGGTGATGCTGATCAGTTGATGATTACAACTCACCTGCTTAATTTTGAAAGAAACTGCAATAATAATAAGAATAAATGACAAGTGTTTTTTTCCGTAGCTGTAGATTTTGATTAACCAGGCAAATGATGTGTTTTTCTTATTTTAACAGTTAAGATTAATAGATTATTCTGCACTTAAATGACATTCAGTGACACATTTAGGAGGGATAGTGCACAGTTGCGTCCTTTGTTTAACTGTCTGAAGTCCTTTTTTGTGAAGAGGCAATTGTTCTCAAGGGATTTAATTTTCCTGGTGTTATTAGTCATGGGTAAATGGAATTAACACCTGTATCATCTTTAATAATGTACAAAGAACAATTGCATTAATATATTCTCAGCAACTAAGGGCATCCCAGTTTGCTGCTGTATCTTGCTAGCTGACCTTGCTCACTGCGCATCTGAGCTCTTATTTTGCAATGAAACTCCAAAAAAACTGAATCCCTAAGCATACAGCAGTCATCATGCTTTTGGTAGACTTTTGGTGAAAGACTCTGGATGCCCCAAAGTGAAAACTCAATCAATGAAAAACAGTGTAATTGGAAATTGGCCCGTAAAAATGAACTCCTACATGTGCAGCAAAGCAGAAGGAATACAGTAATATGCTTAGGTACTTGTTGTTGCTTATCCAGTATGTGTACTTTCCCTGACTTGACACATAGGGCAGTTTTAGGATTTTAATTAACAAATTGTAGCTGCCTCTCTGGAGGTTCGTGGCCCTGCCTGTGGCAGGGGGGTTGGAACTTGATGATCCTGGAGGTCCCTTCCAACCCAAGCCATTCTGTGAAAACTAATAAAGGCAAAATTGTTTTTCCATTTACCCAAGTTTAGTGTAAAGAAGTGTATCCTCTGATGAGGTAATAACAAGTCTCTCTTCCCTTTCTCTGCCAAAAATTTGCCTTTGTAGTTGTATACTGCTTCATTTTAAGAGTGACCCTTCCTCCTTACCTTTACCACCGCTTTTTTCATAGTGGCACGGTGATTGCGTATCTCTTTCTAAATAAAAAGCTGAAAGAAGAAACTCCATTTTCTTTATTTGTAGTGCTAAAATTTCTCTATAGCCAAGACCTCATTGGTGTACAGTAACATTGGCATACTGTTACCTGTTCCCAAGGAAATAGGCACCAACACACGGCTCTGTGTTTCACATCGACACACTGAGGTTGTATCCCCTTTCTAAGCACGTGCTCTATGTGCTCTCCTCCCAGGTGTAGCTTGTTTGCCTAAAAAAAAAAGTGAGGATGTGGAACTTTAAGAAGAGACAGCACAGCAAACTTCTGCCATAATTTACTTTGATTAATAGCTGGCTGAAGGAAAGTATTTTGCAGAGATTTTACAAATTGAAAAGTGTTTGTTTCTGAATATCGGCAGCATTTCATGAATGCATTACAGCAGCTGTGTCATGAAGTGATGCATTCCATTGATCATCCCCTTCTGGACAGAAAATGAAATAAAACAAATAACCCAGGCCATTTCTTTGATCGCAAATAGGCATAATAATGAGTTTGTTTCGTTTTCAGGATGTTTGGCTTCTCATGTTTGAAAGATATTATAATGCCATGTATAGAAGTCAGGAAGTATAGCTGGTGTGGAGTTATGATTCGACTCCAAATGTTTAATTAAAAGTCAAGGCAGAGAAGTAATAATTTGTCAGTATTATGAAAGGATTCATCTTCTGGGTAGAGGCAGTCGGGGGTCAAAGATCCTGACTTTGCTGAATAAAAAGGGGCTTGGTTTAGTGATCACTGATTCAACATCATTTAAATGTTCAAAATATAATGGAATGTAATGGTACATAAATTCTCCAAGGAGAAAATAAAGTCTATATCTCTGTCTATATTTTACACCCTGAATGTTCAGCAGTTTGACAAGGACATGGATGAAGTTATCTTACGCCAGTGGCAGCGGAATGTTGATGAAGAGCCCAGTAGCAATTATGAATTGGCGGCTGCCAGCAGAATGTGGGAGTCCTCTGATCTCATCTGCGCGTTCTGCCCATCTCTGTAACTAGCCAGTTAACTTTCCTCCTCTGCAACCGAATGCCAGCTCTGTTATTAACTGCTGGACAAAGGAGAGTCTGATTCTGTTTGTTTGTTTTTTTTTTTCTTCTGCTTTAGTGTTATAGAATTTTAAACTGAAAAAAAACACAAAACAACAACATATTTTTAATTAAAAAGCTCGTTAGTGCTACAGTTGTTTTGAAGGAGTTGGAATTGAGGATGGAAGGCAGGAGAATGGAGTCTTGTCTGTTGGTGCTGTTTTGGCAGGAATTTCTTAGTGACTTCACAGTCATTCGTCATACCTTAACCTGATGCGTACCCTTCACAATTCCCCCCTCTGCTGTTTGATCAAAGTTCTGTAGGAATGCGATGTTTTTATTAATTCCAAATCCTTAAGCACTTAAAGGTTTCTCATGACTTTGGGATGCTAGAGGTGACTGCAGGAGGATGCTCTGGGAAAAAAATAGTTCAGTGAGTTAATGCAGCATTTCCATCACTGCATCTTCTTGCAGGGAGAGAACTTCTAACATTCTCATTGGGAATTTTTCACGTTGACGTTATCAAGCCCTTTCATTATAGTAAGATAAAATGAGTGCCTTCTGACTTCAGTGTTCTATTTCAAATGATTTAAAATGTTCTTTCGCTGCTTCAGATATTAATTCCTTAGGATAATTTCAATGAAAGCAGTGTATTTGCCTAGGATATTTCTTTTATTCATGTTCTGTAGAAGAGTACTGACCAGCTCCATTGACCACAACTCAGAATCCTGTCCTTACTATTTATACTTGATTTTGATTTAAAACGTTTAGTAGTCCAGCCATGATTAGTGTCTTACTGTGCCTTCAGTAGAAATAATCATCTCCTGGAAGCATCTGTAATTAAATAAAAGGGGAAGGGAAAAGGAATAGGAAGGAGTGTTTTTAGAGACTTTGAAGAATAGGGTCAGCCCGAATCTGCCATGTGCAAGCTCACAAAGGCAACACAGGGCACAGACTGAATATCTGTGTTCTAAGAGCTAATCCCAAGGCAAATCCCAAGAGTCAGGGTACCAAAATTCTGCTTGATGCATTAATACTGAAAGAGTTGGTATAAAGTCAACCTCTGCAGAAGTATTTCATCTTCTGTAAATAATTCCAGGCTTGCTCAGTGTTCTTCTGTTCCATGATTTGGCTGCAAGTTCACAACGAAGGCAGCAAATTGCATGTTGCCAAAGTAACGGTGGCAACAAATAATGGGGAGCAGTTGGCAGTCAGAGATATACATAATAAATCATGTGGAGTAATTTGAGTTACAGAAAATGCTTGAAAGTAGAATCTTCATATGGATAATTTATTAATAGAAGAAGATAGAAATAGTAAAATTAGGCTGGAATTTCTGAAGATGCCCATTGTGGTATTTAGATCCCACTGTAATTCCATATGAGTGCAACGCATTTCTCCTATCTCTCTTTTCCTTTAAGAAAATTCCATTGCTTAAGTTTTTCCTATTTATGTTTTGTTCTGTCTGCTTTTAGAGCTCATCCTATAAATAAACTCTTGGCTACAAAAAACCGTGCTTCAAAATGCTTAAATTCTCAGAAACCATCAATCATGCATTTCAACAAACACGGGAAGACAGTGGTATATTTGCAAGAAAAATTGCTGGATGAATTATGAAGCTGAACTTACTTGGAGCACTTTGATATCTTCAGCAAAAAGTATGTGGATACAAAACCAGTGCATTATTTTTAATATCACACATCTCTTGATTATTTAAGAGTTACTTAACAGCTCCAGCAAGTTCCCGATGCCAATTAGAAACATTTCTTCCTATAGTTACTCTCCTCATTTGAGTTCATTTGATCTGCTGCCCTGGTCAGTAGTTTCCTATTGATTCTTCTTCAGGATGAGGCATTTGCAGTCTGAAAAAGAACTTTGAGACTGTTCTACCAGTCTGTACTTACCACCTACCTGTTGGCGCACCTTGCTGATGGTAGGAGTAGCGCACGCCACTCTCCTTTGGTGGGATTTCTGCTGTTCCTCTGCAATGGAGCAGGCTCAAGCCTGGGAGGAGTGAGCTCTTAAAGTTAAGCACGTGCTTAAGTGCTTTGCTGGATCACTGCCTTGATCTATTGACGTTCTCAGTGCAATTTGCAGTAGCTATAATTGCCTTCCCACGTTTTCAGTGGCTGCACAGCATTAAATCTCCATGGACTGTCCTCCTCCCAGCGCCGGTGCATCACTGCTGCCTCTCAGCAATGCTCCCTAATTCTTTGAAGGTTACTGCACAAGAAGCTGTCTTGTTTGATGAGGAATCAGATGCCTCAGAAAAGTGGCTGCTGACATCTCAGGTGGCAAAGGAGTGGGTGAAAAGTTGAGCACACTTTATGGGTCAATCTGTCCACCCAATGCTGGGATGGAGCACAGCGCAGCCTTTTGCCTTGATCAAATGAAGAGCTGTGGATTGGGATTTTTTCTTTTTTCTTTTTCTTTTTTTTCTTTTTTTTGCTGTTTTCCCCCCGCTTCTGTCCAGAACCCTGCACAAAAGAGGATCCCTAAATTAGTGATGTGTGCTGCACTGCAGTTCCCAACAACAGCAGAAGCACAGCCCAGTGCTGGAGCAGTGCTTGACTCCGTGCTGCCTCCATGTGCACAGCCCTCTGTTCCTATAAAGGCTGCAGTTTTTTCTTCAAGAAAACATTTTGCATTCTTTTGCTCTGTAATACAGGGGTCCTGGTAGTCTAGCAGCAACATTAAAGCTTTAAGTAATCCTAGACTTTATCAGGGGAATGTGAATAAGTGGCTTAAGCAGTGTAACCGGCGTCGGTTGAATCAATCTCTTGTAAAATACAACTAGAATCAATTGTACAGAAACTTTGATATTTTTTGCAGTGCCACAGTGGGATTCTTGTTAGCATCTGGCAGTGAATGGAGGTACCCTACGAGGTCAGTAAAGCAGGCTGTGATGTCCTGTTAGCAAATAAATAGCTTGCCAAACAAAAATTGTTGGCGTTTATGAAGGAAACTTTCTTAAATTATGAATGGTTGTAAGGCTATTACAGTCAGTGTGTTATAAATTAAACAGATGTTAGCCTCCGCTCTTCTACCTTCTCTGTATTCAGAAACCAGCCTTTCAGAAGGGGAACTTGTGCACTTCTTGGCAAAACATAATTATTAGAAGAATTTTCATTACCAAATGAAAATGTAATCAATCATCCAGGCTGAGTGGTATTTTCCTTTAATCTTTATCAGAGTAAGAGCTGTAAGAGAGTTGAGTATTTCTGTACAGCTTTTGTTGTACTGCTCATCACAGCATTTGAGTGCATCTCAATGGTATATTAATTAGGATGACTGACAGCCCTGTCGTGTGGCTGCTTCTCCCCAAAAGCAGCGATGTACACGGCAAAGTGTTTTCTGTTCTTGTTTCTTCTTATGTCACAGTGCTTTGCTTTTTATTTTCTTCTTTTTCTAAAGGCAGGGTCAAAGCAGTGTACCTTCCACTTGGAGCACCAGCTGCTGAGGTTATTGCAGTGCACAGTTCCCATGGGATTTGGTGAACCAACTGCTCAAAATTAATTCCCCAACCCGCCCCAGCACTCCGCTGTGCAGAGGAGCTGCAAGCTGTATTGAGACAGCAGAGCAGTAAGAGATATCTGCAGCTTAAAGTGAGAGATGGCCCAACTTGAATGCAAACAGTACATGGACGGGGGGATATTTTTCTCGGCACACTGAGATTCTCTTGTGCTAATGACGCTGATCGTAGCTAGGAAGGAAAGATAAAGAATCTGCTGGTCATAACCGTGTAATCTCTGAATTTAGTAATCTAAGAGATAAGTAACTGTTATTTTCTCTTTCATATAGAGGCAGTCTGCTGTTAAGTTTAATTCCAGAATTCACTGTACGTTTTAAATATCAAGCGTATTTCACAGTAATGTATGCTAGGGAAGGACTGGCAAATGCTATCTTAACAAAAAAAACAGGTCTCCTGAAAAAGGTGGGGGGAAGTGGTGGAAGGTCAGGAAATGAAATGGAGTGGGCTTGATGTTTCCTGGAATGAAAAGGGAATGCAGCAGAGAGTGGACGAAGCAAATTTAGCTTTGGTTTTGAGATTAAGGAGCCTATATGGGTAACCCATTGCATTCAACTGCTGCTGCTGTGTCAGCCAATTTTCTGCTTGCTGTGCCTGAGTATAGGTTTCCCATTCAAAGAAATATACTTCTGACTTTCCTTGCGATTTCTTGGAATTAATAGCCAACTTGGTAAATCTATTGTAGGAGGCACAGAGTATGCAGCTGAGCTTCGGGTAATCCTTTACTGTATTGCAATTTCTATCATTTTTGTTTGTTTGAGATTTTCTTTGTTAATTTGTTTACTTTTTTAAGGGAAAGAAAAAAACAACTTCATTTTATAGAGAGAGTTAAGCTTTACGTGTGGGATGCAGCATCCTTGGAAAGAAGGATTTATAATGTGCTTTTTGCATAGAAAGTGGGGAGTTGGAGAATCTTAGGTTTATTAAGCCCTATTGATATTATTTAGTATAAAAAGGAGGAGTAGCTTAGGCATTAGAGTGTTTTGAGTTTCCTTTGGCACTTAAAACTGGATTGTAGAAATGAATTCCATGCTTGTCTCCTTGAATCCACAGTATTGTGTATGCATCAGGTGTTTGGCTGAGTGGCTGGACACCCAGACCAGGGTGGCAGGTGCAGAAGTGGATTGCTATTGGACTGACAACCAGGAGATTTGGATATATCCCTACTGCCATCAGCTGCTTTTTATGTGACCTTGGAAAGAAAATTCATCTTTGTTTTTCCAGCCTGTTAAAGTATCAATGTACAAATTAGGTTAATAACATCTGTTCATCTGTGCATGTTCAACACCTACTGAACTGGAGCTTAGAGTGTGCCTGGAACCTCCAGCTATCACTGTTATGAAGCCATAATTTCCAGTGATATTCCCAAGAATAATTGCATTGCTAAGGACTCTGTACACTTTTTTTGCTTATGCAAAGCTTCATTCATGCTCTTCTCTTCCTGCTCACCATGCTCTATGATCCTTTCATAAAAACATCAAGCTTTGTTTTGAGAACGGTGGTTCCTGATGATAATGACAGAATTGGTGCTTAGGTGCTATGAGGCAAATCTGAAAGCACTTCAGAGTGCCACGTATAAGGGACTGGACAAAAACTTTGGAAAACTCAGAGTTTTTCAAGTACTTAACCAATTGAAATTGTTTTTTGCCTAGTGAAGTCTGTAGTCCAAATGTTGGTTTGCATCAGCTCGTGCCTGGGCCCAAACTGGTTGGTGAAAAACCCTTGTCATGGATGAGCTTTCTTTATGCTTCTGTTTTCCACCTGCTTTCTTCTGTCCCCATCAACTGCCAATAAATTAGTAAATGTTGCTCCAGGCTGAGATGCTGGGAGAGTTGTGCTGAGCCATATTTCTTTCATTTTGTTTATTGTGGGATAAGGAGGCAGTAAAACGAAGAGGTTCAATCACGTAGTTTCACCTCATCCTCTCTGAGAATTGGGGAGTAGTTCATTTTCTTTCCTAATGAAACTGAAAGCAAATAGTTGGTTTCTTCTGATATGGAGGTTGATTTTTATATAGTCAGTTTGTAATACATGTGGAGGAATTGTATAAAATTTTCAAGCATTTGAAGAGTAGGTTTCTAGAAAGCAAAATTCAACCAGTTTTAGGGAAAAAACTGTAGACTTGCTTATAACAGTATGTGTGTATCTATTTATTAAGAGGTTTGGAAATCTTGGGCATTTAGGATGAGGCACGGTGTAGATAGCAATGCATGCAATTGCCTTGCATCACATTTTCAGTTGAGTGGTTAAAAAAAAACAGAAAAAAAAATTAAATGTTATTGTTCCCATCTGATGAACAGAAAAAATGCCAGGAAATCTGTTTGCCATTCAGCCCTGTTTACCAAGGAGTCATCTGCGCTGTGTCCCTTTACCAGTCCTGCAGCTCCTCTATGGCATACTGTGCACTCTGCAGTGTACCTTGGCAAAGCTCTGCTGATTTCAGTACTGAAGATGCTAGCCCTAGGAAGCCACTAGGTAGAAGTACATATTTTACAGCTCATAAACTGAGGGGATTGTATTGCTCCAAGGACTGATAATAGGATGCAGCCCCATTCATTCTCAGCTCGCTGGCTGGAATTTAGCCCAGCCATGGATGAGGTACAACACATTGGCAGGGGCAGTATGAGGAAGCTGGGACCAATGATGCTCACACTGTACCTGCTTTGCAAATAAACAACACATCTATTTCCCCACTCTGCCAACTCAACACCTTCAACAGCTGCACTCAGGAAATAATCTGGAAATCGTCTATGTTTTATAAGCACTGGGATTGCAGTATGAGCCAGGAGTTCTGCATCCAGTCCTCTGTTTTGAGCAAACCAGCATTTGCAGCGTGGTTTGGGGAAAGGATACTGCCTTTTGGGGATTTATGTGTGAGTGGGAGAGAGGTGACTGAATTCACAATCTCCCTCTGTATGAAGTGATGTTGTTAAGCTGATACATGTAACACAACATTGTGTACTAATAGACTGATGCTGGCAAAGGAAGAAAGCAGAAATGAGTGAGGATGCATCATAGCTTCATCCACACTGCAGCCTCTAGCTGCAGATGCATTGGCAGAAGAGATTAAGGCCTGCTAATGCACCAGCAAGCTCTCTCATCGTTTTCCTACCTGATATGTTTGGTCAAGTATCTATCATATAGCTGCTCTTTCTTTAAACTCATTCCAGTTTAAATGAGCTGGATTAGCTGAAACAGATCTAAATAACAGGTTTGTTAGTCCTGATACTTGGACTGGAAAAGTCCTCGTGTGTTCCATTAATATAGCAAATCCAGGTAGGATTTGTTGAGTGGGAGGTTATGGATGGATGGAGAGAGCTAAAATCGATACCCTCTGAGCCACCGTTCCACCCCAGAGGAACAGTGTGCTACAAACTCCAGGTCCAAGAGCAGCAGCTGCTCTGCACTGTTCTGGACGCTTCTTACAAGAAATTGTTCCTTGTGATGTCAAAGGGTACCAAGGTGTCTGTTAACCCATGCCAGTATAAATCACTCCTACTGGAGCAAAGTGGTCTTGAAGTGCTGCTTTGCATTCCTTGCATGGTATTTCACTCTAGACAAGGCAAAGGCAGAATCAGTATCCAGCTGACCAGTGCATTTTTCGAGTCCAGTCGAGAAGCAAGGTGGCAGCAGCAGCTAAACGTTCATTCCTCAGCTGATGAAGCCTGGAATTTGTTCTCTCTTCTGCGCCTGCAGAACTTCCAACCAACCATAAAAAGTTCAGGGGTGTCAGAGTAAAGATCTATGCTCTAATCAAGAGGGATG
>JANHGO010000027.1:51221801-51257924 GCA_024606505.1 Aquila spilogaster
AGTCTAATTGGATTTAAATCCTTCTTGTATAGGAAAAGTAGCATAGATTCCTGGCTAACTGAATAGCTATTGAGGAGCATGGGTCCAGCAACTTTGGCTTTTCTACCCTGGCTCTGGGCTGTAATGTTAGCAATTAGTTCTCCTCACTTTTCAAGAGAGGAGTCTCACACTGTATTAATCTTTGTCTGTTTGGGCTGTAAATTCTTCAGTGCCTGTCTTTTATTAGGCATTTATAAGGCAGGGTGGACCTATCTCACTTCATGTCATACAAATCACGATGACGTGTATCGGAACCGATCCTTGCAATTTCAAGAACTTTTGTTCACGCTTTGTGTTGTTTCATAAATGCAGGTGGTTACCCTGCTCTCCTTCAGTGTGCTTAGCTGCCTACATAGTTGGGTTCATGGGTGGCACTTCATTCTCACTTAATGCATATATAAGGACTGTGTGCGCACACGAACAAAAGTTTATTTCATGTACTGCAAAACTGTAGATGTGGAGATCCTATATAGAGCAGTTCTTGGATCAACAGATGGGAGTAGAAAGTAGCGCTAGTAGTAGTGGTACTTGGGTGTTCCTGTATGAGTTTGTGTAGTATGGCAGACCAGCGCATTGTAGTTCTTTCAAACTCACTTGTTTGAAACTCTGTGGAGTTACATCAGCTGAGAGTCCCATCTCATGTGAGGGTCTTGTTAGCAGCTGCAGCCTTGGAACTTGAAATAGAAAAATATTTGGGAGAGAATTCTCTGGGTAAAAGTTTTGATCTAGGTCTTGGATAAACTACTTCCACCTTTCCAGGTAGTTGGCACTCATTTTGAGTGAAGGATTTGTTTATATCTGGAGGATATAGCTGCATCTGAGAGAGTCTGCAATTCTGTATTGACTTCATAAACCTAGAGCTGGAAAGCATAGAAACACTGATGTCTAATATTTCTTGTCTTTTCAATGTGTAACTTCTTTACTACTTGTATATACAGAAGCTTAAAATGTATCAGATCTCTATCAAAACAGACAAACGTATCATTCAAAGTATTTTCAGTCCTGTGATTTTTTGGGGGATCTGGACTTTGGAGAGTTAATAGTTTTTATCTCGAGTGTCTCCAGTCATCCCTCAGCTGCTGCTGCTGCCATGCTGATCTCTTGCCCTTGACTTTGTGGTGTATGAGGCCTCATTTTTTTAAAAAAGCAAAAGCAATTTTACTGTAGTCTCCATGATTTAAAGCTTTGTTCCATGCTAAAACACAAAAAACATCTGAAGATTTAGATGCTGTACCAGCTTTTACAACAAGGAGAATTTAGGCTTGTACTTCCCATAGACTTTTGTTGTTGTTGGCCAAAGTTGTGTGAGAAGTTTTCTTCAGTGAAGAAACGTGCTTGGCTGGAAATGGCCAGTGCTATTGCAGAACAAAGGGTCTACTCAAACCACAGAGGGTCTTCTCCAGCATCATGTCTATGTAGCTGCGGAGCCAGGCACAGCACGTAACATAAAGTCTCAGTCCAAGGTCTTCAGCATCTGGACAAGGTGTCTGCTTGTAGTCAAATCCACTTCTGTGATATATTTTAATGCCACAGACAAAGCAGTCAGAAATGATCTAAAACTCTGGCAATCTAAATGTGAACACAAATAACCTGCCCCTGTACTATTGAAAGTTTTGCATGGTAATAAAAATTAGCTTAGGAGAATTACTAAGTAATTTCAAGTACCATAAAGTAGCTGTTGGGAATAAAAAGTGTCGTAACTGCTAAGCCTCAGCCCAGTTTCTGCAGGAATGAGTTATTAACATTAATTATCACTCTATTTTATAGTTATTGCCTGTAATTTCAGACTTTAAATACTCTAAAGCATAAACAATGCTAATTTAATTATGGTGTGAGAGTTGTTGAAATTTGCATGCAGAAGAAGAAACCATTAATAAAGTTTATTCAGAGAGAAACTTAAAATAATAATTAGCATTTTTTGGCATTTCTAGCGTAATGGAATTAACCATCTTTTCTTTGCTTGGGCCCCAATTATTTATAGAAAACAGGCAGCACAAGCTGTATTAATCATTTAGAGATACAGAAGGCTAGAGAGCTGCATGACCTGTCTGTGCTGAGCAGCCACAAAAAACATTCCCCTGGTATAAATTCCTTATGTCGAGTTCACTTGCCTGTTTGTGTCTAAGTGTACAGTGTTGGAAGAACTGTTTTGAGCTTCGGGAAAATCCAGACCTTGATCCTGTTGTTGAAAGTATTTTCACATAAATGTGAAACGTGCCCCCAAGGCACAAGCAGGAAACTAAAATCACATTTCCTTTGATTTATTCCATTGTTTTCCTTAATTTCATACTCATCTCCTGTCCTCTGTCAGGAACCACTTCTCTAACTCTTGTTTCATCTTTGTCAGTGTGATGGTCACTTATGTCTATTTTAAGCCATTAATAAGTTAACTAGCATAGGACAGTGAGCAAATCGCCACAGTATTCTGCTGGAAACACAAACATTTGACAAGAAGTTGTTGTTTGGTCAGCTCTCTTACAGTGTGAGTCCTGTTTATATATATAAAAAAAAATCGATTTAATGTGCATTTTTCTAGTTTAACATTATTCTAATTTATGAAGTGGTCATGCAGTGCTAAATTTATTAACAATGTCTGTGTAGATTATATCAACATTTTTTCATCCATTCATGTAATCCTGTAAAAACAGCAAATTGATTGATGAGGCCTATATTCTATAACTGGATATGATTGACATTTAGAATATTACCTTTTTTAATCAGATCCCTTATTAGCTATTCTAATAGCTATTGCCCAGACTGATAAGATCATCCCACTTAACCTTTTTAAGATATTGCAGCAACACTGTTTCTTTACTTTCTCTGGACGACTTTGATTTCACAGGATATGCTAAAAGCTACTATTATGCATCTAGTAAGATTCCGGGCCGCGGCTCTTAACTTTTGCATATGCATTATCTAGGTCTCCTGATTTTAAAATGCTTAAATTTTTGAGACTGCTGCTTCGTATTATCCTTATTTATTGCTGCAACAGAATGTAGTTAAAGCTTCACCTAGGCTAGTTTGGAAGTGTCCTGAAGGTGTTTCCTGTGTCTGTATGACCGTAACACAGGCACCTCCACTTGCTCAATGCTTTAACCCAACAAAAGTGTTCTGTTTCATGCCCCATTCCTCAAAAAAATCACGGTCTTCCAAACAACCCTGTTCATGGAATGGAACAAAGGAATTTGCTGCAACGTTTTGATAACTCAGCTTGTGAGTAGGAGCTGGTTTCTTAAGTCATAAATTGTCTTATACATATAGCTGTGTCTCAGGCAGTAAAAGGCTTTCATGAATACGACAGGAGGTAGAACGTGGGCTGGCTATAACCAGCATGTTAAGCACAGAATGGACAGGAACCATGGCAGTTCACAGGAACTCGTGCATTTTATGTAGCTAGCTTTTACATCTTTTTTCTTTCTTTTTCTTTCTTTTTCCTCTAACCTAATTCTCAAAGCATGTCACAGAGTAGAACAGCGTCATTGCCCACAGATAAGTAAAACTGCCAGCACTAGAATCCGCAACTCCGAAATCTGCCCCTCTTTGCATTAGACCACACTCATCATCATTTGCATTGCCAGCTTTTGGGAGGAGTATAAATCACAGCTCTAGCAGCTGACTTTGGATCCCTACTGATACTATGTAATCACTCTGCCATCATACTGAAGTCTAATGGACCTAAACACAGAGTGTATGTGTTTTAGTCCTGCCTTCAGTGTGACTACCTTTCTTTATAGCAGGGGATTTCTGCCATGCTCATTTTTGTAATGATTTTTATATGGCTAAAAATAAATCAACATATGGCAAATAGGTTTCTCTTGGAACAGATTACAACCCAAATGGCAGATTAGCCAGAGCTTCTGATTTAGCATTTCTTAAGTCTGAAAGAAGTCCGCATGCCTCTTGGACTTCATCAGGCATGCCTTCTTCCCTAATGAAGGTTATATGGTTAGCATTCCAGAATGTTTCACATAGGGATAAGAAGACAATTCCTATTGAATTTTACAACCCACTGGCTGTCCAGAAGAGGCAAGCACAATAACGATCACTTCTAATAATTCAATATGATCTGGTATTGCCTTGTCTGCATATAATGTTTAAATACATAATAATATATAATAATGTTTAAATTTTTCATATACATAAACTGTTATATAATAATGTTTAATTTAATAAAACAATCCTTAGTAGTTTTAATTTATTTTCATCTCCATAGCATCAAAAGAATCTTGTTACACAGCACTCTTTACCCAGAAGATGATAAGGTCGGGTCATAGCTTGAATTACCTACTTATGAACAATGTAGTGTCAGTCTTTTTCTTGTAGATATTTCCAAGATAATTTTCACCTCTGCAACTAATTTTGTGTCAAAGCTTGTACATGCATATGATACCTAATGGCTTTTGAATGGAAATGAACTTTAAGTGGCTATTAACAGAAATTGGCTTTGAACCTATAATCTACAGATAAAAGACCCCTTGAGCTCTCCAGGTCTTACAAGCATATTTTTTTCTGAATACAGAGATAACATAGTTATAAACTTTAAAGTACGATTATTAGCCCTATTTTTCTTTCATTCTTGTTTATGCCTTCTGTTTCCAAGCTTATGCAGCTGACTGATATTGCTTCATATCAAAGGAAGTTTGATGGGAATCTATTCAGGAGACCTGTCTGGCTACAGGCTGTTAGTGTGATGCTTTGATTTCTATCTGGGAACTGCGTAGAGGTTTTCTGTGTAGGTTCCTCCTCATTGGGAATAGTCAATGTTGAAGAGAAAACTGTTTGTGACATTGGTGTCTGGTTGGGAAACCGCTGAGTAGGGCCTTTTTTTCCTCCACAAGTGCTTCTTCCCAACCTTGTTTTGAGAAGGATTTGTGTGTTGCGCGGGCCCTTAGTGAACTTCTGCAGCATTTCAACTGGAAACTGTGGTCTTGTCTCTGGGTATGTTTCTGCTCTTCCCTTTCTGCCCAGCTTCCCATGGGGTCAGCCATAGCTTGGCTCTGCACGTGCCATCATGACAATTCAGGCTCAAGACTGCAAAGAACATGCTAATTCAGCTCAGAAAGCAGATGCGAATGCTTAACTTGAAGATGCATCCTTAAATCTATGCCGGGGTGTTTCTCTGGTTCAGGCTACTTTTTATATTGCAAGACTGGGAGCCTGACAACGTCATTCCGGATTCACTTATGCCAACAACAAACTTCCATTGATTTTTGTTGGTGCCCAGCTAGATCCTCACTGTGGAAATCACCCTTGTGCAGAGCTGTTTCTGGTTAATCTGAGATTAATTGTTGCAGAGGCTTTTATGTTCTGGCCCCTCTGCCCAGGGAAGGAGTCTTGCCCTGTGCCAGAACATTTATTCCTACAAATACATATCGAGCATCTGCTTATAAATGTGTTGCAAGGCTGAATTCGAAAACAAAAGGGCGTATGTGTACTTGTAAGCATTTAGCCAACACTGAACTGAGTGTGGAAACACCATCACTGCATGACACAGCATTCAGCTGCAAGGCTCGCTGTGCCCTGAGCACGCTCAGGCAGGCAATCCAGTCTGGTTATGGAGCATGAGCTCAAATGCTTTTCTGAGCAGAGCTTTCTGGTTTTGCTCCTCTGCGAAAATGCATATTCCTTAATTCCACTTGGCTAAAGGGGACCTGTATGTGGCCTTCTTTATAAAGTAATATTGATCTTTATTAATCACGTGTGGCTAAATCCTCTTTCTGGTAGCTGTAGCACATAGGCCTGGATTGCTGACATGCATTTCTTGCAGACCTGTGATGCTGACAAATGAGGGAAGGTTACTGGTGTCACACGAGCTGACAAGGTCAAGTGTCATTTTGTTGCCAAATGGAGTTTTTTGGTGGTGTGTGGTTTTTTTGTTGGGTTTTTTTTTTTGGGGGGGGGGAGGGAGGCTGATTGCAAAGAAAGATCAAGCAGCCTGTGTTTATTATTTATATGCTTCTGTAGTAAAAACTGAGCTGCCAAATTCAAGTGAGGGACAGAATGGCCCTGGAAATTAATACAGAAATTGGTTTTTGGCTGTCAGGTCTGACTGGTTTCTCATCGTAGTTTTTCCATTATTCATAGCATCATATAGTGTTATGTGTTTAGTTAGTGCTTGGTAGGTAGGCAATGTTATGTATTAGTGTTATGTATTATCTGTGGTCATGACAGCCGTTAATGTGATGATGGACCAATATTTGTGTTTCAATGTTCAGTATATTTTAAGAATAAATGCTTACCTACTTTTTTTACTACTTATGGTATTATGCCTGGGATCCCGTATTCATACTTCAGGTCCTCTGTTAATCTGGTTTCATTTCCCTTCCTTTTGACATAAGGAGAAGTACTGCCTTGCTTATGAGATGATGACTTTGCATGGTGATGTGTGTATTGCTGTACCTGCTGCTCAAATTGAGAATATTCAAAACTACTCATGCCCTGTCAGGCTTTGCTGACATGACAGAAATGAGATTTATTCAGTCTGTTACTTCCAGAAGTGTCCAGGTCAAATAATATTAGACTTGTCATGAGAAAAAAAAAATCTACAATTCATTAATATTTTACCCTGAATGGGGGAGAGGAGGTATGTGTGTGTATGATACTGTGTAATTTTCGGTACTATTTACTAGCTCAAGCAAAATATTGCAAAAATCGCTTAGGTGTAGGAACAAATGCTTTAGGATGTGGATTCTGTAATAGGTGTTTCACTATCCTTTGTTTATTCTTCCTGCTTTCTTTTAGTATGTTATTTAAGTGATTAGGACTCAGTTTTTAGCATGTTCACTTCTTATTATGGTTAATAGGGGATGTAACCTCCTAGATGCATTTAAGAACAAACAAAAGGTAATAAATGGAATATAGATGTCTTTATGCCTTGTGATACTCCCTGGCCAAATCCAGTATGGGATTTAGTTATTTGCATCTTCACTATTTGTAACTCCTCCTAAGGACAGATAAGTATTTCAGAAAGGAAAAGCTGTCTACAGCTATAGGAAATAATGAAAACAAAATTCCTATGCTTCTCAAGCACTTTTGAGCATGAGTTGGGGCTGTAAGAGAGGTCTGTATGCATATGGGGTGTAGGACCATATGGGTGCACCAGAGCGCCTGACAGGAAAGACTGGGGAGAAAAGGAGAGGGAATGGGAACTTCTTAAATTGACTTGGCTGACGAAGGCAACCCACTGCGTAACCAAATCCTATAGTAATTTGCCCAAGGTTAACGAGACAAGCTAAAATATGCTGAGGGAACTGAATTTCCATCTTAATTTCAAACCACTAAGTAGGCTTTAAGCACAAAACTATATTTTTAGTCTAGAATAGTATGAAAAATCAACTGAGTGTTTTTAATCACTGGGATGAATACACAGAAATTCTGTACTTAGAGGCATTAGTCAAAAGTTACCATTATCTAACAGAAAGCAAGCTTGACAGAAACATGGGATAGCTCTCTAGTTTGTTACGTCCGTCATCAATCATTTTACCAGGTCCTTCACACCCAGTACAATGTCAGTGTAGCCATTACGATGTAAATGTGGCTATGCAAATTCCCAAGACCCTTATTATCAAATTCATTAGAGCTTTCCAGCCACTGTATAAATGATCCTGTTTGATCTTCAGATACTCTTAGATGCGTAAATTTTTCTAGTTAGAAATATTGCAGAAATTCAACCTTATCCCTAGAATGTGGCCTGGTTTTATGTTACCTGCTTTACACAATATTTCATGGTGTTTTCCCCAAATTAATGGTTTTTATCCTTACCAAAATAAAAATCAATGCAAGATCCCACAATAGACAAACCGCTGGCAATAAAGCAGAATATACACATTTTGGAGAGAGAAGACTGTCAATAAGAAAATTGATTTTTGTTTCAGATTTGCAACAACCACAACAAATCACAAAATTATGAATAACCCTTTAGCTGCTTTTTTTTTTCTCCTTTCTTTCTCATGACATCTTCTCTTGACACTCTGTCTCAAACTAATTGTGTGAAGAAGTATTGTCAAAGGAGCACTGAAATTGTAGGGTATCCGGTAAGGAAAAATGTTCTGATTTAAACAAGCACATGGTTATTTTTGTGCTTTAAACACTTTAAGAAGAGACTTTTCTGTTCAAAACTGCCAAATACCTGCGTTTTTTTCAGTCAACTTCTGTTAAAAATATTGAAAGACCCAGTTATTTTGGAAGAAAAAAAAGTTGATGCTTTTTTCCCCCCCCCAACCTATCAGCTGCTAGGAACAAGGTTTCATAATTAGTTGAACTAGTCAATATAGAAAAACACTGGAGGGAAAAGCCGAACTATCTAGACTGTAATCCAGTATAACTCTGTAGTTTTCCACTTACTGAAGTCCCATCTGAGCTTTGTTTGTAATGAGGCAGTTGCAGGTGGCGAGTCACATTAATATGAGACCTCGGTAGTGAATATTATATGAAGTGGCATTATACAGAAAGCCTAACTCTTGGAGATAGGTGGTGAAGAGGTGCCCTGAGAGCTTGCAGAGCTATTGAGCCAGCTGCACTCGCACGCCCAGTGAGCCCGTGCGTTCTCCTTGCACCGCACTGTCTGCTCCCCTCTTGCTTGTTGGAGTGGGTTAAGTATTTCTCTGTCCTGTGCAAGCACAGCCGCAATCCAGCCAGGCTTTGGTATGTCTCTGTTATGGGGAGGAATCTTTTTCCAAAGGGTAACTCAAGCGAGCAGTCTAGTTTCTTTCAGATTTTATGAAATATTGTTGATAAGTAATTTTAATCCAAAGTTGATTCAAGGCAATGAAAAGAGTGTTTGTTGATTTTTCTACAGAAAAATCTCTTTCTCTAAAAAATTTTAGAATTGTTTCTTCAGAGCCTTATTAATTTTATGAAAAATCCTTTGGTTTTGTTTTTTGGTGGTGTTGGTGGTTTGGTTGGTGGTTTGTTTTTTTTTTTTTTTTTGTATTTCCTTTAAATCCCATAGAACTCATCCATCTGGGGCAGAACACAGACCATGACACCTGCATGCAGAGAAATCCAGCAACCTCTTACAGAAGGTCCCTTCCTAGCACTAATTCCCCTGATCAATAAAGACAATAAAAATAAGAAACAGAGTTAATATCCTCCATTTCCTTTTATTTTTTTCCCAGTTGCAACAAGCCTGGATACTTCGAACATAAATACCTGCTTCTTTCCTTTTAGGAGACAGTTTAAGCCTGGATAGCAAATCATTGCAGCTGCCCAAAAACTGTGACAGTGGCAAGAAGTTCCTGTGAGTGCTGCAGCTTGGAGAGCTGGCTTTAATGTGGAGCAGTGATGAAACAAAGCTCAGGATACTGGCATATTTTAAAGCAGCACTATTGCTTCCCTGGGTTAGAAGCCTGCATCCACTCTCTTTTCAGAGAAATCATCCTTTTTTCAGTGCTGGTTTTTTTCCAAAAAATGAAAAGCACTCGCTCAAAGCCATTTCCTACTCATATCCCTATTGTATTATTACTATTACTTGCAGTTATGCAGAAAGGCTTCTTTGTGCTCAGTGCTATACAAACACAGAGGGAAGATTGGACCCCTGCAGAAAGAAGTACCCCAAAAAGCCCTACATGTATCATCCCAAACAAAAAAGTTGATGTTTAAATGCAATCAACGTAGAGAACTATTTATGCCTATGGCTACGTCTCTGCATATTTTAGAGTTTATCTTTTTTTCTTAGGGAAATGAGTAGGAAGTGGATGCAGACAACAGAATAGTTTGTTTATGTAGCCCTAAAGAAACTTCTAGAGTGGTAAACGAATAAATTCTGTTTTAAATGGCCCAGCTAGAGTTGCCCAGTTTTCTGCTTTGCCACAGCATTTCCTATGTCTGTTCCTGCAGGGCTTGTGTTGCGGGCTGTGTTGCAACACGGCCAGCTCTGCTGCTTCCCCAGTTGTGACGGTGGCTTCATAACCCTCATCTTTACTCTGTACCTTTCTGCTACATAAAATCCAAACGTTGTGCCTGGTCCACATTTAAATCTTGCTGAAGGAGTCAGGATTTGGTCAGGGCATGCTCCTTCTGTCCTATATGACATTGAACTCATATGCCTGAATTAGCAATGGAGAAGGACAAATGGGAAACTGTTGTGCCGCATGCTGCGGGAAGCTTCCCCTCTTTGTGCTTTGGGCTGAGACGGCTTTGCTGCTTCTTCACTCCCCCTAAACTGGTGTGTTCCCACAGGTGATGTGGAGAGAAAAGCACCCGAGTGCAATGGTTCCTCGTCCCACAGAGAGGGACAGGGTCATGCCTGGAAACCTGATAGTGTTTAATGTTCTCTTTTAAACTTTTTGGTTCATTTTTTTCTTTGTATCTGTAGCAAAGGGCAGGTTGTCTGATGTATGTGAAGATGAAGAAGACTTTTTCATTTTTTTAAAAAAACCCCTATATTTTCCTTCTAACTTTACGTTTCTTGGACAAGCAGGCTTCCCTGTGCTTTGGTTTTAATTTTGGCCTACATCCTGGGCATAAAACTAAAGACTTTTGCTCATAGGGATTTTGCCTGAGGTCTTTGTTTAGACCATTTTCCTGTTTTTCCCTATCTGCTGCTAACACATCCTGTGTGAAGCAGTGACGAGTCTTCATGCTACATTGAGCCTGGGTATAGTAGAAAGGAAATTTCTGTAGTTCCAGTTTTCAAGCTGTAAGAGGGCATTTGAAGTTGCAATGAGCTTTTATTGAAAGACTCCATAAAATGGAGCCCAGCATGCTGAACGTACCAAAATATTAGTTTAACTGCCTGTTTACAGTCCCACCGTAAAAGAAAAAATATAGTCTATAAAAAGACCTCCTGAAGCAACATTTAGAATAATGGAGGAAGGAAAGTATTGTTTAAACAGATGCCGTAAATTTAATATGGTAACATTATTGCCACCTAGGATTTTATTGATTATATCTTTTTAAGTTACTTATCTAGAAATTTATTGTGTCTGTTTCCACTCTTACTTAACCATGATTTCCAAAAAGAAATTATTAACAAGCTATTATCTGAGAAGTGAAAGGCAAAGTGATTTAAATAAAATGAAGAATCAAAGGCAAACACAAATCATGATAATGTCATCTTTTTGTCTTTTTTTAATATTCTAATGAAGAAAAATTTAGAGAGGAACCTGCTTTTGGGACAAAACTGTGCTTTTTTTTTTTTTTTTTTCCTCCAGCTGCAGCACAGTGGCTTCAGTTTTCTACTTAGTGATACATGCCCTCTAGCTTCCCTTTTCACTTTCTCCCTCCACTTTCCAGCCTTCCCAGTCCCCTTGATGAATCTTTGCCTTGGAGAAAGAACACGATGTTTCCAGGCAAAGCAATGCTGGGATTACTGTCCACTCTTCAGATGACAGGAGAGTGTTAATTTGCCTTAGTTTGCTCATCCAGTGTGTTGCTGGATGCATGCTCCATTCATGTAATTGCTAGAAAGCAACACATGCAGAAATTGCTGAAAAACCGGTCACTGCTTGTGTTTCTGGCATTCAGTGAGAGCACTTGGCATCTTGGCAGAGATCCAGAAAGGAGAAAGGAAGAATCCAGGACTACTCTGTAATCAAGATAGAGGAATGTAAGGAAAGCCAGACCGGCACAGCTCAGCTGCCTGCACGCCTCTATTCTGCAATAGCGCTCTTGAGGAAGGTCCCAAGAAAGGTTTGACCTTAAGCTGAGACTGTTGGCACTGATTTAGGTCAGCTGGCTGTTTTCTGTGGCATGGAATAGTGAGGAACCAGAGAGGGGAGCAGTCCTTAGAGTACGCTGCCCAACATAAGTGCTAGTAGGGGCAACCCCCTAGAAAACAGTTCTGTTGGACCCATTTATGTCATCTGAATGTATTCTTCTCCACTTCCTTTAGCCTTTCATCTACTGTTGTCATCTGTGCTAGACATTTTATTGATGATGATATATACATTTAAAGAAAAAACTTCATAACTACCCATTGCTGTAAATTTTTTTTAAAAAATTATCTTAAAATGGTAGTTAATAGAAAAATCTATTGGATTTGGATGCTGCAATTTGGCATTGACTCAGGAAAAAGAAATTCTAGTGTATTCTTCCAATTTAACAGACACACAAGAGGTATATGCCAGTCTGTCTTATTCCATATTTTCCATATTCACTTAAGTAATGATCATCTCATGTGCTATGTCAACATTTCTGGATATTATAAGTGCTTGTTTCACCTGGTAATTGTCCTATCAGGTATCTACTTGGATGATAGCATTAGCTGGCATCAATTCTTTTTTATGTACTTTAATGTAGTAAATGAGGTCTGTTTACCTTACAAAGGGTAACTCTTCAGTTCCTCTGAGCTTGAAGTAAGTTTCTTGATAGGCTGCCAAGTGACACATTTTTTACATATACCCTAAAAGAGAAAACAAATTCTGCAGTCAGTTATCCAGAGGGAGTTTGGCCCAAAGCAATGTACAGAGAAGGAAGAGGAGCTTAGGGAAGATTGCAGCTTGCCCATGGTTAAATAAGAGGTATGTGGCAGAATATAAATGGAGCTGAAATTTCCTTTTTGTTACATCCTGTCATCCTGGTACTCACAAATTGTAAACAATCATTTCCATGACGCTCTGAGTAACTGCTCACATCTTGTTGATTTTGGACCTAAAAATAATTGTAAAAGATCTTTGGTGAATCACTTTGATGAGTAAACTCTAAAAAGTCTTCAGCTTCTCAAGTGCAGAAAAAGTGCTGAATACGTTATTTTCTGTGGTGGTTTTCTATTCGCGCAGCATTGATACCGACATTACTGTGAGAAGAGAAAGTTTCCCCGTTTAGAGAAGTCTAACAACATCCTGTGTACCACTTAGTGAGTCATCTTAGGCAGGCACTTTTCAAGGATCTCATAATACGTCTACAGGCAAGCTTTGACACCCTCTGGGAACTGGAACTGGATAAATACCAAGCTCATCAAACAACAACTAAGTTGGGTCCGTAAACAATACGGTCATCTTCCTGTGGTGCTGTTTCAGAGCAGCTCCTGAGAGGCAGGAATTATTACACCAGGTCTAACTCATGTAAACAGGGCTGTACAACATTGCAAACCTGAGCTGATACGTCCAAGTTGTGTTTTGCTGCTTGGTATTTGTATGAAATAAAAGCTGGTACCTGACTTGCGATAGCTTAAGGGAACTGAGAGAGTTGGTTCTGAGCACAGAGTGCTACTTTTTTTATTCCCTAACCCACGTTTTGAGTGATGGCTGTATTGGCCTTTGCTGACATGTTTGAAAAGAACAGGTAAAATTCTAGGCTGAATGTTAACGAGCCAAACTTCAGACAAGTTTGTTCTTTGTTCATATTGTAACGTAGTGACCTCTCTTTTCTTGCAGAAATAGATGCGTTCTCAGCTGAAGGATGGATTGTTGGGCAAGAAAACAGCAATCTCTCCAGCTTGCAGGATGCTTCTCCAGGTCCTCATTCTGAAGTGTAAGTTTGCTCCACTTTATTTCCTATGCTTGGCATTAAACACTCCCTTGGATATTCATTATGCTACTATGAAAAATGAATTTAATTGATGAATGAAGTCCTGGTTTGCTGCCACTGCCTTTCCATCTTCCAGTTCAAAGCTTTCAGTCTGTAACAGATGTATAGCCAAAGGACTAAATTCATCCTCGTTCAACAGCTCCCTTGCAGCCTGATAGCTGTCACTTACCTTGCCAACCCGCATAAATGTAGTTAAAATTTTGTGTTTATATTGTTTTTGACCTTGCAAACAATGTAAACGAGGGGCAGGGCTGTAAAAAGAAACATGTATGTAATGCATATGCTGTCCTACTGTCCTTGCAGCAGGACAGATAAACCAGAATCTGTTTTATTGAATGAATTGTTAGTTTCTTTTTACTTAGAACTTGCCATTGTCCAGAAAGCTGTGGATAAATTCTCTTCTGTAAACATCTTAAAAATTGACTTTTTGTGTGTGTTTCAACAGCTAAAAGAATACTTTCTGTTCTCTGGAACAAAAATATGACGTAACAAAAAACTGTAATCACAACACTCTGAAATGTTTTGAGACTTTCTCTTTTGATGTTTATACACTTCAACACTTCAACACTTTTATAACAGTTTGAAGTGGCAAAACAGATTTCTTTTTTATTTTGGAAGTGCGGTAACTTTTATTCCCTTGAAAAAAAATTGAAAAGCAATGTCAGATACACTTTTCACGGAGAGCTTCAGTTTTGTCATTGTCTTACCTGAAGACATGGTGTTACATTATCCAACATTAAGCAATATCCCAATGCTAAGTAATTTCTAGAAACGCTGATTTTTTTTTTATTCAGCCATTATTTAATGTAAATGCAACTACTGTGTATGTGCTGTTGGAGCTCTCTGCAGGAATTTCAGCAACTTCATAGTCCTTGTTCCTGAGCATGAATAACAGAGCATCTTCCTTCATTGATTGCCCTATCTATTGCAGTTGAAAACCTCTGTGAGAAAGGTTATTTATTCCTATGTCTCATTTTGGTACGTGTACTATCATCATATAAACAGCACTAACATTACCAGGATCTTAAGGATGCAATCGTTGGAGTAAATACTTAAGTTATTTGTAGAAGAGTCTTCCCACTCATTCTGTTCCAGGCCAGGAATAGATCCCTGTTTAGGATCTTTTGAAAGGCTGCTTTATTCTGAATATTTAGCTCAGAGCAGATAAGGGGAAATCCATTTCCTTAGGAAAAACACAAACCAAAACAAAATAATATGTAATTCAGAACATGTCTTTCTCTTCTTTCATTGCAGTCTTTGACACTTGAATGGATTAATGCTCCATCCTTTGCTCTTTTTCTCTCTGGCTCTCTTCTCAGAAGTGTGAGATAAAATAATTTTAATACCCAATACATTGTAGTAGCTCAGGTACTGTACAGTATTATGTTGACCTTTTTAGTATTCAGAATTTTGATTATCTGGTTATCCTTTCTCTCCTGGAAGGTTAGTGAGATTTTAAGCAAAAGAATGCAATGAACAGGCAGAGTAAACAACATAATAGGTCAGAATAGTACAACAAAGCTACTACTACAATTTGCAAAATGTGGGACACATCCAAGTATTTCCTGTCTTCTTTTATCAGCTTGCCAAAGAGAATAGAAACTAGGAAGGAATAGACTGCTATGGAAGGACAGGGGAAATGAAGATGATGATCGAGGTTTTGATTTATAAGGAGAGATTAAAGTGACAAAGTATGAATGGCTTGACTAAACAATTTTTAAAATTGGGCTATAAAAGTTATCTGAGAGCAGTTGAAAGGTATGTGCACCCACAGGGAAAGGGTAGTTTAGGGTGCTCTAAGGAGATATAACTTTCAGTAGGGGATAAAACAGTACAAAGAAAAATTGAAGAGGAATAATACAGGCAAAATGTGAGAGGTTAGGCTGCGCTATTGACTCTTTGTCCCTTTCTTGGAGTGAGACAGGTGTTAAGAACTTCCTGTATGGCTCTTGATGAGATACTACACGGTAAGTTCTGGCTTACAGGCTGCTGGTGTCAGCTGCCTGCCTGCAGGAAACAAGCAGGTGGAATGGGGAAGGCAAGCTGGTTCATCTTACACTATCTTACAGTTTAGAGCAGTAAATGGAAGCCGTAATTATTGCTTCTCTGCAGAACAAAGAGGGTTTTTTTCCTTTTGGAGAAAATAGTGTAGACAACATGGTGTATAAAATCGCAGGCCAAGAGAACAGGTTTTAGCATGAAATATTCACTGTCCTGGGCTTTGTATATCTACTTTGAAGTTACGTGGTATTATGGCATAGCTTGCTGCCTTTTGACGCAGCACCTTTGACTGCTTTATGATACGCAACGAGCCTGACCATTTTGCTTGGAGTCGGTTATGAAACACAACTGCAGACCAGGATGGGGTACGTGTTGGGAGTTTCAGACAGACACGTGAAGTCCTCCAGCAGCATGTAGCGGCATGTGAGTCCACCTGCATTGTGCAATAGTAGGAATTCAAGTTGTTCTTTCCTACCAAAATAGTTGTGAATATAGTGTAACAGGAGATGTGAATCTGGGCAGTTAGCACGGAGGCAAGATCCTAACCATTTGCTGTTTACACCGGTAACACCTGTGTCTAAGCATGATGCAAGCAGATGACTAAGGCCGCTTGCTCTTACCTCGAATAGAGAGAAGCTGAATGCTGATATAAGAAGCAGCTTTCTGCTTTGCACAGGTAGACAGCTGCACATTATGTATCTAGCCTTTTCTTAGCTCCATTCAGTGCAAAAAGGTGGGTAATTATATTAAAAGACATACTCGGACTAATGTTAGTTTAACTGTTGGTGTGGGGGATAAGTAAACTGTTCATTGTGCTTTCTACAAGCCTGCAATTTAGGTGTGGAAAATTGCATTGGATTTGCTGGATTTACTAGTGGTTGATCCTGATGCAAATGGTTGGGAGAATCAAGCTCTAAAAATACAGCAGTTTGGTTTGCATTAGGTCTTTTGCTTTCACTGTAAGTAAACAAACCAGAAAAGAATATATGAGACAGACTTTTGGGTTGTTATCCATTGAGGTGCCTGCTTCTAAGCTATTGTCCTTATGAAAAAAGTGAATTGGAAAGCAGTAATACAAAATAGCTTTCTGCCTAATGCAACATGTTGAAGTCAATGATTTAGAGATACATTAACTCTGTGTATAGAGCATCCACAGCATGAACTTGGTCCTTGGGGGTGTAAAATGTTAGAGCTCTGAAGACATTGAAGCAACATCACTTTACACCAGCAGGTCGATTGGCCCTCATTATCTTTTTTATTTTGGTTTTTTTTGTTTGTTTGTTTGGGGTTTGTTTTTTTTGTTTGTTTTGGTTTTGGGTTTTTTTGTTTGTTTTTTTTTAAAAACAGGTCCTATTTGATTTAGTCTCTAATGGTAAGACTAAGCTGACAGAACAGAAAAGCTCAAAGGCACTTTCCACATATTCATCCTTAAAAAGATCATCATTATCTTTCCTTTTGCTTCGAGTTAATTCATGGCTGTCTTTCATAATAGGAAGAATACTGTTACCTGCAGCACAGTATTTGCAGCTCTGGAAGCATAAATACCTCCTATAGTTGTATACTTTTCACGGTTTGCATTAGGTGAATTGTTTTTGGCTTAAGGTTTGCGGTTTGGGCTGTATGATTTGGGTTTTTTGTTTTAGGGTTTTTTTCGGTTTTTTTTTTTTTTTTTCTTTCTTCCCTTGGCCAAAAATCAAAAGCCTATAATTCAGCCCAGTTTATTTTTGTGAACTTACTCTTTTGATCTGGTAAGTAGTTACTAAATGAGAACTTGGTGTGGAGCTGAGTGGGTGTTATCATGCTTACCCAAAGGAGAAAAACACAGTACCTGCAAGGAAAACTCTCTGCTTGCAAGAGAGAGACTTCATCTGATAATTACCTGAAGGTTCTTGCTTTTTTAGAACAGCAACTGTAAGCCCCTGTGGAACCGTGGAAGCAGGAGGAAGAAGCAGGAATGACAGAGGCTGAAAAATTGCATGTTGCTTATTTAACATGCTGTGGTTTTAGCTTTTGTAGTTCCCACCTGAGAAAACACTTTCCTGAGGTTCTACGTGCAAAATGAATAAATTGGGCTGAATGGGACACTTAGGGGAAAATGCCAGCATGCTTCTGCTGCAAGTAGTATCAGCTGCTTCTTCAGGGCCATGTCTTCCCACCATCACTACAGACACAACATCTTGTCTTGGTGCTGTAGAGCACAGTGTTTTGAAGGAGGCCTACTTTTCCAGGAAATAAAACCTGTTGTCTCACCAACGTACAAAACTGCATTTTCCTCTTTGCAAAAGAGTATCACAGGCATACTTGCAAAAGCAGTTTTCCTCCTGTTTAATATCTTTTCTATTTTCAGTTCTGCTGAAGTTCTCGGATTGTGCATATCACTATAAGAATATTTTCCAGTATTCATTAGTCCTCATACTCGGCATCATTCATATGCTACTCTTTAACACTGTTGTAATAGGTCAGAAGTAGATAAAAGATATCTGGTGATGTGATTCAAAATTTGTAATCATATTATGTTTGTTCACTTCTGATGGAGTACAGTACAGCTCCAAGGTACTGTGGAATTATCTTGCTGTCTGTCGTCTTTGGTAAGACTGTTGCATGCCAAGGATGTGTGCAACAACTGCAAGCATAGGAAAGCTTCTGATGAAATTGAAGTCTTGAATATTGCTATGTTTCTTTAACCATCCCTAAAACAAACAAACATTCTTTTTTCCTGTTTGAGAAGATTGTCCTCAGAAACTGGCAGGGAAGAAGGTAATTCTCTTCTGTGATTTTACAATAACGTTCTCTGTGTCAAATTAACTACATGAAATTAAGAGGTTTGCTTTGTGTAGAGATGGGGCATGATCCTGGCAGCATTTTGTCATGGAAGTAAAACATGGAAATGTACCTGCAGTTGAGAGCGGTCTTAAAAATATTTATTTTATTTGTTTCTCCCCTTGAGAATACCTTTCTAAAATGAGGCACAATTTATATGACTGCTTTTGGGATTCTAGCTGAAAGAAGCTTGGCTATATTTATGTTTGGACCTCAGGGGGCAAGACACTTTGTTCAGTTAAAATAAATCACTTTGTGCTAGCACCTGATCTCAGACCCACAGATTGACTATCACCACTACAGGCTTGACACACAGCTATTGTGGGTCTTAACCTTCGTATTTCATCTGCTAACCTCAATGCTGTGCGCTCGGCCTCTCTCAGTTTATTCCTCCATTTTCTTCTCCAGCTCATGGACTGGCAGCTTGAGGCAACTACAATTTGTGTTCCCATGTCTTGGGGTCTTTTGGTGTCTTTCAGAGATGCCAGTAACTCTTACTGTTTTAGAACAAAACCATTAGATCTCACGAGGCTTTAAAGCATGTCGGAGTTGTTTACATGGTGTTAGCATGAAGTAATGTGCAGCATGAATTCAGAGCTAACCTCTCATGTGGTTGCTTTTCATGCACATCAAAAGCATCTCTGTATGACACAGTTTACTTTAAAGGTCTTGTCTACAGTTTTTATATGTAGCATTGATATTTAATATTAACTGTGCTACACTGTACAGTGACCACTTTGATTTCTGTAATGTACACACTCGTTTTACCTATGGATTTTACTTTCTTTTTAAAGAAAGCTGTCTAGCACAGAGTTGCTTCAGGTTACTGATGTAGGAAATTACTGTGTAGTAATGCATGCTACAATTACGTGGTTTAGTTGGCTGAGCACTACCTTCTAGCGGAAAAGTCCTAAAGCCACAACTGTTAAAGGGCATGCTAATCTTGTAGGACTTCTGTTGCTGTCTATAGGCCCTTGTAATATTTTTGTGTCGCCGTGCCACTTTGAATTAAAATGTCATCTTTTACAAGGGTCAGTTCTGTATATTCTCCAATTCCTTCCCTGCCTTATTTGTGTGTTGGTTTTTTTAGGACTTATTTACCTATCCTGTGCAGAAAGCCTCGTTTGCGTTGCCTGACTGGGATTTGCAAAGCTTGATAGCATTGGGGCATGATTTTTGAGGTGCAGAGTGCCAGAGCCTGTGTAGCTACTGGTGGTTTGGTATCTCCAGAATGTCTTGCAACCAGCTCACTGCATCTGGAGAAGCGGAGGCTTGGGGCTAGATGCATTCTCAGCTTGGGCTGCAACTTTGCTCTAGTGTAATTTATGTTCCAGAGGCAAAAAAAAAAAAAAAAAAAAAAAAAAAAAAAAAAAAAAAAAAAAAAAAAAAAAAAAAAAAAAAAAAAAAGTGTCAAGACCTGCTGATTTGCATATTCCATGTGTTCCATGGTTAGGTAGGTCTTTAAAGAGCAATATCCTTTCACACAACAGTATTTGTTAAGTAAAGGGAGCTAGTCAGCACTGAGGTATCTTCCTTTAGTTTTACATGGGCAAGAGCCACCTGTGCATGAAATCCAATCTTACTAATACTTGGTAATTTCATTTGGGCTGAAGGTTTTGTCCACAGGAGTGGTTTTTAGCCCTTTTCCCTGAAACGGAGGGGAGGAGGAGAAGGGGATGGCTAGAAAAGTACTTCTGTGGCTATTAATACGTACAACTTAAAATGCCTGGCTTGTAATATATAATTCTGGGTTCCAGGCAAGACTTAGGCGTTTCAAGATTTAATGGGAAGCTCATCTTCCCAATTGGGTTGATGGTGTGTAAACAGATGTAAAAGGCCATTCTTGTTTTGTTATGACCTTGTCTGAAGTGCAGGATCTTATTAAGCACAGGGAGCAATGTTTTCAGAAATGCCTTACTGTGGTTGTGTTTCAGTGGAATCATCCTAAGTCACTTCAGACTTCATGAAACAGGTTTTGTTTTGTATTAATTCTTGCTTTTGTTCAGAACTGTTGTTGCATAGCATGGCAACTCTGTGACTTGCTGCCAAAATGTCCTTCAAGTTCAAGAATCTCAAACTGCTTTAATAATAATCATGGTAAGATGTGCAAAAGGAGAGATCTAGTGGCTAGTCTAAGTGGGTTAGTGAAAAAGCTCCCAATTTCTGTATATCAGATTCCCATTTTCATCCACTAGCAACATATCCTCATGGGTATAAACATTCTTAATACACCACTACTGGAGGTGACAGCAGATCCACCCAAGATAAATTTGCATGTTTGAAGCATGAATCTAGACAAAGGGGGGTAGGCATGTTGCTCTGATAAATAGTTAATTAACAGTGTTCCATTTGTGGTATATAGAAGTGAATAATATACTTTAATTAAATTGTTTATTCACAGAAAGGGCTGTTTAACAGATCAGCAAAAGAGTTTATTAATTTTGTTGAAATACCTTTAAATGAAATTCAGAATGTTTGGGTGAAATCAAAGTATATCAACTTAATATCGTCATAATATAATGCTCTTACTGCCATTGTATTTTGGAAACTGCCAAAATACTTTTTTTTTTTTTTTTTTGAAAGGGATTAAACATTAAAAAACCCAAACCATTTTGTTTAACATTAAACACCCCCCACCAATATTTGTATCTATTTGAAAAAATAGAGATTAAGTTGAAAATTGGGGGTATATTTTTACTTATTGAGCAGATGGAAAGGTATTAAGTGATATAATCTTGAATGACAGCTGCTTCTGAATTTTGCCTCCATTATATCCCACGGCAATGAGTTACACAGCTTAATCATTCTGAATGTTGAAATTCTGTTTGTATGCTCTATCTTGTCTGCCTCTGAAGTTTATCAGAGTCCTCTTATTTTTAGTAGTGTGAGAAACAGCGAGCAGCTTTTTTCTATTTGCCACCTCCGCTATTCATGACACAGGCTTCTGTGATACCCTGTCTAGGTAATGTCCTGCCCAACCGTAAGAATTCTGGTCTGAATTATGAAGCCTGATATTTCAACTCTTTTTCAGTCTTCCTAGACTGGATGAAATGTGTTCAAGTAAGTGGAGAGGTTTTATAGGACTGTGAACTGGAGAACTACCCTAATTACAAAAGAGAATCAAGCCAAGACTCCACTTATGAGAGCACTATTTGTTCAGTGGCATCTAATGGAAAAATAACTAGTGTAATGGGCTTTCCTTCCTATTATCCACTTGAGCAGTAGCCATACTGGGTGACCTTTGTCATTTGGAGTCGTTTGCTTGGCTCGTGTCAGAAACGAGTTTGAAACATGAAGAGGATAAAAAGTCACTGGAAGTTAGAGGGCAAATCTCAAGAGGATTTTATTTTAGAGTCTAGTACTTCCCTTTGCTCCCAAGAATAGAATGGAAATACAAGCAGAGCTGAACTCAAATCAGCGAGTATCAAATAGAGTGTTATTAATGGAAGCAAAAGCAACTTTTCCCAAGCCCCCATGAACAATAAAAACATGGCAGAAGCTTTTGATCCAATTATAATTTGGATGACTGTGATGTTTAAACAATTCTATTGTTCGCTTTATAGCAAATACTTTCAAACAAATTCCTTTCCTTTTAGCAATTTTACCAATTTGAAGCGGTGTTGTTAGAGAGATGGGATTTTTCAGTACTGAGTTATAAGCACGTAGCTAAATTTTACTTGTGTTTGCCTAATCATTAAATTTTTACTAAAATGTAGTGCTTAAAAACCAGTGCCTCTGCCAGCTCTTCTGGGTGTTGATTACACCGTTATGTGGGACAGCCAACAGAAAATACAAGGCCACGCAGTACTTTTGTGTTGATCGTGGTGGGGGGGTTTTAAATGCTCCAAATTATTCATTAGGGTAAAAGTGCTCTGCCAACTGAGCATGTTAAGTTGTAGAACAGCAGAATGAACGGCACAAATGGTGAGACAGTAGTTGTTTTTGTGGGCTGTTTGTTTGTTTTTTGCAAAAGCTTGAGGCACCCTGTGGTTTTGGGATGCTACCTCCAACAGAATCTGTTTTTTATATTGGAAGTTTGTTTTATGTTTAATGAAATAAGTTATGGAAAAAACATGACCGAAAAGAAAACAAGTCTGCAATTTATACTCCATCATTAGAGCTGGTCAGGAATTGTTCTGTGGGAACACCGATATCCCAAAACAAAATGAAGGGCTTGGAAAAAATGTAATTGACAATGAAAGGTTCATCCAAAATTAAAGCTTGTCTGGATTTTCAGTTAGAATGAAATTAATCTCTGTTAATATGAGCTGGGTAGTCAAGTTTAAAGGCCTATTCTTTGAGTGTTCTTATGGCTTCTTTTACGCTAAGATATAAAAGCTATTTATCTGACCTGTATTAGAGTGGGATGAATCAGCCTGTGAAGTGCCTATTTCTTTCTTTCTTTCTTTCTTTTTTTTAAAAAAACCCCACAAGTCTATAGCCCAGTGAATAAGTAAGCTGGATGAAATTCCTCCTCTTTTTATATAACTAGAGTTAGAGGAAATTTGAGATTTTGTATTTTTTACCCTGATTTAGCAGAGAAAATATTTCATTTGTTGAATATTTTGTAGGATGATAAAACAGCTTGTGGTTTGTTTCTATACAGTACTCAGTACATTTAATTCCCCAAGTGCTGTAGATTTATACTGACAATATTACTTGGGACTAAGCTTTAAGCAATGGTAAGTATTGTCATCATTATCACTTCACTGGTGGGGAATTGAGGCAGAGAACTGAAGCAACTTGTCCTAGACAAGTGAATCCACATTCAAAGCTAAGATTAGATCTTCCCTAAACATTGTTTGGAGGAATATTTAAAAATCTCCCTTGTCGATCCTTGAGCAAGCTAAGGCATTTATTGAGAGTACAGTAGTCCTGTGTGTGGGCCAGCTGATGTGAGGAAGAAGAAATTTCTAAATACCAAGGAGTCAGGATTAAACCTTCCTTTCTGGGGAACAAAGGAGAACTTGGAGAGGGCTGTGGCTTCCTAGATGATGGAGTATAATGGAAACCCTGATAGGGTAGATTGTTGGCAGCTTCCCAAGCAAACTTTGTGTTAGCTCAAATTCATGCTCCCTGTTAGTTGGGATTTAATTCAAAGTCATGGTCTGTCCCTTTATTTGGGTATGCATGCCATTTCCTCTACTAATGAGATACCTAATTCTGTGTAAAATGGCCTACGTTAAAGCTGCTCTGAAAATTCAGCTGCTTTTTACATATCTGTCTCCCTCAGTAAAACAGGCTGTGGACCTGTCTCAGGAATATAGTGTTAAGGATATTTTTCTGAGCTCATGCAAAGTAAAGTACTGCTTTTTATGGTCTGGCTGATGAAATGAGCTAATATGGTCCCAACAGAACAGAAAATCTCCTCCCTTATGGTTTCTTATTCCCACATGATTCTTATTTACTTCTGTATTTCTGTATTAGTCTATTTAGTAGGCATATTAGTAACCAAACGATGTCATTTTCAGGGAAGCTGCCCCTTGGGACAGTCTTTCTATTCTTGTCTGAATACCCCTGACCTCTACTCACACCTCTTGTAGGTTCTCTGTTGCTGTATTCCATTTTACGTGCATGACTGCTCAACCATGCCTCCAGCATGTGTCTCCAATAATTCATTATAGTCTAGATATAAAACTGAATGTAGAGAGAAGGAGGTGGAGAGGAGGGAGCTCTTACAGGATGAAGGCATCCAGTGTTCCTGGCAGTTGTCTGATTTTTAGAACTGGTGGCTTCCTGAAAGTCCTGTGGCTCATGGGTGGCTAATGTGAAGTGCATCTGAGTTCTCAGCATAGATCCTGTGGAGAGCAATCCATAGAAAATTGTTTGCAGCTGAAGCAGAGAGAGCATAGATTCAAAGGCATATATAGATCTGTCCTGAGACATATATATTAGGAGAAATATAGCAGGAAACCTATTCCTGTAATGCTGCTTCTTTTCACAATTGATGTGCCAACAGATGCAGCACTTTTCACCAGCTCGCACACTGAAGTCAGTAGTGTTTGCACCAGGGATGGATTTGGGTAATGATACCTGCAAGTGTTTGTTTAATTTGCATCAACTAAAGGGCTCAGCATACATTTTGGCTCAAATTCTCCATCTGGCATATATTTTTGCTTCCTTTACTTAGCTAGTGTTTATACGAGAGAGAATTTGTGGAATGAATCATTCCAATCCAGAGGTGTACTTCTCTGTGGCTGTAATGCGACTCTCCTCTGCAATGCTTTAGAACAAAGAAAGAAGGAAGTTATTACGGTTCTTGCACAGCTACCCTTTAAAGACAGCTTTACAGGTAATATTTCAGAGGATGGTGAGGAATAGTGTGCAAAGTCCCATAAAGGCAAATGGCAGGAAGAGCGTTGGGGAAGGCAACAGGTGCCAGCCAAGGTCCTCTGTTGATTTGCCAAGCGTGAATCGACAGCTACAGACATGCATCGTGTCCCTCTGAGGGCTTGCCCGGGTTCCGCAGCTGCCTCCTCCCTTGCAAAAAAAGTCCCTCGGAGTTACTTAAACTGACAAGTGTTGGCACAGCCCCTGTGGAGAAAGGAAGTCTGCTTTATTGCCTGCTGTCTTGATGGCACTTTGCATATTATTGCTGATTTGGTCTAGGGATCTGACTTTTTCAGGGTCTTATTTTCAGGACCGCCTTCCAGTGTAGCCACTGCATTCCTGCCCCTGCAGGTAGCTGCATCTGATGCTCAGTGCCTGTGCATCTTATGCCTCTGAGCTTTGGCAACAGCTCCTTTAGCATGCATGCAGATTTTTACATGCTCGTGGATCTTCTTCCAGCTAGCGTATTCCTACAACCCTGCAGCACTTCTAGCACTGGAACATGTTTCAGATCTTCACAGACTTTATTCTTAGAAGTGATTTGCTTTAAAGTCTGTGTGATGACTGGAAGAAACCTTTCACTGCAAAGGGGTTTCAAAACAGCCCTGTTTCTGGTTTCATATTCAAGTGCATTTTTCAGTTGTTCATGCTTAAGGAAAAACTGTGCTTTAGACTCGTTTTACAATTGGCATGGAAACTTTTAAAGAGAGAAAAGAGGGAAAAGCAGTTGAGTCCCATATTTTTCCTGTATCTGAACATACAGTGCCATTGGGAAGAATCCTATGTGGCAGATAAAATATCATTCAAAAGACCATTTATTTCAAAGGGTCGGCTGTGACATACACTATTATTTTTCAGTATTGCTGCTCCAAGGCTGCATACCAGACCTCAAAGTAAAAAGTAAAGCACATCAAATGTCTGACTCTATCCAGTGCTGCTTTAAGGTGATGGTGAAATCATTGCTTGTGCAGAAAATAATGGTGATAATAGCAAAAGCTATGGGTTGTGGGTTTTTTCTGAGGTTAGGAAAATGGCATTAATGAAACTTGTGCAATTGTTTTAGATACCCACTATACTGAGATTTTCATAGTAGAAATGCCAGAGTGCCATTCAGGTCTGTAGGAGCTTGCATTTATATTACCAACATGCTTATAAAACCAATGTTTACAGTTCTATTTAAAAGACTATTTGGTTAGGAATGTTTCAAAGAAATACCTGCTATCATTTTTTCCTAGCTTCATCATTAACATCGCTGCTTGCAATAATAACGTGTCCACCCACTTTAGCTCTGTCTCACAGTTTGTGTGAATTCAGAAGTTGAGGTTAATCTGCTTTTTCAACACCAGAGAAATAAGTTGTTAACGTGATTTCTTTTCCAACATGATTTTAGGGTGATAGTTTGCTGTGAACAGGTGAAGTTTTTAAATGCTTGGAGCAATATTCAAGTTCATTGTTTATCTAGGATATCACCTTCTTGAGCTGTGAGTGTATTTCTTGTATCACATTTGGGATTTTTTTCAGCACCGTACATTAAAAAAATATTCCTGCAGGGACCACTTTCAGAACCAGAAAAAAAGCAGTGTCCTCTCTAGAGTTTTTTAAAATGTCAAACAAATAGATGTGGTCATGGACAGAGGTCCTGATTTCTTCAGGATGACCTGAGAATTCCTAAAACACGTTGGGCTCTAGAGAACCCTTCTGCCTGACTTTTAATAGAAAAATCTTCACCTTTTTTATTTATTGCCGGATATTTGCTAGAAATCTTCTGATGAGATTCAGTTGCGCAGATCTCATCAGCGTTTGTAGCGCAGAACTAGAGGCTACTTCAAGTGACAGTATATCACTGCTTCTCTCAGTCTTGGACTTTTCCTCACTCTCAACCTCTCTAATATTACTAGGAGGAAAAGAATGATCAACAGGGACAAATACAGCAGAGTTGGTCTGACTGGGGAGTATACTTGTGTAGCTATAGGGGTGTGACTTGCTTACGCTGTGTGGCAGTGTGTGCAGTACACCATGCTGCATAGTGATGGAAATGGAGCAGTGATTATTCCTTCTGTTTGCCCCAGTGAATTTGGAAACGAGTAATATCACTTAGGATCCATTAATGATTGCAACACTAGAAGTGGTCAGCTAATGTACCTTGAAGAAACCTCTACAAGAAGCTTTCAGCTTTTTAAAGCCACTGCTTGCTTACATTTATTTAGGTAGAGAAATTCTGATGATTATTTAAATGGATGTAAGTTTGTCTACCATCCTCTTTTATCCAATGTTTTGCCCTAAGAAAAGAGATTTCAGTAGGAAGGTCCTGTTCTTACAGTGGTTTCAGTTTTGTGCTTTCAGTAGAACTAGTGTTGTGCGAAGGCATTTGTCTTTTCTTTTTCCCTTCTTTTTTAAATGGTGATTTATGTGAGATTATTTGCATGAACAAGATGGCCGGAAGTCTTTCGTGCACACTTTCTAGAAAGTGACGTTTCTTTAGGGAAACAGTTAACTACATACTCATTTTATTTCTACTTTAAGTAATACATACCAGGTATGTGTATCCTCTTAAAATTTCAAAACCAGTATTATTTTATAGGTTAATAGCATGTCTTGCTCTGTGTATATATTTTAAAAGTCAGATGATAAAACAGGTTCCATCATCTCAAAGTGACAATAGATCTTGTTGGAGACAAATTTATAGCTATTACAGTTTTGTGCTTGTGTCAGCTAACCTTGGCAAACAGAATCCTAGTTGCTATTGGGATGAAACTTATAAATCTTCTCTTTTCCACTTTCTCTTCCTCCTGGTTTTGAAACCTTGTCTTAGACCTTGTCGCCTCCTTTATTCATGGCAGCAAGAGTATCCTGTGGGTTGAAATTTCTTCAAGGACTAGGATGTAATATTTCACCCCTTTTTTTATCCTTTTTTAAAAAATTTATTTCTCTCTCTTTTGCCTTGATGCATAAAAAAGTGTAGACACCTTGGTGATGGCTTCTGAGATCACTGTTTAAGATATTTGTTTATACTCGGTAAGTTTCAGAAACCGAAAGTAATCTTCTAATGCCTTCCATGTCAATGAATCGTTTGCTCAGTAAGAGTCCTTGATTCATTTTATTTTCTACCATAATCCTGTTGTTCAGTGTCTCTGAGTAATACAGTTTTTCTCTATGTAATCCTTGCAATAACTACTTCAACACAAGTGGAGGAACATTCTATGCCGGGACCCCTTTTGCTTGCTTTTCCCCATGTCTCCAGAATGTAGAGTAGATCTTTTAAGGCATGTGAACTTTTACTGCATTTATCGAAAGATCTGTAATAAAGTAAGCAACTCACTCTAGAGCTAAGTGAAAACTTCCTGCCAAAACTTTGTGTGAAATTACTTCTTAGCAAATTGTAAGAAAAAACCCAGAAATATTAAATGCATTTTGTTAAAATATTTTTCTATTTTCATATTTTCAATTCTTTCTTTAAAAAATAAACAATAAATTATGAATTGAAATAATAGTTTACGTTTTTTCAAGACAAAATGAAGTAGTTATTGACTTTCATTTCTGAAACAGTTCAAAGTTTCCCAGTTCAGTGGACCTGTAGTGTTCATGTTTTTGCCTTTGGAAAAGGAATGCCACTTACATATCCCTAACCTGTGGCCTACAGTTCAATTTCTTAATAACTGCAAAGCAACTGTGGCCTCTAAGGCAGACTGAGTGCTTTGACACGAACAAAGTGATAGAGATGAATTTTAAATGCATCTATCTTTTTTTTAAAAAAAAAAAAAAAAAAAGGCTTCTGTTTTAAGCCAGTTAGCTTTAATTGCAATAGCGCTGGACTTGCTCTGTCGTAACCATTAGGGTTTTACTGCTAATCATCTCTGCGAACAAACAATATACCCGCCTCCTTCAGCCAGCCCCAGCCTCTACCTGTTCATCCAGAAATACCTGCACTGTTGGGTCTCATTAATTCCAAAATTCTTACACAAAACCTGACCTGCTTACACTACAACTCATGAGATTCATAAAGTCAAATGGCAGATTTATACAAGCAGGCAGCTGTCTGCATGCGGAGTTATGGTGTATGGAAGAAATATGCAGATGTCAAATACAACCATGCAGTTGGCAAATCGACTTTGGGTATTTACATATAATAATTACCGGTGTGGGGAATTTGAGCATAATCCTATTCAGAGAGGGCATGCAATGCATATGGAGTAGCCCAAATACAGACTTTTAACTCTTTGTCTGGCAACAAGGATATGTTTCTCCCAATAATTCGGTGTTACTTGCTGTACTTTAGTTATAGAATTGCAGGAATTTTTATAGGATAGACCCGTTTATCTCTTCCAGAGATATTCTGGGTCCAAGAATGTAGAATTACATATAAATGAACTCCTTCAGTGCTGCAAGAACAATTTATTGCAGCCAGTGTTAGCTGCAGAATTATTTTCTTAATAGACAAAAAGAAGAAAATACAAAGCTATGTAGGTGCATCTGTATATGTAGTATTCAATTTATGGCAGAGGCTTTAGCTTGGCTGTTAAATAGCAAGTACTGAACTTTCAAAACTGAGCTGTGCACTTATCCACCCTCCCAAACTGGGTCAGTGAGGTGGCAGCTTGGAATGGCTGACGTTTTTAACGATCAGCAGTTACAGTGTGTAAAATGAAGGGGTCTAGAGGAAGCAGGTTCAGATCCCTTGAACTGACTTTGGAGATGAACACATCTCAGATTAGAGTGCAAAAATAAGTATGTAGGGCTGTGTGTTTGACATCTGCTGGATTGCATAAGGATGCTCTACTTTTTCCCGTTCCTTTCTCAGCCACAATCTAGCAGTGTTTTCACCTGGTTTTACTGTGATCATATTACTTCTGTTTAAGGCATGCAACTTCTTCAGTATGCACAAATCTGTCTTAGAAATGGTAACTGTGTTCTATGTTTGAACTAAAGCTTTCAGATTCACTGCTTTACATCTTGGGATAAATGCTGTGGCACAAGGAGACAAAGCTGTTCTTGTTCATTATTGATCTGTAGCTAGAGCTCAGCTTCTCAAAACGTTCAGTTTATTGTCCTAAGTGGGGTATCTCCTGCCTAATATGTTTCTGGACAATAAAAGAGACAGCACATAAAGATCCTTCCCCTGACACATTTCACCATCTTAGACTATTAATGCTTTTAAAATGTACACCACTAGATGAAGATATGTTTGGTTTCCTTCCTCTGACAAGGCTTTTCCAAAGATCTCGAAGTACAAACTTGGTTCAGATGTTTAGTCCAGTTTTCTCTCCAGGGCCATACAAAAAAGGAGAAATACAATCAAGGTTTCCAACTGGTAAAAAAAGCAAAGAGGAGGGAGAGTGCCTGGGTTTTTCCATTTTGAAAATGAAGTCTAGCATTTGAAATTTGCACCTAGAAACAGCAGGTGATGATTTTCTGTGGTTCCCCCCACTCCCCCCCCATATATTCCAAGAATCATAATTATTGTAATTTTCAACAAAATTATGGCTTGAATATGGCTCACTACCTGTTATAAATTTGCATGGAAAAGATTTCCAGACTCATAAATAGCACTGTCCACATCTCTGAATTTTCTAATTCTAATTGGGATAGGAGGTGGCTTTATGAAAATGGATTTGTTTTGCATCAACACTAGCATAATTGCTCACCCTTTTTAAGAGTTGTAGAGGCATGTTGATAGAGACAGGAAAGCAATGTTTGTAGGAGGATTTGATCATGGAGTTAGACGGCTGCAAGCGGCAGTGAAAATAAAAGTTCTGTAAGCCATTGGTATCTTGCACTATTAAGCTTACGTACATACACGCTAGCTATAGATGAGGTTTCCCTTAGCTGATTTTCTTAATTTGGATAAGAAGTGTTAATAGAAATAACAGTAGGATCATCTTGAACGGAGCTCCCCATCTTATTTTGATTTTCTTATTTTGATTTGTTTTAAAGTTTTTTGGTGTGTTTTGTTTTTTTTTTTGTCTCAAATTTTGCTGACAACAGGCATTTGAAGTTGCTTCCAAGTTGAGTTAACAGTGCTTGACATCTCTATACAGAATATAGAACCTGACAAGCATAAAATCATTGCCAGAGGTCCTTATTTATGTGAAATGCAGGACCAACAAACCTGCTGGGATGAAAAGAGGTCTGTTCTTGAAGTGATAAGAAACTTTCTAAAGGTTCATGGTCTATACTATCCTCCCTTGGCACAGACTCATGTATTTATGCTAAAGTCAGCAGAATTATATGCAGTCTACACTTGCTTGAGTGCGTGGTCACTCTGAGTACTCTGATTCACCTGCTTGTTTTATGCTCTCTCTATTGCCATAGAATTGAACAATTTAGGGGTGTAAACACTCTTCCCTCCTTGTCCCTGCAGTAAGGGTTGGAAGTACTACTACTGTCTGCTTCTTACTGCTAAGAAATTGAGAATCTTTTCTCCTTGCCCAGTGTGATGCAGAAGGTTTGTACTGGAGCAGACGGTGGTTCTCCAAGTCTCGAGCTATCGCGCCAAGTCTCTGCTGTAGGCACTGTGCCTTGTACTTAGTGCTGGCCTGAAAGCCACTGAAGTGCACATAACAAGTCTTAATCATCTCTCTGCTCAGCATCGGTTTGTTCTTTGCCTTTTAAACTTTGCCTTTCAGGGTCCAAAAATCTGTTTTCCGTTACTATATAAGTTCACCTTAAAAAGATACGGATGTGAAAGAGAACAATAGGCAGATTCTTACATAGCACTGGGTTTTTGCCATCTATCCTGGAAATATGTTCATAGTGATTCTCACGTAATGAACAAAAAGCAAGGTGATGATTTGTGCAGATGAAAAACATATTAAAACTTTCTTGTTATATTATCATTGCTGGAGAATAATTTTATCTTCTGGGAATTAAATACCATGAAGCTAGGTTATCAAATAATCTCCATATATCCTGATGAAATCACTAGGGGCTTTGTGTCTAGATAAGCACACAAATAGTAATTGGAGAGCAGGGATAAAAATAAAAAGTAGATATGAATTTTTTTGCTAGATTTAAAATCTTTTCAACTTAGTTATGCAAATATTCTTAAGTTAATGATGCCTTCAGTGACAGCAATAATAACATTTCTAAATCTGACCATTAAGTCCTTGGTTTTGTTCCATTCACTTGTGCCTAGATATTAAATTTCTTCTAACAACAAAGTGTAGACTCACTCATGACCCTCTGCCCACTATATGTATTTTAATTCTGTTTTAAAACATGTCATGCAGTCTTTGTTTTATCATAGAGATACAGTAGTTACTTGGATGAAAAATCACAACCTCCCAGGGAATTCTCCAGGGAACTAAAATACCAAGGATGCAGTGGATATTTTTTTTTTTTTTAAACTCATTTATGTATATGAGTTAGCTTAATTTTTATCACTGAATGCAGGCTGTGCAGAATTCTAACCAGATGAAGCACAACTCTCTATCATTTCTGCATGGATGCAGTGCTGCGTATTCTAATAATAGCAAGCATTTTGAAACACGAGATAGTAAATTTCTGGATGAAAGGGAGAGTTTGGCTTGTTATTGTCAGCCTGAATTCCAGCCATTCTGCTGAGAAGTTAATAATAAATAAAGACCAAGGGGCATGTATCACGTTATGGTTCTGATCCTACAGTTGCTCCCTGGAGATTTTTGCTTGTTTGAGGATGGCAGGATCAGGAACTTACTTTGAATATTAAGTATTCAAAATATCAGCAGGTTGAGGAGAAAAGGCAGGTTTGAGTATACATGTGCTCGATGCTTGATTTCATGTCTAGATTCCATAGATCCCTAGCTACTGGGAAAAAACACCTGCCAAAAGGGAATGGAGTGAAGATTGGTGTTCAAATAAACAAAGAAGCATGTGTACGTTCGTATAAATACACAAACATGCGTGCAAAATGGCAACTCCTGAAGGACCTAATAAGACCCCCTGTAGAGGCTGAGACTTTGGAGGAAGCTATTGTTCCTGTTAAATTTTCATAAGATAAATAGGTAAAGAATAGCGGAAAGGAAGAACTGAGAAGCAGTGGCACTGTGCTAGAGTGGTATTCCTGCTGCTGCTTTTCCTTCAGACCCGTGCACCATCCTGTTTTACTCTCTTTGCCTCTATTTGATATTTGGATTGTGAGCTTTTAGGATAGGGACTGTCTTCTAAACAGCTGCATACAGAATGCAGCACAATATAGCCTCTTTCTTTGCTTTCAGAAGATGTCCTGAGGCCACCTGTCTGATAAATTAAGATGCTTCTGCTGAATAACATGCTATTTAAAAATGCTGAATTTTAAAGCAGATAGATCCTGGAACACCTGAACGTGGGTAGCCTGTGGGCAATGAATGATATACCCCAGCAGCACAGAGTTCGGTGCAGGGTATGGCATTTTTCTCAGACCCTCAGTGACACTGATCAAGTGTTGGCAGTCTAGTGACATTGCTGTGTTGCTGCTGTTTTAATTGCGCTCACTGCAGTCACACCTCTGGCTTAATTGTAGACATACCCAATCAAAGTGTTTCTAGAGTAGTTACAATTTATAAATAAAATAGAATGTTAAAAGGAAGTTTCAGTGAGGATTTGGTTTTGTGATTTTTCTGGTGGATAGAACTAAGAGAAAAAGCAAGCCGTGCTTTCCTCCATATTTTAATAATTTTGTGGCATACGCAGTCCATGAGCAGCATCACTTCACAGAACCATTGCGCTGTCAGTCTTTTCACTTCTGGGCAATTAACACTGAGAAGACACCACCTAACACATTCCTCCTCACACAGAACAAAACTCTAGATATGATTATTTCATCACAAAAAAATTAATGCTGCCCTGTTTTACAACCTGGGTTTTAACATAGCCTGACATCCTGTTCTTACATTTCTCTGCTAAGTACACATCTAGTTACTGCTGTTCTGTCCCTGATGCAACAAGCTGACAAGAAAGAGCATATTCATCGGGAAACTGGGGTAGGAGCTGAGATGCGTCTTTTGAGGTGGATATATTTAGATACATTGTGAGTGGCATATTAGATCTTTTAACCCAAATTTAAATTTGAAGAGTTCTTCTGGGTTTCGGGGTTTTCAGGTTTTTAGCTTCTTTTGCCACCTCAAAAAGGATAGGAAGGTAGAATGCAGACCAAATCTCACAACAAAACAATGCTAAGAATAATCGCCCAAATCCCAACCTTCAGAAACCTTCAGAAGTCTGGTAAGAAAATGGAGGTTTAAAAAAAAAAAAAAAAAAAAACCCAACAATTTTTTATTTTTTTTAATTTTTAGATTTTATTTTTTTTAAAGCATCACTTCCATCGCTGTTTAGTGTACCTCTGGTATAATTCAGTGTTTGCTGATTGATAATGATTCTCCACAACCTTGTATTTCAGTGGAGGACCTTCTGCATGAGAGAGCGCAGCCCAGGAGCAATCCTTCTTGGGTGACAGAGAGAATAATCCCATCTTTCACCACTGCTGCCATCACTGGATTCCCCTTTGTACCAATATTCTTGCAGCCTCTTTTGTGCTTGTGTGGTGACCTTTTAATATTAGTGCTGATGTACTCTCATTTCTAATTGCTGGCAAGGATATTTTCCAGAGTAGTGGTGTAACAAAAAGAAAGGCTGTTGCAATGCCATGTTATGTTTAAGAAGCCGTAAATGATGAGATAGGATTTAAGGAGTTCTGCGTACATGATACAGTTGCATACATGTGATGTAAATGAGGAAAAGCCCAGTACTACTTAGTTTTACTTTTAAATTCGAGTTGCTATCTGATCAAAACTGGCCAAAGACTCTACTCCGAAACGCCAAAGTTGCCTATTTGAACTGCACAATGGAACAAGTATATCTCCACAAACTGCAGCACAACTGTTAGGACAAGTATATTTTTCATTTAAGTTTGCCTGTGATTACTGATGCGGCTCTTTTTTCCTTCTGCTATCATATGTTATCTTCACTCTGAATAATGTCTAATATAGATTGTAATCTTTTAGGGCTCATACAGAAAGCTTCTTTTTCTTCAGCAATGGATGCAGGGTATTTCCTTGTGTGTTAAGCAGGCTTAATTTCATATCAGCATTTTCAAAGAGGACCTGGAATCTTGGGCTGAGAAAGTCAGGTTTCCAGTCTATGCTGAAGCTTTAGTCCCTGATGGTATGCTTACACTACAGGCCCAGGAGTAAACTCAAGTGCTTGGACTTGTTCAATTAGTGCTTTTGAAGACAATTCTGCTGTAGGGCAGGCTGGCTGTGAGGAGTGGAGGTGTGAGCCTGCCCATGGCGTTTGGCTTAGAGCCAACGGTTGGTCCCTGACTTGTCTTTATTTAAGGATATGACATAGCCCGAGCTCCTGAGAAACATTTGCAAACCCTGAAAAAGTTTGTTAGTGTATAATGTTTCTTATGAACTTCTGAATATTTTACCATTTGGTTTTCAGGTGTGTCTTGGATTGCTTTTGTATTCAGCAAGAAGCAGGCCCTGAACCTGCCTTTTGCACCCTTTGAGAACGCTGCTTCATGTGGAGCCATTTTCTAAAAGACCTGTTGAGAGTTACCCTTTTCCCAAACAGGTGAGATGAAACATCATCTTAGCAGATCATGTAGGAAAAGAATAGCTGAAGAAAAGCTTCAAATAACACTTTAACATGTTTTAAACAAAGGTACTGTTTATGTGCATGCTCTAAATGTTATATATCAGCATTTTTCTGATTGACTTTATTTCTGCACTTTCATTCTAATATTAAATGAGTCAGTTAAAATGGATTTACGTGAATCAGACCCCATTGTATTTACGAGGAGAGAGTTGTTAGTTGCTGGAAGTGGATCTGTATTTCTTAACTGATTCATTGAACTCGTGTGGTGGGCTGATCTTGGCTGGATGCCAGGTGCCCACCAAAGCCGCTCTGTCACTGCCCCCATCAGCTGGACAGGGGAGAGAAAATACAATGAAAGGCTCGTGGGTCGAGATAAGGATGGGGAGAGATCACTCACCAGTTACCGTCATGGGCAAACCAGACTTGACTTAGGGGAAAATTAATTTAATTTATTAGCAATCAAATTAGAGTAGGATAATGAGAAATAACACCAAATGTTAAAACACCTTCCCCCCACCCCTCCCTCATTCCCTGGCACAACTTCACTCCTGATTTTCTATACCTCCTCCCTGCCAGCGGCGCAGGGGGATGGGGAAACGGGAGTTGGGGTCAGTTCATCACGTTGTCTCTGCCGCTTCATCCTCCTCCTCAGGGGGAAGCCTCCTCACTCTTCCCCTCCTCCAGAGTGGGGTCCCTCCCATGGGAGACAGTCCTCCATGAACTTCAGTTCTTCACGAACTTCTCCAACATGAGTCCTTCCTACAGGCTGCAGCTCTTCATGAACTGCTCCAGCATGGGTCCCTTTCATGGGCTGCAGTCCTTCAGGCACAGTCTGCTCCAGCGTGGGTCCCCCACGGGGTCACAAGTCCTGCCAGCAAACCTGCTCCAGCGTGGGCTCCTCTCTCCACA
>JANHGO010000027.1:51258024-51293053 GCA_024606505.1 Aquila spilogaster
TTTTCCACGCTAATAAAAATTAGCTTAGGAGAATTACTAAGTAATTTCAAGTACCATAAAGTAGCTGTTGTGAATAAAAAGTGTTGTAACTGCAGAGCCTCAGCCCAGTTTCTGTAGGAATGAGTTGTTGTCATTAATTATCACTCTATTTTATAGTTATTGCCTGTAATTTCAGACTTTAAATATTCTAAAGCATAAACAATGCTAATTTAATTATGGTGTGAGCATTGTTGAAATTTGCATGCAGGGAAAGAAACCATTAATAAAGTTTATTCAAAGAGAAACTTATAATAACAATTAGCATTTTCCTGCATTTCTGGTGTCATGGAATTAACCAATTCTTCCTTAGCTTAGGCCAGTTATTTATACAGAACAGTCAGCACATCTGTATTAATCATTTAGAGATGCAGAAGGGTATAGAGCCGTCTGATCTGTCTGTACTGAACAGCCACAAAAAACATTGCCCTGGTTTCATTTCCTTGCGTTGAGTTCCTTCACCTGTTTGCATCCAAGTGCAGTGTCGGAAGAAGTGCTTTGAGCTTTGGGAAAAAACAGAACTTGATTCTGTTGTTGGAAGTATTACGTGGTTTTATGCTGAAAGGTTACACGGTTAGTATCCCAGAATGTTTTACATAGGGATAAGATCATTCCTTGTGGTTGTTCAAATGAGACAAGTGCATTAAGGATCGCTTCTAAAGGGATTGAGTGCACCCTCAGTAAGTTTGCAGATGACACCGAGTTGAGGGAAGTGTCGATCTGCCTAAGAGTAGGAAGGCCCTACAGAGGGACCTGGGCAGGCTGATTGATGGGCTGAGACCAATTGTATGAGCTTCAACAAGACCAAGTGCTGGGTGCTGCACTTTGGATGCAACAACCCCATGCATTGCTGCAGGCTTGGGGCAGAGTGGGTAAAAGGTGTGGAGAAAAAGGATCTGGGAGTGCTGGTTGGCACTCAGCTGAACGTGAGCCAGCAGTGTGCCCAGGTGACCAAGAAGTCCAATGACATCCTGGCACATAGCAGCAGTAGTGCAGCCAGCAGGAGCAGGAGGTGATCACCCCTCTGTACTGACAGTGGTGAGGCCGCACTTCAAGTACTGTGTTCAGTGTTGGGCCCCTCACTACAAGAAAGATGCTGAGGCCCTGGAGCTTGTCCAGAGAAGGGCAGTGGAGCTAGGAAGGGTCTGGAGCGCACGTGTTATGGGAACAGCTGAGGGAACTGGGGTGGTTCAGTCTGGAGGAGGCTCGGGGGAGACCTTATGGCTCTCTAAAACTCCCTGAAAGAGGTTGTGGCAAGGGGGGGGGGGGGATCAGCCTCTGCTCCCAGGTAACAGCGACAGGACGAGAGGTGATGACCTTAAGTTGCACCAGGGGAGGTTCACACTGGATATTAGGAACAATTTGTTCTCAGGAGTGATAATGCATTGGCACAGGCTGCCCAGGGAAGTGGTGGAGTCACCATCCCTGGAGGTGTTCAGGAGCCATGGGGATGTGGCACTGAGGGACATGCTCAATGGGCATGGTGGGATGGGTTGGGGTTGGACTTGGGAATCCTAGAGGTCTTTTCCAACCTTAATGATTCTATGATTCTTAGAAAATACTAGATAACGTTGAATTATACATGTATAATGATGTTCAGGTACATGCAATAATGGTTAAACACTTGATATACACATAATGCTTAAATGTTTACTGAAACAGTCCTTAGGATTTTCCATCTATTTCCGTCTCCATTTCACTGAAATATTCCTGTTTCACAGCGCTCTGTGTAGATGACGATGAAACTGGTTCATGGACTGAATTATCTACTTATGAACAATGTAATGTCAGTCTCTTTCTTGTAGATATTTCCAAGATAATTTTCACCTCTGCAACTAATTTTGTGTCAAAGCTTGTACTTGCATGTGATACCTAACAGCTTTTGAATGGAAATGAACTTTAAGTGGCTATTAACACAAATTGGCTTTGAACCTATAATCTGCAGATAAAAGACCCTTTGAGCTGTCCAGGTCTTATAAGCACACTTTTGCTCTGAATACAGATAAATGTAGAGAGTTACAAAATTTCACATACAGTGATTAGGTTTATTTCTCTTTTGTTCTTGTTTATGCCTCCTGTTTCCAAGCTCACGTGGCTGGATTGATCTGAATTCATACCAAAGGAATTCTGTGAATGCGTTCGGGAGACTTGTCTGGGTACAAGCCATTGGTGTGATGCTTTGAATTCTCCTTGGGACCTGTATGGAGATGGGGGTGAAGCCCTGAGAGCTGTGGGTGCCCCATCCCTGGAGGTGCCCAAGGCCAGGTTGGATGGGGACCTGGGCAGACTGAGCTGCTGGCGGCGACCAGCCCACAGCAGAGAGGTGGAATTGGATGGACTTTGAGGTCCCCTCCAACCCAAACCAGTCTGTGATTTTCTGAACTCCAAAATGAATCCTTAAATCCGTGCCAAGGTGGTTCTCTGGTTCAGGTTGTTTTTTGCATTGCTAGACTGGCAACCTGAAAACATTCTGTATTCATTTATGCTAGCAATGAGCCTCCTCCAACTTCACTGGCTCCCAGATAGGCCCTCGGTGTGGAAATCACCCTGGTGTGGAGCTGTTTCAGTTTACTCTGAGATAAATTGCTGCAGAGGCTTTTATATTCTTGCCCCCCTACCCAGGGAGAGAAGGAGTCTCACCCTGCACCAGAACCCTCATTCCTACAACTGCGTACTGAGCATCTGTTGATGAATATGCTGCAAGGCTGACTTTGAAAACAAAAGGCCAGCTGTGTGCTTGTAAGTGTTTAGCAGACACTGAACCGATGGTGGGAACACCAGCAGTACATGACACAGAGCTGGGCTGCAGGGCTCGCTGTGCCTGGAGCGCATGGAGGCAGCAGTCACGTTTGGTTATACAGCGTGAGTTTGGCTGTGTTTGGATCACAGCTTTCTGTTCCCGCTCCTCTGTAAAAATGCACACTCCTTAATTCCTCCTGGCTGGAGGGGACCTGCGGGTGCCTTCTTTGTAAAAGTAATATTGATCTTTGCTAATCACGTGTGGCTGTATCACTGTAGCGCACCGCTGTGGATCGCTGCTGTGCATTTCTTGCAGCCCAGAGGAGGGGGAGCTGCTGGTGTCACACCAGCTGACAAGATCAAGTGTCGTTGCCAAATGTTTTTTGGTTTCACTTTTTTTCCTTCTTTGTTTGATGGAGGCAGGGGGGTTGCAAGGGAAGATCTAGCAGCCCATGTTTTTTATTTATATGTTCCTGCCATAAAAACGGAGCTGCCAAATTCAAGTGAGGAACAGAATTGCCCTGGAAATGAATATAGAAATTGTTTTTTGGGTGTCAGGTCGGTTGAGTTTCCTGTCATACTTTTTCCATTACTCATTGTGTCATACAGTGTTATGCATTTAGCTAGCACTTGGTAGATAGGCAGTGTTATATATTAGTGTTACGTACAAGCTGTGGTTGTGACAGCCCTTAATGTGATGATGGACCAGTATTTATTTTTCAATATTCAGTACATTTTAAATACAAATCCATACCTACTTTTATTTATTTATTCATTTTTTTTTTTAACCAGTGTGATGGTATGCCCAGAATCCCTTATTTAGGATTCAGTTCCTCTGTTAATCCGGTTTCTTTTCCTTTTGACATAAGGGGAGGTAATAACTTGCTTAGGACTTGATGACTTTCCATGGAGATACATATACTGCTGTACCTGCTACTCACATCTGGAATATTCAAAGCTACTCGTGTCCTGTCAGGCTTTGCTGACGTGACAGAAATGAGATTTATTCAGTTTGCTGTGTTCAGAAGTAGCTAGGTCAGATAGTATTAGACTTGTCACATGAAAATAATCTACAACTCATTAATAGTTTACCCTGAGTGGGGGAGAGGAGGTGTGTGTGGCTACAACACTGCGTAATTATCAGTACTGCTTGCTGGTTCAGGGAAGATGCAGTAAAAATTGCTTGGGCGTAGGAGCAAATGCTTTATGCTGTGAAATCTCTAATGGGCATCTCACTGTCCTTTCTTAATTCATTGGGGTTTCATTTTGTGTATTATTTAAACTGTTAGGGCTCAGTATTTAACATGTTCAGTTCTTATGGCCCAGCGAGGTGGTGGAATCACCAACGCTGGAGGTGTTCAAGAAGTGTTTATATGTTGTACTGAGGGGCAAGGTTTAGTGGGAAATATTGGTGGTAGGTGGATGGTTGGACTGGATGATCTTGGAGGTCTTTTCCAACCTCTGTGATTCTGTGATTGTAATGGGGGCTGTAACCTGCTAGATGCATTTAAGAATAAAATCAGCAAATAGAATACAGATGCCTTTAGACCCTGCGACACGAGTGGGAGTTGGATGAAAAGGAGTGAGGATGGGAACTCTTTACAGTGGTGGGGCTGAAGCAGCCAACCCAAATCCTTTGGTAGCATATCCAGGATTAACTGGAGAGGCTGAACTGCACTGAGGAACTAAACTTCCATCTTAATTTCAGAACACTAATAAGCTTTAAGCTCAAAACTTCTTATCTGGAATAGTATGAAAAATCAGCCAAGTGTTTTTAATCGCTGGGATGAATACACAGCAATTCCGTAGTAGAGGCATTAGTCAAAAGTTACTGTTATCTAGCACAAAGCGAGCTTGACAGAAACATGGAACAGCTCGCCGGTTCGCTACGTGCGTCATCAATCATTTCTCCAGGTCCTTCACACCCAACGCAATGTCAGTGTAACCATTACAATGTAAATGTGGCTATGCAAATTCCCAGAACCCTTATTATCAAATTCATTAGAGCCGTCCAGGTGCTTTGTAAATGGTCCTGGTTGATCTTCAGGTGCTGCTAAATAGTCTCGTAGATTTTTCAACTTGGAAATATTGCAGAAATTCAACCTTGTCCCCGGAATGTGGCCCCTTTTTGTTGTTTGCTTTCTGCAGTATTTCATGCTCTCTTCCCAAAATGAACGCTTCAGTGTGGTTTTTATCCTTCCCAAAACAAGAAAAATCAATGCAAGAGCCCACAATAGAGAAACCACTGGCAATAAAGCAGGATATATGCATTTTGGATGGAGAGGACTGTCAATAAGAAAATTGATTTTTGTTTCGGATATGCAACAACAGCAACAAATTACAAGATTATGTATAGCACATTCATTTTTTCTCGCTTCTCACTTCATCTATTCTTGACTGTCTCTGTCAAACTTATTGTGTGAAGAAGCATGTCAAAGGAGCAAAGAAACCCCGTGAAAAACATTCTGATTTAAGCACACGCACGTTTCCTTTCATACTTTACATTCGAAAAAGAGAGACTGTCAAATACCTGCTTTTTTTTTTTGTCAACTTCTCTTCACAGTATTTGAAGGCTCAGTGATTTTTGGAAGAAAAGTTTGATGCATTTCCCCCCCCCAAAGCTCTCATCGGCTGGAAACGAGGCTTTAATTAGCAGAACTAGTCAATATGGAAGAATAACGCCGAGCAGTCTGGACTGTGACCCAGCACAGTGCTACTGGTTCACACTTACTGTCTAAGCTCAGAGACAGTTGCAGGTGGTGATTCATATTAAACCTTGGGGGAGAATGCTATATGAAGTATTATTCAGAATTCCTATCTCTTGGAGACTGACCTTTCCCAAGGTAAGGAAATCTAATTTGTTGGATTTATGTTGTTGCTAAAACGAGATAATGTTGTTTCTAAACAAATACGGAAAAACCCAAAATACGTGCTTTTAGGAATTTCTGACTCTGAAACTCCTCTCAGCTCTCACAGATCTCAGTCCATGGGCTGTCGAAAAAGGGAGCGGAGAGGTAACGAATGACAGCAGAGCTCGATGCCTGTTGATGCTGAGGTTTTTAGCCAGAATACTCACATAAGGAAAAGGTCACATCCCAGACAGGTTGATAATATTTTTGTGAGTGGATGTGCAGAAATGAGGATTATAAATAGAGCTTAGAGCAGCAGCACAGAGCGCAGTGCTCAGGAACCAGGTCAGCACCCAGCACCAGAGGCACAGAAACCTTTCAAACCTGCTCATCTTGCTAGCTGGCAAAAAGGTGCTAAATCATTGTATATGGGAAGAAATAGAGAACACCTGAGCAAAGTTCAGATGCGTGGTGAAGGGCTGCTGTGCCTGGTGCAGAGCTGGGCCGCTGCTCTCCTTTCTGCTGATTTAGCTGCTTTTTTTTTTCTTTTCCAATTTACAGACTGAGGCTGCTAAAAGGAGAGCTCCTCCTTTTGCTGTTGCTTATACTTGCTTCATGATGCCCATTTTTATTTTATTTTTTCTCCTTTTTTTCCAGTTGCTTAATGAGAGTTAATGTTCTGTGGAGGGAGTAGGTGAAGCAGCAGCTGGATGTGCCCAAGCCACAGTAAGTGTAAATATTTTTGCTCTACTAGAAAATGATTGAGGGAGGAATTGCAGCTCATCATTCAGATTATTGACACATGCTGGGGAGCTGCTTCACCTCAGGAAGTGTTTCAGTGTAGATCTGATAAGGGATGGCAGGTGATGTATAAAGGAGAGGGGAACGGAGCAAAGGCTTTTTCTCCCTTTCATTTTTGGAGTGGGTTAAGCACTTCTCTGTCCTGCCCAACCAGAGCTGCAATGCAGCCAGCTATAGCTATGTGTCTGCTTAGGGATGAACCTTCTTCCATGGGATAACTCCAGCAGGGGCTCCAGTTCCTTTCAGGAAAGGAACTGATGGATAGTTTAATCCAAAGTTGATTCAAGACAGCAAGAAGTGTGCTGTTGAAAACATCTGTAGAGAAATCTGTATAAAGTTTTGGCATTATTTCTTCGGTGTTAATAAATTTATGAAATGCCTTCAGTTTTTTTTTTTTTTTCCAATTTCCTTTAAGTTCTATTAAACTCATCATGTGTTAGAGCAGCCTATGGCACCTGCACTCAGAGACATCAAGAAAGCCCTTACAGAAGAGTTCCCTTCCCAGCACCTTTTCTCCCAATCAATAAAGACAATAAAAATAAGAAACAGAGAGAGTTAATGTCCTCCATTTCCTTTTATTTTTTTTCCAATTGCTACAAGTCTGGTTACTTGGAACGTAAATACCTGGCTCTTCATTTTTAGGAGAGGGCTTAAGCTTGGGTAGCAAATCACTTGCCCCAAAAAAGTGTGACATTAGCAGAAGTTCCTGAGCGTCCTGTAGCTCAGAGAGCTGCTTCAATGTCGAGCAAGGGAGAAATGAAGCTCTGGATACCGGCATTTTCTAGAGACAACAGTATTGCTTCTCTGGGTTAGAAGTGTGTATCCACTCGCTTTTGAAGGAATCATCCTATTTACGGTGCTGTTCGTTTCCAAAAAGTGAGAAGTGCTTGCTCAAGGCCATGTCTTACTTTGGTATCCCTGTTGCATTGTTAGTGTTACTTCCAGTGGGGTTTAAAGGCTTCTAAATGCTCAGTGCTGTATGAACATAGAAGAAAGAGTCAACTCCTTCACGAAGAAGTAACCTTAAAAATCCTTCCAGAGAACTTCCTGAAAGAAGAAATTGGTGTTTAGTTCAGTTGACATGGGGAATTGTTCATGTCTACGTCTACATCTTCTGCATAGCTCGGAGTTTATCATTCACTGGGAAATGAGGCGGAAACAAACTCAGAGGACAAAATATTTTGCTTATGTAGTCCTGAAGAAACTTCTGGAGTGGGAAATGAATACATTCCTTGTTAAACTGCTCAGCTGGAGCACTGCTGAGTTTTGGTTCTGCCCAGGCTCTTTGAGGCTGATTCCTTCTGAGCATTACTTTTCTTTGTAGCTGGAGCCGAAGGCGGGTTGTCTGGTGTACATGAAGATGAATAGGACTTCTTAATTAACAACAACAACAACAACAACATCTAACGGCCACTGAACAACATCTAACGGTCCATCTAATCCTGTTTCCTTGATGAGCAAGACCTTGCTGAGGGCTTCATTTTGGCTTGAACCTTGGGCATAGAGCCAGAGGTGGATTTTGTTTTAGGGCTTTCCCATTTCTCATGTTATGCTTCTGATATATCCCGTAAGAAGCTCTGTGACCCATCTTTATGCAGCACTGAGCCTTGGGTAGAGCAGAAAGGAAATTTCTGCCATTCCAGTTTTCACGCTGTAAGAGAGTGTTTGAAGCTGCAATGAGTTTTTATTGAAAGGCTCTATAAAACGAAACCCAGCATGCCGAACGTACCAAAATATTAGTTTAACTGCCTGTTTACAGTCCCTCCATAAAAGAAAAAATATAGTCTATAAAAAAGACCTCCTGAAGCAACATTTAGAATAATGGAGGAGGGAGAGTATTGTTTAAACAGATGCCATAAATTTAATATGGTAACATTATTGCCACCCAGGATTTTATTGATTGTATCTTTCCAAGTTACTTATCTAGAAATTTACTGTGTCTGTTTCCACTCTTGGTTAACTGTGATTTCCAGAAAAAAAATAATTAATGAGCTATTAGCTAAGAAGTGAAGAGGACAGGAACATGACGTAAATAAAACGGAACATCAAGCACAGATCGTGACACGGTTGTTCTTGTGTCTTTTTTAATATTCTAATGAGGAAAAATTGAGAGGAAGCAGCCTTTGTGACACAACTATTTATTTTTATTTTTAACTTTTATTGTTTTACCCCCAGTTGCAGCACAGTGGCCTGAGTTCTCTATTGGGGGCAGATGTACGCCCTCCAACCTCTGATTTCCCTTTCTCCCTCCTATTCTCAGACCTCCCTGTCCCCATGATGAATATCTCTCTTGGAGAAGGGACGTAATATTTCCAGGCAAAGAAATTGTTAAGAGAACTGGTCAGTCTGTTTCTGGCATTCATGAGAGTGCTTGGCTTTTGGCAGAGCTACAGAGAGAGGAGGCACGAAGGATCCAGGACTGCTCTGCAGCCAAGGTAAAGAATGGAAGGAAAGCCATACCAGTGCAGCCCAGTGCCTGCCCGACCTTCCTGCACTGTTCCTCTTCAGGAATGTACCAAGGAACATTGACCTCAGCACTGGTTTTGCCCAGCAAGCTGCTGGCTGCCTTGTGGGCTGTGGAAGCACATGGGAGCAGTTCTTGGATGATGCTGCCTGACATTGGTGCTGGTGGGGGAAACCCCACTGAAATCTGAATTGTGGCTCCTGTTTATGTCCTCTTCATATATATTCTTCCCCTTTCCTTCACCTTGCAAATGTTACTGACATCTGTGCTACATGTTACTGATTTGATAAATATATAAAATTTCATAACTACCCATTGCTATCATCTTCTTTTTAAGGTGTTAATACAAAATCTGCTTCAGTAATTCTGTGGGCATTTGATTTGGATACTGTAATACAGCGTTGACTTGGGAAAAAGGATTTTGGGTGCGTTCTTCCAACCTAAGGAAGACACAGGAGAGGAATAAAACATCTGGCAGTCCCTCTTATTCCATATTCACTTAGGTAACGATCATCTCATGCGCTAGATCAGCATTTCTGAATATCCTGAGTGCTTGTTTCACCTGTTAGTTGTCTCAGCAATGACAACGTAATCAGGCAGACACTGTTTTTTGTGCGCTTTAATGTAGTAAATAAGATCTCTTCGCCTTAAAAAGGGTAACTTTTCAGTTGCTCAGAGCTTGAAGTTTCTTGTTAGGCTCCTAAGTGATGCACCTTTTGCATATAACCTAAAGGAGAAAGGATTTCTGTCATCAGTTTTCTGGAAGGAGTTTGGTTCAAGGCTTGGGAAGGATGGCAGCCTGTCCGTGGTTAAATGTGGCAGGATATAAATGGAGCTAGATTTCCTTGCTGCATTGCTATGTCCTGTCATCTTTGTACATGCAAATAATTTCCTTGATGATCTCTAAGGTCCCCTCCAACCTAAGACCATTCTGTGATTCCTTGATGTTCTGAGCAAACTGCTCACACACTGTTGATTTCAGACCAAAAATAATCGTAAAAAAAAAAAAAAAATGTGGTGAATCACTTTGAGTCATGACTTTAGTTCTAGAAAGCCTTCAGCTTCTCATATGCAGAAAAAGTGCTGAATGGATCATTTCCTGTGATGATTTTGTATGCGCTCAACTTTGATATTAACATTCATGTGAGGACAGGAAGTTTCCTAGTTTGGAGAAGTCTAATGACATCCTGTGTACTGCTAGTGAGTCATCTCAGGCTGCCCCTTTCCAGGGATCTAACGGTGGGTGTACACTGAGAGCCAAACTTCAGACAAGTGTGTTCTTCATCCATATTGTAATAGAGTGACCTCTCTTTTCTTGCAGAAATAGATACCTGCTCCTGTGAAGGATGAATTGTTGGGCAAGAAAACAGCAATCTCTCCAGCTTGTAGAAGGCTTCTCCAGATCCTTATTCTTAATTGTAAGTTTGCTCTGCGTTATTTATTTCTTCTGCTTGGCATTAAACACTCCCTTGGATATTCATTATGCTACTATGAAAAATGAATTTAATTGATGAATGAAGTCCTGGTTTGCTGCCACTGCCTTTCCCTCTTCCAATTCAAGGCTTTCGGTCTGTAACAGATGCATAGCCAAAGGACTAAATTCATTCTCATTCACCAGTTCTCTTGCAGCCTGATAGCTGTCACTTCCATTGCCAACCCGCATAAATGTTTTTAAAATTTTTAGGGTTTATATCATTTTCGACCTTGTAAACACGGGATACGGCTGTTAAAAGGAAAATATATGTAACACATATGTAGTTATACCCACTTAGCAGCAGGGCAGATAAAACAGAATCTGTTCTGTTGAGGGGAATCATTAATTTCCTTTTACTTACAACTTCACATAGTCTGAGAAGCCATGGCTGGGTTTTATTCCATAAATGTCTTAAACATGGGCTTTGGGTGTGTGTTTCATAAGCTAAAAATATATATTTTCTCTTTTCTGGAGCAAAAATATGTCATAACAAAAATGTAAAGAGAAACATCTGAAATGTTTTGAGACTTTCAACACTCATGCTTCAGTACTTTCCTAACACTTCTGTATCTATTTCAATTGAAGGCTTCTGTGAGAAACATTGTTTCTTCCTCATATCATTTGTTATATCATTTTGATATGTATTTTACCATAATATAAACAACACTACCATGATCTTAAGGATTCAGTATATGGGGTGTCTACTTACATTATTTGTAGCAGCCTACCAACTTGTTCTTTCCAGGCCAGGCTTTATTTTGGATCTTTTTGAAAAGCAGCTTTATTCTAAATATTTAGCTTATAGCAGATAAGGGGAAATCCATTTTCCTATTAAAAAGAAAGTTTTTTTAGGATATGCAGTTCAGAACTCCTCTTTTTCTTCTTTCATTGCAGTCTTTGATGCTTGAATGGATTACTGTTCCATCCTTTGCTCTTCTTCTTTCTCTCTTGCTCTCTTCTCAGATGTGTGAGATATAAAAACTTTAATATCTAATACCTTGTAGTAGCTCAGGTGTTGTACTATGTTGACCTTTTTAGTATTCAGTATTTTGATTACCTGCTTATTCTTTCCCTTCTGAAGGGCTAGTGAGATTTTAAGCAAAAGAATGCAATGAACAGGCGAAATAAACATCATAATGTATAGGTCGGAAAGGTACAACAAAGCTACTGGTACAATTTGCAAAATATAGGACATGTCCAAATATTTGATATCTTCTTTTATCAACTTGGTGTGGAGAACAACAACAACTAAGAAGGAATAGACTGCTATGAAAGGATAGCAGAAATGATGTAGAGGATTGAGGACTTGATTTACAAGAGGAGATTAAAGTGATGAAGTATGTATGGCTTGACTAAACAACTGTTAAGGATGGGCTATAAAAGTTATCTGAGAGCAGTTGAAAGGTATGTGCACCCGCAGGGAGAGGGTTGTGTAGGGTGCTCTAAGGGGATATATCTTTGAGTGGGGGATAAAACACCACAAAGGAAAATGGGAGAGGAATAATTCGGACAAAATGCGAGAGGTTCGACTGCGCTATTGACTATTTGTCCCTTTCCTGGAGTGAGAGAGATGTTAAGATCTCCCTGTATGGCTCCTGATGAGATACTGCACCATTGGTTTTGGCTTACAAGCTGCGGGTATTGGCTGACTGCCTGCGGGGTGCACACAGGTAGCGATGGAGAAGTCAGCTTGGTTCATCCCATGCTCTTTCACGGTTTAGAACAGTAAATGGAAGCCGTAAATTATTGCTTCTCTTCTGAGCAAGGCTTTTTTTTTTTTTTTTTTTTTATCCTTTTAGAGAAAATAGCTTAGACAACACTGTGTGCAGAATCTTGGGCCAAGAGAACAGGCGTTAGCATGAAATATTCACTGGCCTGGGCTTTGTATTTCTGCTTTGAAGTTACATGGTGCTATTCCGTAGCTTACTGCCTTTTGACACAGCAGCCTGACAGTGCTGAGCTGCACAATGAGCCTGCTGATTTTACCTGGGGGCAATGAGGAGACTGCAAAGCTGGACAGGCTGTGCTGGGGGGGCTCAGCTGGGCACGTGAAGCCCACCAGCGCACAGCAGCACTTGGACCTGTCTGCGCTGTCTAGTAGTGTGAATTCAGATCGGTTTTTCCTGCTGAAAAGCTGTGAATACAGGGCGTATAGATGGTGATCTAAGCAATTAGCACAGATGCAATCGTATACCCATTTGCTGTTTACACCTGCAACACCTGTGTTTGTGGATGTTGCCAGCCCACTTGCTCTCACCTGGGATAGAGAAAAACTGCATGCTGACAGCTTGGTGCAGGTAGGCAGCAGCACATTCTGTATCTAGCCTTGTCTTAGTTTCATTCAGTGCAAAAAGGTGGGTAATTATATTAAAAAGTGAGATTAGCAGTTTGAAAGGGGGATAAGCGCACTGCATGTTGTGCCTTCCACAAGCCTGCAATTTAGGTACAGAAAATCACGTTGGGTATGCTGGATTTATTAGCAGTTGATTCTAATGCAAATGTTTGGGAACATGGAGCTCTAAAAATACATCAGTTTGCTTAGGCAGAAGTGTATTTTTGCCTCCACTTTAAGTAAACAAACCAAGAAGGAATGCACAAGACAGATTTTCATGTTACTCGCTGGGGTGCCTCCTTATTAACTGTTGTCCTTAGGAAAGCCGTGGACTGGAAAGCAGTAATACAAAATAACTGCATTATACCTTGTGTTGAAGTGGAGGATTGAGGGAGAGAGAAACTCTGTGTGTAGATCATCCTCAGCGTGAACTCCCTCCCTGGGGGTGTGAAAGGTTAGAGCTCTAGAGACAGTGGGGCAGCCTCACTCTGTACCAGCAGACAGATGGGCCCTTGTCTTTTTTTTCATCTTTTTTTTTTCTTCAGTGGATTTTATTTTCTTTACTCTAACGATAAGTCTGAGCTGACAAAACAGAAAAGCTCAAAGGTACTTCCCACACAGTCATCCTTAAAAGATCATTTTTACCCTTCCTTCTCCTTCAACTTAATTTGTGACTGTCTTTCGTAATAGGAAGAAAACTTTCTATTACCTGCAGCACATTTGCAGTTCTAGAAGCACAGATAGCTCCTTTAATTGTATACTTCCCATTATTTGCATTATGTGAATTGTTTTTGCCTTAAGGTTTGTTTTTTTTTTCTCTTCCATTTCTTGGCAGAAACTAAAAAGTCTCAATTCAGCCCCGTTTACTTTTGTCAACTTATTCTTAGGATCTGGTGAGAAGGTATAAAGTGAGAACTTGGTTTGGAGCTGAGTGGGTGGTATCGTGCTTACCTAGGGGAGAAAAGCACAATACCTGTAAGGAAAGCTATCTGCTTTGCAGTAGGTGCTTCATCTGATAATTTACATGAAGATTGTGGCTGTGTTTGTTATCGCTCTTGAGCCCCAGTGGGACAACAGAAGGAAGGGGAGAGGCAAGAATAATGGAGGCCAAAAAATAGCGTGGTACTGTATGAACACGCTGAGAGTTTAGGTTTCCACCTGGAAAACAATTTTATGTGCAAAATGGGCAAATGTGGCTGGATGGGACACTTCAGGGAAATGCCAGCACGATGCTACTGCAAGCGGTAACAACTGCTTCTTCTGGGGTTCATCTCTCCATCATCAACACTGACACAGTGTCTTTTTGTAGTGCTGTAGTGCACAGTGCTTTGAAGGAGGCGCCTGCTTTTCTGTGAAATAAAAGCTTATTTGTCTCAGCTGCCTTCCAGACTGTATTTTCCTCTTTGCAGCAGCCTGTCAGGGTGATGTTCACCTCAGCATTTTGTCTGCAGTCTGCTTTGCAAAAACAGTATTCCTTCCTTTTTCATGCCTTCTTTAGTTTCAGTTCTGCTGAAGCTCTCAGGCAGTGCATGTTGCTACAAAGATAATTTCCAGTATTCATTAATCCATGTATTCAGCATCGGGCAAATGCTCCTCTTTAACACTTCGCAAAAGGTGGATCGGAAGTACTTGGTGAGATGATGCAGAACTTGTAGTTAGATTTTGTGTGTTCACCTCTGATGGAGTACAGTTCAGATCCAGAGCACTGTAGGATTGTTTTGCTGTCCTCCTGTCTTCTGCTGCAGGAGCATTACACACTGAGGATGCATCCTTCAAGCATAGGATGGCTTACAGTGAAACCAGTGCCCTGGGTGTTGCTGTGTTTCTTTAAACATGTTTAAAAACTCATTCTTTTGTTCTCTTTGAGAGCATTGTCTTCAGAAGCTGGCAGGGAAGAAAGTAATTCTCTTCCATGGGCTGAGAACAACAGAACAACGTTCTGGGTGGCTTACAGAATTGGCCACAGGGCATTAATTAAGAGGTTTGCTTTGTGTAGAGTTGGGGCATGAGCCTGGCAGCAGCTTTTCATAGATGTAAAACATGGAAATGAGAGAATCTTAGCTTTTTATTTTTATTTATCTCTCCCCCTGAAAATAACTTTCTAAAATGAGGCACATTTATAGGACTGCTTTTGGGATTCTGGCGGAAAGAAGCGTGGCTGTATTTATGTTTGGACCTCAGGGGGCAAGACACTTTGCTCAGCTGCAGTAAATCACTTGATGCCAGCACCTGATCTCAGCCCCACAGATTGACTATCGTCATGACTGGCTTGACACTCAGCAATTGTGGGTCTTAACCTTCGTATTTCATCTGCTAACCTCATGCTGTGCACTTGGCCTCCATCAGTTTATTCCTCCATTTCTTCTCCAAGACGTGGACCGGCAGCTTGAAGGGACCACGATTTGTGTTGCTGTGCCTTGGGGTCTTTTGGTGTTTTTCAAAGATGCCAATGACTCTTACTGTATTAGAACAAAAATGCAAAACTTGCAGGAGTTGGTAGCATGAAGTCGTGTGGGGTATGCATTTGGCACTAACCTCCTGGGTAGTTGCTTTTCTTGCACATCAAAAGCATCTCTGTATGGCATGGTTTACTTTAAAGGCCTTTTCTACGGTTTTTGTGTAGCACTGATATTTAATTTTAACTGTGCTATGTTGTACAGTGACAGCTTTGATTTGTGTAATGCACAGGTTTGTTTTACTTACTGATTTTACTTTCTTCTTAGGGAAAGCTGTCTAGCAGGGAGTTGCTCCAAATCATTGATGTAAGGAGTTACCATGGAGTGGTGTGTGCTGCAGGTCTATGCTTTAGTTGGCTGAACGCTAACTTCTCCAAGCAGAAAAGTCCTAAAGCAGCAACAGCTAAAGGGCAGGCTAATTGTGTAAGATTTTATTTCTGCCTATAGTCACTTGTAGTGTTTTCATGTCACCATGACACTTTCCATTAAAATGTCATCTTTTACAAGGGTCACTTCTGTCTATTCTCTGATCGCTTCTATGCCTTACTTGCATGTTGTTTTTTTTTAGGACCTCTTTACCTATTCTGGGCAAAAAGCTTATTTGCATTGCCTAGCTAGGAGCTGCAAAACTGTATGGATTTTGTTCCTGTGTTTTAGCCCTTTTCACTGAAGGGAAGGGGAGAAGAAGAAGGAGATGACTAGAAAAATACTTTGTGGCAACTAATATGTACAACTTAAAATACCTGGTTTGCAATATGTAATTCTGGGCTCCAGGAAACACTTGGGGATTTCAGTATTTAATAAGCTCCTCTTTGCTGTTGGGTGATGGTGTGGACAGACGCATCAATGGCCGTCCTGGTTTTGTGATGGCTTTGTTGGAAGTGCATGGTTTTATTAAACACAAGGAGGGAAGTTTTCAGAACTGCCTTGCTGCATTTATGTGGGTGGAATCGTCCTGAATTGTTGCAGGCTTTGACCCAGGTTTTGTTTCCCTTTTTGTTACTGTAGAACACAGTAACCCTGTGACTTGCCTCCAAAATAACCATTGTCAAAGTATCCTTCATGTCCAAGAATCTCAGACAGCTTCAGTAATAACCATGATCAAGTGAACAGTTTTTTTTCCCCCCATTTGCTACTTCCACTATTCATGACACAGGCTTTTGTGATGCCCTGTCTAGGTCATCTCCTTCCCAACCATAGAAATTCTGGTCTGAATTATCCAGCCCATTATTTCAACTCTTTCAGTCTTTCTAGCCTGGGACTCTGAGTAGTAAAACGTGTTCTAGTAAGTGAATAGGTTTTACAGGACTATGAACTGGAGAACAGTTCTAATTACAAAGGAGAATCAAGCCAAGACTCCACTTATGAGAGCTGTTTGTTCAGAGGCACCTAATGGAAAAATAACAAGTGTAATGGGCTTTCCTTCCTATTATCCACTCGCGAAGTAGCTGCACTTGCTAACCTCTGCCATTTGGAGTCATTTACTTGGCTCATGTTAGAAACAAGTTTGCAACATGAAGAGGATAAGTTGCTATAAGCTAAAGGGCAGATCTCAGGAGAGTTTTATTTTAGAGACTAACACTTTCCTTTGCCCCCAAGAATAGAATGGAAATACAATCAGAGCTGAACGCAAATCGGCGAGTATCAGATGGAATGTTATTAATGGAGGTAAAAGCTGAGTTTCCCAAGCCCTGTGATAAAAAAAAAACAACAACCATGGCAGGTGCTTGTGATCCAGTTGTCATTTGGATGACCATGATGGTTAAAACCCCCTACTATTTGCTATATAGAAAATCTGCTTAGGCAATTCCTTTGCTTTTAGCAATTTCACCAATTATTCTTTTGAAGTGATGTTAGAGATACCTATTTGTACCATACGGAGTCATAAGCACCTAACTAATTCTGACTTGTGTTTATGTAATCATGAAAGTTTACTAAAATGTAGTGCTTAAGATCCGTTGCATTTGCTGCCTGGTCTGGATACTGATTACACCTTTATGTGGGACAGCCAACAGATAATACAAACCACACAATATTTTTTGGCTCTTCATGGGAGCTATGTTTTCAGTGCTTCAAGTCATTCCTAAGGGTAAAATACAGTGCCAATGAAACATTTTAGGTTTTCAAATGGAATGGACAACAGAAATGGTGAGAAGATTGTTTTGGTTTTGCAGAAGCTTAAGGCACTCTGTGGTTTTGGGACTAAGCTGCTGCCTCCAACATATTGAGCCTTTTTATTGAAAGTTTTATTATGTTTAATTAAGTTATGGAAAAAAAATAAAACCATGACCAAAACAAATTTGCAATGTATACTCCGATGTTAGAGCTAGTCAGGAAGTGTTCTGTGCTAACACTGATATCTCAGAGTGAAATGAAGGTCTTGGTTTTCACACATGAATTTTTTAATTAAAAGGGAAATTTAATTGACAGTCAAAGGTTCATCCAAAATTAAAGCTTGTCTGGATTTTCAGGTAGAATGAAATTCATCTCTGTTAATATGAGCTGGCTTGGCAAGTTTAAGGGCCTACTCTTAGGGTGTTCTTATGGCTTCTTTTATGTTAAGGTATAAAAGCAATTTATCTTACCTGTATTACAGCAGGATGAATTGGCTTGTGAAGTGACTATTTCTTTCCTATTTCTTTTTTTTTTTTTATATAGAACCCAATGAATAAGTAACCTGGATGAAATTCTTCCTTCTTTATACAACTATAAAGTAAGAGGACAATTGAGATTTTTGTATTTTTATTCTGATTTAGCAGAGGAAATATTTCATTTGTTGAATGTTTTATAGGATATTTTATCATCTGATATAACACCTTCCCATTTGTTTCTATCCTGTCTTAAAATACACTTAATTTTCCAAGTGCTGTGGATTTATACTGACAGTATTGCTAGGGAGTAGGCTTTGAGAAACAATGAGTATTGTCATTGTTGTCACTTCACTGGTGGAGAATTGAGGAAGAGAAGGGAAACAACTTGTCCTACATTGCACAGTAGTGAATCCATCTTCAAAGCCAAGATTAGATCTGCCTGGTTTTTGATATTCCCCCAAATGATGCTTCTGCTGAATGTCCCTTGTTGGTCCTTGAGCAATTATAGGCGTTTTTTGAGAACGTGCTAGATCTGTTCCAATGGGAAGGAAGAGAAAATTCTAAATGTCAAGGAGTCGATCTGGAACCATCCTTCCTGTGGAACAGAGCAGAACTTAGGACTGTATGGTTTCCTAAATGGTGCTTGGTGAGAAGGAGCATCACAAGAACACGAATTCTTAGCAACTTCTCAGGCAAACTTTGTGCAAGTTTGAATTCATCCTCCTTGTTAAGTAGGGTTTACTTCAAAGTCATGATCTGTCTCCTTATTTGCGTATGCATGCCAGTTTCTCTACTAATGAGATACCTAATTCTGCGTAAAACTGCCTACATTAAAGTTGCTCTGCAAATTCAGCTGCTTTTACATATCTGTCTCCCCTGGCCTGGAGACACCTGTCTCAGGACTGCAGAGCAAAGATGCTTTTCTGAGCTCATGCAACACAAAATGCTGCTTGTGGGGGTCTGGCTGATGTGATGAAATGAGCTGATATGTTCCCAGAAGAGCAGAACATCTCCTCTCTTTCAGTTTCTTATCCCCACAGGATTCTTATTTACTTCTGTATTCCTATATTAATGTATTTGGTAGGCATGTTAATAACAAAACAATGCCATTTTCAGGGAAGTTGCCCCTTGGGATGGGCTTTCTATCCTTGCCTGAGTACCCCTGACCTCTGCTTGTACTTCTTGTAGGTTCTCTCTTGCTGTATTCTATATTGTGTGCCTGACTGCTCAACCATGCCTCCAGCATGTGTCTCCAATAATTCATTATAGTCTATATATAAAACTAAATGCAGAGAGGAGGAGGTGGAGGGGAGGGAGGCCTTGTGGGACTGAAGGGATGCAGTGCTCCTGGCAACTGGCTGAGAGTCAGAAGTGGTGGCTTGCTCTAAGTGCTGTCAGTGTGCCACGGCTCTTGGGTGGCTAACGTGAAATGCATCTGAATTCTCAGCATGGAACCTGCAGAGAGCCATCCGCAGAAAACAATCTGCAGCTGAAGCAGGGGGAGCATAGATGTGGTGCTGTGTAAAGATTTGTCCTGAGATGTATGACCTGGGAGAAATACAGCAGGAAAAGCATCGCTGCAATGCCTCTTTCATGGTTCACGTGCCGGCTGGTGCAGTGCTTCTCACCAGCTCTCATGCTGAAGTCAGTAGCTCTTGCACTGGGGATGGATTTGGGCAGTGACACCTGCAAGTTTAATTTGCGTTGACCAAAGGGCTTAGCATGCATTTGGGCTCAAATTCTTCAGCTGGAATATATTTCTACTTCCTCTCCTTAACGAGTGCTTACACAGGGGATAATTTGTAGGATGAATCATTTGCAGTCTGGAAATGTACTCCTCCATGGCTTTAATGCAGCTTTCCCATGCAAAGAGGCATCGTTTTGGTACTTGCACAACTACCCTTTAAAGACGACTTTATGGGTGATATTTCAGAGGACAGTTGGAAATGGCACACAGAGTCCCATGAGGGCAAATGGCAGCAAAACCCCTCGGGGGAGGCAGCAGGTGACAGCCCAGTCCTCTGCTGATCTGCCAGGCATGGATCAGAGGTTTGCCCATGATGCTGGGGCATGCTTCAGATCTTCGCCGATGTTATTCTAGAAATGATTTGCCACGTGATTAACAGAAGAAACCCTTCACTTTTCAGTGAAAGGTGGGGTTTCATTTCTGTTTCGTATTGGAATGCATTTTGCAGTTGTTTATGCTTATGGAAAACTTCACTTTAGACTCATTTTGCAACTGGTGTGCAAACTCTCTTGAGAAGGCAATAGAATTCCATATGTTTCCTCTATGTGGACATCCAGTGCCATTGGGAAGAATCCTACGTGGCATATAAAGTACCATCCAAAAGACCATTTCTTTCAAAGGGCCGCCTGTGACACACGCTATTATTTTTCAGTGTTGTTGCTCCAAGGCTGCGTCCCAGACCTCAAAGTAAAAAGTGGAGTGCATGGAATGTCTGACTCTATTCAGTGCTGCTTTAGGTGACAGTGAAATCATTGCTTGCGCAGAAAATAATAGTGATTTTAGCAAAAACTGTGCTTTTTTGGGGATTAGGAAATACATAATGAAACTGAAGCAATTGCTTTAGATATCCACTACATTGGGATTTTCACAGTGGAAATATGAGAGTGCCATCCAAGTCTGTATGTGTTTGTATTTGTAAAAAAAGGTTATAAAAACATTTACAGTTCTGTTTAAAAGACCCCTTGATTCTAGAGCGTTTCAAAGAAATAGCTGCTATCGTTTGTTCTTAGCTTGGCCACTTATATCCCCATTTGCAACAGCGATGTGTCCACCCATTTGAGTGTTTCACAGTTTCTCTGAATTCAGAACTTGGTATAAATCTGCTTTTTGACACTAGAGAAACAAGTTGTCAAGACGGTCTCTTTTCCACGTCCTCAACGTGGATGATAGTTTTCTGCAAACAAGCTGTGTTTTCAAATGCCTGGAGCAATATTCAAGTTCATCTCTTGTCCACGATACCGTGGTGCTCAGTTTTGGGTTTATCTCTTTCATATTCAACTTTATCAAGCCTTAAGATGGAATCATCTAACTCCGTTCTAAATTTCGTGGTAGACTGTGATAAATAAGAGCCATTTCTCACATTTGGGGATGGTTGGCTTTCTTTTTTTTTTTTCCAACACTGTGCATTACAAAATATTCCTACAGGGACTGCTTTCAGTGCTGGAATAAAATCACCGTCCTCAAAGAGTTTTTAAGAGGTCAAACAAATCGATGTGGGCATGCGCAGAGCTCCTGGTTTCCTTAGGATGACCTGAGAATTCCTAAAATATGTTTGGCTCTGGAGAATGCTTCTAGCCAACTTTTAATAGGAAAATATCCACTTTTTTTTTTGTTAATATCCTGTAGGGTATGGACTGGAAATCTGCTGTCCAGATTCGTTTGTGTAGATCTCAGAGACATTTGTAACCCAGAGCAGGGGGCTGCTTCCAATGTCGTGTATCACTTCTTGTTCTCTCAAGCTCAGACTTCTCTATTCCTCTCCTTAGAATGTTACTAGGTGAAAAAGAGTGATCAGCAGGGATGGATGGAGCAGAGCTGATCTAAATGAGGAGTACGTCCATGCAGCTATGAGGCTCCGACTTGCTCCTGCTGCGTGGGGGTGTGCACACTGCAGAGGGGAATGAGAAAGGAAGAGGTGGTATTTCCTTTGCTTGTCCTGGTAAAATTGCACCCAAAGGGTAAAACTGCAACTGGAAACAAGTAATGAATGCCACTTAAGCTTCGTTAATGATTGTGAGGCTAAAAGTAGACAATTAATGCAGCTTAAACGCACCTGTACAAGCAGCTTTCAACTTTTTAAAGCCATTTGCTTGTTCACTTTTATCTGGCTAGAGAAATGCTGGTGATAATTTCACTCGGCACATGTTGGCCTACCATCCACTTTTATTCAGCACTTTGCCCTGAGAAAGAGGTTTCAGTGGGAAGATCCCTGCTCATACGGTGATTTCAGTTCTGTGCTTCCAGTAGAGCTAACGTTGTGTGAAGGCATTTGTCTTCCTTTTTTTTTTCCTTCATGCTGATTTATCTAGGACTATTTGCATGAATAAGATGGCCTGAAGTCTTCAATGCGCGCTTTCTTGAAAGTGATGTTTCACTGGGGAAATGGTTAACCGCATACTCATTTTATTTCCACTTTAAGTAATATATACTGGGTATCCTCTTAAAATTTCAAAAGCAGTATTATTTTATAGGTTAATAGCATGTCTTGCTCTGTGTATATATTTTAAAAGTCAGATGATAAAACAGGTTCCATCATCTCCAAGTGACGATAGATCTTGTTGGAGACAAATTTATAGCTATTACATTTTTGTGCTTGTGTCAGCTAACCTTGGCGAACAGAATCCTACTTGCTATTGGGATGAAACTTATAAATCTCTCCTTTTCTACTTTCTCCTCTTCCTGGTTTTGAAATCTTGTCTTAGACCTTGTTGCCTCCTTTATTCATGATGGCAAATGCTATCCTCTGGGTTGAAGTTTTGTCAAGGACTAGGGTGCAATATCTCACCCCCACACTGATGTATAAAAAGGCTTAGACACCTTCTGAGGCTTCTGAGATCCCCGTTTGAGATATTTGTTATAGCTGGTGATTTTCAGAAACTGAAAGTAATCTTCTCAGGCCTTCCTTTTCAATGAATAGTTTGATCGGTAAGAGTCTTTGACTCATTTTCTACCATAATCCTGTTGTTCAGCATCTCTGAATAATACAGTTGTCCTCTATGCCATCCTTGTGATAACTGCTTCAATGCAAGCTGAGCAGCCTTCTGTCAGAACCACTCTCACTTTCTTTTTCCCCATGTTTCTCCATTCAATCTTTAGATGTATGTGACATTCTTTTACTTTTACCGAGTGATCTGTGACCGAATGAGCCTCTCAATCTTAGAGCTGAGTGAAAACTTCCTCTCAAAACTTTATGGGAAATTATTTGTCATAGCAAAATCTAAGGAAAAGCAGAAAATATTGAAGGCATTTTGTTGGAATATTTTTCTATTTTAATATTTTCAGTTCCTTCTTTAAGAACAACAGCAACAACCAAAAAAGATTGAAATAACAGGTGACGTTTCTCAAGCCAAAGGGAAGTAGTCCCTGACTTTCTGCTTCTGAAACAGTTCAAAGTTTCCATATTTACTGGATCTACAGTGTTCATGTTTTTACCTTTGGAAAAGGTGTGCCAGCTGCATTCCTTTAACCCGTGCCCTGCAGTTCCATGTCTTTAAAATAACTGCAGAGCAGCTGTGGCCTATGTGGCACACAGAACAGAGTGAAGCGTGGAGAAGGTTTCTGTTTGCTTTGGATAAGGATACATGCGTTTAAAAATGAGCACTTGTGTTTTAGAGCCATTTAGCTTTAATTGCAGGGGTGCTGGACTTGCTCTGTCTCAACCATCAGGGCTTTACTGCTAATCGTATCTGCAAACAACAACCCTGCCTCCTCCAGCCAGCCCCAGCCTCTGCCTGCTCATCCAGAAACACCTGCACTGTGGGGTCTCATTAATTCCACCATTTCTACACAAAACCTGACCTGCTTACACTACAGCTCATGAGATTCATGAAGTCAAATGGCAGATTTATATAAGCAGGCAGCTGTCTGCGTGCAGAGTTACGGCGTATGGAAGAAATATGCAGATGTCAAATACAGCCACGCAGTTGGCAAATCGACTTTGGGTATTTACATACAATAATTACCAGTGTGGGGAATTTGAGCATAATCCTATTCAGAAAGGGTATGCGATGCATATGGAGCAGCCCAAATGCAGACTTTTAACTTTTTGTATGGCAACAAGGGTATATTTCTCCCATTAATTCAGTGTTGGTTGCTGTATTTTAGTTATAGGGTTGGAGGGATTTTTATGGGATAGAGCTGTTTATCTCTTCCAAAGATAAACACTTTGGGTGCAAGAACATAGAATTACACATAAAATCATTCAGTTCTGCAAGAAGCAATTTATTGCAGCCAGTGCTAGCCATGGAAGTATGTTCTTAATATGCAAAAAAGGCAGAAAATACAAAATATGTGTTTTCATCTATATATGCAATAGTAGTTTTAGTACAAAGGGTTTAGCCCAGATATTACATACCAAGTACTGAACTTTCACGATTGAGCTGTGCTCTTATCTACCCTCCCAAAGTGGGTCAGGGAGCTGGGAGATGATGCTTTTAATGATTCACATGTAGGGTAAAATGGATGGGTCTGCTGGAAGCAGGGCAGTTCCCCAGGACTGACTTTGGAGATGTCCCAGATTAGAGTGCAAAAATGAGTCTGTTTGAAGTCTACTGGATTGCAGACTTTTTTCCATTCCTCTCTAACCTGTAATCTAGGAGTGTTTTCTCCTATTTTTGCCACCATCATATTGCTGCTCCTAAAGATTGGAGCTTCTTCAGTGTATGGGTCTGTGTTACGAGTGGTAAATGTGTGTACCTTTAAACTAAAGCTTCTTTACTCGCTGCTTTCTATCTTGGGATGGATACTGTGGCACAAGGAGACAAGGAAAATAAAGATACACATCAGGATCCTTCCTCTGACTCATTCCACCATCACAGACTGTCAGTGCTTTTGAAACTTAAACCCCTAAATGAAAGTACATTGGGTTTCCTTCTTCTGCCATGGCTTTTCCAAAGACCTTGAAGTACCAGCTCTGCTCAGATATTTGGTCCAAGTTTCTCTTCAGGAGAAGAGAGCTTACAGGGACATAGACAGCAATAGGAAAGCAGTGTTTTGGAGAACTTCATTGTGGCTACAACTGGCAGTGGAAAATGGCAGTTCTGTAAGCTGCTGCCACCTCACTCTATTAATCAGATGGATGCTTATGGGTGCACAAACGTACACCAGTTATTATGAGGCTTCCCTTTGGTTTTTTTATTGTTAATTTGTACCAAAAATATTAATAGAAATGGTGTGATTATCATCGTGAATGAGGCTCCCTGTATTTTGTCTTGTTTTAAAGTTTTTTGTCTTAACTTTTGCTGACAACAGGCATTCGAAGTCACTTCCAAGTTGACTTAAAACAGAGCTTGACATCTCTATACGGAGTATAGAACCTGACAAGCATAAAATCATTGCCAGAGGTCCTTATTTATGTGAAACGCGGGGCCAGCAAACCTGCTAGGATGAAAAGAGATCTGCTCTTGAAGAAGGGATGAGAAACCTTCTGAAGTTTCATGGTTGTATATTATATCCTCCATTGGCACAGCCCAGTGCGCTCCTACTAAGGTCAGGGGAACTATGTGAAGTCTACACTCACCTGAAGGTCAGGTAACCCTTAGTACTGTGATTTACTTGCCTGCTTTGTACTCTCTCAGTGGCCGTAGAACATATTAGAGGTGGTCTTCACTATCTCAATGAGAGTACTTGCTTGTCTGCATTTCATTGCTAAGAAATTCAGAATCTTTTCCCTTTTGCTCAGTGTAGTGCAGAAGGTTTGTATTGGAGTGGGTTGCAGCCCTCCACGTCTTGAGCTGTTGCATCCTTAGGTATTTGTATTTAATGCTGGCCTGAAACTCACTGAAGTGCATGTAACAAGTCTTCGTTATCCTCTCCTCAACATCAGTTTATTTTTTCACTTCTAAACTTTCCCTTATAGGGTCTACAAATCTGCCTTTCGTTGCTGTATGAATTCACTTTGAAAAGGTACAGATGGGAAAGAGAAGCATAGCGGATTCTTGCAGGGGTCTGTTTGTTTGCCATCTATCTTAGAAGCACGTTCATTGTCATCCTCATATAATGAACAAAAAGCAAGGTGATGGATTGTGTCAATGAAAAATATATTAAAAGTCTCTCTGTTGTAGCATTGCTGGAGAATCATTTTATCTTCTGGGATTTAAATACGTGAAGCCAGGTTATCAAATATTCTCCGTATACTCTGATGCAATCTCCAGGGGTTTTGTGTCTCGATGAGCATGCAAATGGCAATCAGGGAGCAGGGGCAAAAATTAAAAGTAGATATGAATTTTTTTTTTTGCCGGATTTAAATTTTTTCCTAACTTAGTTATGCAAATATTCTGAAGTTAATGATGCATTCAATGACAGCATTAGTAACATTTCTAAATCTGTCCATTAAGTCCTTGGTTCTGTTCCATTCACTCGTGCCTTGATAATAAATTTCTTCTAACTGCCAGGCATAGGCTCTCCCATGACCTTCTGCCCACTCTATGTATTTTAATTCTCTTTTAAAATGTCACACAATCTTTGTTTTATCGTAGAGATATAATAGTTACTTGGATGAAAAATCATCACCTCCCAGGGAATTCTCTGAGGAGTTAAAATATCAAGAATGCAGTAGTTGGTTTTTTTTTTTCCTTTATGTATATGAGCTTAATTTTTATTGCTGTATGCAGACTGTGCAGAATTCTAACCGTACAGAGTACAGCTCTCATTTCTGCATGGATGCAGCGCTGCATATTCTAATAATAGCATGCATTTTGAAACATAAGATGGTAAATTCGTAGCTGAGACGGAGACTTTGGCTTGTTATTGTCAGGTCAAATTCCAGCCGTTCTGATGAGAAGTTAATAATAAATACGACCAGGAGGCGTGCGTTGCATCGTGGTTTTGATCCTACTGTTGCTCCCTGGAGATTTTTCCCTGTCTGAGGATGGCAGGATCAGGGTCTCACTTTGAATGGAATATAAAGTATTCAGAACATCAATGGGTTGAGAAGATGGGGAGGATTGAATACACATGCACTTGGTTTCATGTGTGGATCAACAGCTACCTGAGAAAAAGCACCTGCTAAAAGGGGAAAGGTTGGGATGCAAGCAAACAGAAGCCTATATATGTTCCTGCAGATGCTTGTTGCCATAAAATGGCAACTCCCAAAGGACTCAATGAACTCCTTAGACACCCTGTGCAGACTAAGACCTGATAGGAAGCTATTCCTCCCCTTAAGGTTTGATGTTAGGAAAAATTATTTTTTGGAGAGAGTGGAGATGCAGTGGCACAGGCTGCCCAGGGAGGTGGTAGAGTTGCGGTGCCTGCGGGTGTTTGAGAAACATGGAGATGTGGCTCTTGGGGACATGGTTAGTGGGCATGGTGGGGATGAATTGGACTTGGTGATCTTCAAAGTCTTTTCCAACCTTAATAACTCCACAATTCTATGTTCTCAACTGGCACACCCTTGCCAATGTGTTGTGATTAACATTCCATAATTTAGGTCAGTGAAGAATGGCGGAAAGGAGCTGAGAAGCTGGGGCTGGAATTCCTTGTGCTGCTTTTTCTTCTGACCCAAGCACTGTCCTGATGATGCCTCTCTGCCTCTCCTGCTTGCACTGTCTTGTAAGTGTACGGAGCGCATCACAGCCTCAAAAGATGTCCTGCATCCACCTGTCTGAGAAATGAAGATGCTTCCACTGAATAAAATGCCATTTAAAATTGCCAAAGTTGAAATCAGATCGTAGAACACCTGGATGTGCGTAGTTTGCATGCAGTGGATGATACATTCCTGCAGCACAGAGTTCAGTGCAGGACGTGGCGTTCCTCTCAGACCCTTGGTGAGCCAAACTCTCAGCTGAAGACAATTCAGTGATGCAGCTGTAATGCTGTCATTGCTCTGACTACACCCACTGCAGTAATACCTTTGCCTCCATTGTAGGTGTACCCAATGAATGTTTCTGGTAACCTGTCAATAAAATCAAACAAGACTGAAAAGGGAATTTGAAGTAAGATTTAGTTTTGCGAGTTCTCTGGTGGATAGAGCTAGTAGAAGAAGAAAGGTGCTTTCTTTCTGCTTCCCTTCATGTTTTGATAATTCTTACGGCATCCGCGGTCCATGAGCAGCATCCCCTGATGGAACCATCGCGCTGTCAGCGTTCTCACTCCTGGGCAATTAACACGGAGATGACAGAGCCTAACACATGCCTCCTCACACAAAACAAAACTCTGGCTATGATTATTTCATCACAAAAGAAAGAAAAAAAATTAACGCTGCCCTGTTTTACAACCTGGATTTTAATAGAGGCTGACATCCTGTTCTTGTATTTCTCTGCTAAGTACACATCGAGTTACTGCTGTTCTGTCCCTGATGCAACAAGCTGACAAGAAAGAGCCCACTTGCAAAGAAACCAGGCTAGGAGCTGAGATGCCTTTTGAAGTGGATGTACTGTGATGGAACATTGGATTTTTTGACCCCAAAATTTTAGAATATACATCAAAATGCTCAAAGCAGCCAAAGATTTTTCAAGGGGTATTTTGGATTTAAAGAGTTCTTTGGGTTTGGGGGTTTTCAGGTTTTTTTTGCTTCATTTGCCTCCAATCTGATTTTTGTCACCTCAGAAAGCAGAGGAAGGTGGAATGCGGATCTCACAGCGAAAGCATTACCAAAAAGAATCCCTAAAATTACAGCCTTTTCATATTCAGATTTCTGAAAAAAAAAACACTTTTTACTTTAACTTTTTTTAAGTTATCTCTTCCATCTCTGCTTAGTGTACTTACTCTATAATTCAGTGTTTTCTGATTGACATCACTTCTCCACACACATCTTTTGCCACTGCTGGCATCGCTGGGTTCTTCTTCATGCTGATACTCTGCAGCCTCTTCTGTTCCTGTGCAGTGACCTTTTAATATCAGCACTGATGTGCTCTCATTCCCAGTTCCTGGCAAGGACATTCTCAAGAACAGTGGTCTGTAACAAAAAGAAAGGCAGCTGCAATGCTGTGTTATATTTAAGAAGCTATAAATGCTGTGATAGGACTTGAAGTATTCTGTATCCTATTTATGGTTTTAAGTATGCTTTGTAGAGGAGGAAAAGCCCATTACTACGTAGCTGTGCTTTTTAATTGGAGTTTCTCTGTAGTGAGCAAAGAATTTGCTGTGAAAAGCCAAGCTACCCACTTGCACAAGCATGTTCCATTGGGCTTGTCTCTGGTTACTGATACAGCTCTTCTTTCCTCTTGCTAACTTATGTCATCTTCTCTCTAAATAACAACTAACATAGATTGTAAGCTTCTAGAGCTTATACAAAAGGCTTCTTTTTCATTGGCAGTGCATTTTATTTTCTGGCTTGTTAAGCTTAATTTCATAGCAGCATTTTCAGAGAGCAACTGCAGTCTTGGGCTGCCAAAATCAGGGTGTATCTGTGCTGCAACTTTTGTCCTGGATGGTTTGTTCCCATTGCAGACCCAGGAGCAAACTCCAGCGCTGGACTTGTTGGCTGAGCTCACTTCAGGCCGGGAGGTGTGCAGCTGTGAGCCTGCCCATGCCATTTGGCTTCAAGGCGACTGTTGCTCCCTGGCTTGTCTATTTAGTGATACGACACAGCCTGAGCTCCTGAGAAACCTTTGTACAGCCCCGCAGAAGCTTGTCGGTCTGTAATGTTTCGTGTGAACTCCTGAATATTTCACCATTTGGATTGCAGGTGCAGCTTGGTTTCTTTTCATATTCAATGAGCAGCAGGTCCTGAACTTGCCTTCTGCACCCTTTTGAAAGCTCTATTTCATGTGGAACAATGTCTGTAGCCAGCAAACCTGAAAGCCCTGTTGAAAGCTGTGCTTCTTCCAAGTAGGTGAGATGAAACTTCATCTTAGCAGAAAAAGAGCAGCTGAAGAAAAGGTTGAAATAACGCTTTAATGTGTTTTAAACAAAGGTATTGTTCGCTTGTGTGCTTTAAATGCTGTAACCAGCGTTATTCTGATTGAACTGAATTCTTTGCTTTCATTCTGATATTAAATGATTCAGTTACAATTAATGGATTTACATGAATCAGGCCCCATTGTGTTTATGAGGAGGGAGTTAGTGCTGGAAGTGGATCTTTCTTTCTTCACTGATCCTTTGAACTAGAAAAGGAAGAAGAGGATAATGTAGCGAACAGAAAGGGAACGCATGAGAGAACTTCCAAGCACTCACAGCTGCTTTGTTTGTATAGCACACGGTCCTTACAGTGGTGTAAAAAGTGATTCTGCACCATCTCTCTGTGGAATGGACAAGGGTTTTTCATTTCATGCTTCATTCACAGCCAGCTATGATGATTTCACAGAGTCAGCACCTATGCGTAGACAAAGGGAAGAACAACAAGATATTTACTGCTGATGGGAGATGCGTCACCAGTTCCATTTCCACTGCCCAGCAGAACACTGGGAACAGGACTGCATTGCTTCGAAAAAGAGAAACAGTGGAGAGGAGAAGCTTTGTGTCTGTGGCCAACACATGTTGGACAGAAATGCTCAAGTTTAAATGAAGACATGCGTTGCCCGTTGCAGATTTGCATGGAAATGTCAGTAGTGGCTTCAGTAGGTCTGTGTGGTTTTGGAGGATACAAAAAATGTGTATTTTGGAGAGGAGAAGCCAGATTCAGCTCTGACCTTCACAGAATCACAGAGGTTGGAAGGGACCTCAGGAGGTCGTTGAGTCCAACACTCTGCTAGAGCAGGCACCCTACAATAGGTCCCACATGTAGGTGTTGAGCCAGGTCTTGAATGTCTCCATAGAGGGAGACTCCACCACCTCTCAGGGCAAAGTGTTCCAGTGCTTCGTCCCCTTTACCATATAGAAATTCTTTCACATATTAATATGGAACTTCCTATGTTCAAGTTTTAGGCCATTGCTCCTTATCCTATCGCTACACTTCACTGGGAAGAGCCTGGGCTCAACCATTTGCCTCCCACCTCCCTTTAGATACTGATAAACTTTTTTCAGATTCCTCCTCAGTCTTTTTTTCCCCAGGCTGAATATACAAAGGTTTCTCAACCTTTCCTCCTCAAATGTAGGAGCATTCCACAACATGCTCTCGTGCAATACTGCTGTGGTGGATTAAGCATAGCATTCTAGCAGAGCCTGTCCTCGTTTCCTTTCAAGGAAATATGAGTTGCTTATTCTAACGTTCTGCCCTAATTATGTCTTGTCCAAACTAATGAGCTGCGAAGTGTGTTGATCGATTGTTGTTAGGATGGGAACTGTGAAAGTGAGAAAAACAAAATAAAATTGAATTTTCTTACAGGTATGATGTGTCCCATGAGCGGTGTATACATTAGCTGGCTTGTCTCCGGTCCCAGGTGGAGCTGAATCTTTGTGCGTGAACATTTTGTGGTTTAGAAGTGCATGGATAATCAGGGAAAATCACTAAATGTGATGAGGATTTGTTGCTGTACTCGCAGATGACTTTCTCCATTCAGGTTGGTGTTAGTGGTTGGTTTTGCCAGTGGCAGTTGTGTGTTATTTCCCTCCGGCTGTCTTCGTCTTTCCTCACTGTTCAGGAGACGGCAGCTGCAAGAATATTTAACCTGTATAGAAGTGCAATTTGTTAAAAGACAAAATACTCCTAAATTCATGATTTTCAAGCCAGTTTCATGATTATTTAATGCTGGAGTTGGCAGCACTGAAATCACCCTTAGGGCTTTTGCGTCCTATTCCAACTCAAGTTGCATTTGCATTCGTTTTCTCTTCCTTTCACTTCGAACAGTGAACTTCTGATATTCCTGAAAGCTGGAGACTTTGTGGAGTTTCACTGCTCTTCCTTTTGCTTCTAAGGGGGTGTTTTCTAAGGTAACCCTGTATAGTTCTCCTATTTTCTCGTTCTTACAACCCGCAGTTATTTGGTGTCTACCCTGTGCTTTGCCAGAGCAATCAAATTTCCATACAACGTCAACGTTATTCAAAAATATAAATTAAAAGGCCTCTGAATATCTCGAAAAAATGAGGTTTTTCTTACCTTTGCGACCCATCTCTCTGAATTAGGAAGCAAAATCCTAGCTCAAATCCCATATAATTTTTTCTCCTTTATCAGATATGCTTTGGAGGGTAAAGTGCCTTCTTTTACTTTTACTGGAGTATGAATAGCTTTTGGTGGAATAGGAACAATTATCTAGAAAGATCCATTACTGAATTAGTCGAGGAAAGGCAAAGAACTGAGTATCTTTGGCTTCATACAAATAAATGAGCTATATCTGAAGATTTAGGCAATCATATTTGCATAATGAACGTGTTTATGCCGCATTATAGTCACCTGGTTTACAAATTCATTGAGCTCTTCACCAGTGTTATCTGCCGTTAGAGCAGAAAAATGAAACATCCAGGCTGCAGTAGTTCGTAAGGCAATGTGAACTATACATGACTCTGTGCTTCCTAACATCTGATCTTTGAGAAGTTTGTCTTTTTGGAGCAAATTCATGTCACAGATGGGTGGTTGGAAATGCAGTGTAGGTGCATGCAGCGTTCAGTGATTCGGGCAGGGCATTGCTCATCTGAATTCCTTCCATGCTACTTCAGGCGAGCAGCTGGCCATTTTTTCTGTCCTCTAACATTTGTGTTTCAGTTTTCTTTTTCCTCTTAGAAGCTTTTCTACACAGTTAACTTTGTTTTTTTTTTTGGTCGAGTGCAAAACTGTTCTGATTTCAGCGGGCTTTCTTCAGCCTCCTTTTAGGGGAGATTTGCAAGACCACAAAGACAACTTTATATGCTTGTCTAACCCTGAAAACCACACAGATGTCATCGTACCGTTTGAACAATGTCTTTATTAATTATTTTGTGGCTGCTTTTCCTTTGCAGGCCTAATTAACTTCTCTCTGACCTCTGGAAACTTGGTTTACAGAATGTGAACTGCATCTCTCATCCTTTTTTCATCCTTTTTTTCACTTACTGAAGGAGGTTTAGCGTTATCTTATCTCCTTTCCATCTGTTTTTCTCAAAAAAATCAATAGTTCCTACAAAGATGCATCTCTTTATTAGTGTGGTCTGTTCTGTACAGTTTGGGATGTTTAAATTTGCAAATAAAGCATTTGCTTTCCTGGAGAGTCAGGACAGAAAGGCAGATTCCCGCTGAGGAATGGTTTCATTAGGAGAACGGCATTTCCAGAAATGACAATTTCCTTCAGACGCATCCGTTCCTGCACTCACCCAGATTCACACATCTGCTAAAGAGATCGGATTTTCTTTCATCTCTCTCAGACCTGCCTCGTTTCTCAGCCTTGGCATCCAATGCTGTTTGTCACTTGAGAGAAATCGTAGCCACAGCCTCAGCAGGTGTGAAAATGTGAGCATGGATCTGTTCGCACTGACCTTATGCCTCCTCTCCTTTTAAACATTTAGAACTGCCGTGGAGGATTTTAGCTATGGTGTCACACTGCATCATGGGGGACTGAAGAGTTTTAGTGTCATGTTAGGACTGCTCTTCAGATCTCCAGAGCAGCCCTCACATTTTGGGCTGCCTTCCTCTTACCTTCTGCAAAACTGTGCATTGTGAGCACAAGCACATAGCAGCCTGGCGTTGTACCATGTGCCAGCTGCACTCTGCAGTTCCTTAGGCTTTGCTCTCTGACTCCCACAAAGTGACTTGTTCATAATCCTTGTTTCCTTCAGTGGACACAGGGCTTAGTTTGCCGTGACTTTGGAACACAACAGCCTTTCATACCTCTTCGTGGAGAATTTCCATCATTCTGTACAGCTTTAACAGCGTGCTTCCAGTTGTACCGTAGGACACGATGCCAAGATGCTTCTTGCTAACCTATTGCTGACCTACCAATGAAAACAGAGGTTGGTGTTCATATAAGGAACAATCTTAGAAGATTTGTTAGCCAAAATAATGGAGACGTCACAAAAAGCGCGTTCTGAGAGAAATACAGCTTAATATTAACATTTAGTATCTAACATACAATCTGTATAAAGAATGCCTGTAGTATAAGGCACTGAAGTTGTCTGATTTATTCCAAATATATAAAGTTATAATCTTCAGGCTCTAAATGAAGGACAAATTTAGCATCCAAATTTGTAGTATCTAATGTACAATCTATATGACAAAATGCCATTAGTGTAAGGGACTGAAGTTATCTGATTTATTCCAAATTTATGAAGTCACAATTTTCAGGCTCTAAATGAAGGACGAATTTAACATCCAGATTCTTTTTGTTGTTTCTCTTTTGTAGACTCCAGGTGACAGTGTCAGGTTTTATAAAGTGCAGCTTTTTTCTAGACGTAGAACATAGGTGCCTGGTTTTGTAGCAATTTATGTAGTGGATTTATTTTCTTTTGCAGATCTTTGGATGCCTCTCCCACTTTCATTATTTTTCTCTTTAGCGTGATGCCAGTTCTTACACTAATGATATATGTCCTTGTGTGATAGCTTACAATAAAATGTTGAAAATAAGGAATCTGTGAAAAAGAAGCATGTACCATATAGGGGGAAAAAGTCCGTGTATTCACCACCTGAATCTTCCCAACTGTGTACCCATATACAAAAGGATTTGCTCAATTGGATGAGTCATTGCTTGGTGCTTTGCTGTCTCTCTGAAGGCCAGAGGTGGACTAATTCAATGGAATGAGCCAACAAGCAATAGCCTTTACCTTTTGTTAGCCCCCGGCCCCAAAACACAGTTTTACTGTCCTGGATTTGGAGTGGATTCTGATGAAACAGGGGTGTTTAATTTAGATAAAAGTCAAGACCTGTGTACAGAGATAAATACTTGGGGACATTGAAAATTGTGTGAAAAGTCAATGACAGGACTGGAGTGAGAGGCCGTATCTCGTAGACCTTCAGTCAGTGGGCTGTTTCTGTGCCATTCCTCTTGATACGTATCACAGTGAGACATCTGCCTTACACTGCTTAATGAGATTTGTCATCATGCCCACTGCATCTCCTCCTTTTTAAACCTTGATTTGTGATGTTCTCTTGAAGTGACTGTGCTTTCCTGTGTTTCGATAGTGTCTGATGCCAGGGCCTGACCTGTGTTTGGACATGCCATTATGTTGGAGGTATTACATGATATAGAAATCATACACAGACTGCTGTTGGTCTATGGAAGATCCTTGGGACAACTTTCCACACCAGCTAGCTGAGCTTTTTAGTGAGCCACCTCTCCCACCATTTTGACTCTCCAGATTTTAGGTTGGCAATTGCTTTTTGTAAAACTTCGCAGGTTACATCACCCAGCTGAACTTAGGGAAGCTTATACTCGGCCACCAGCCCAAAAGCTCTCAAAACAAAGTATCCCAGAAGGATAATGTTTTCAACCTTTCAAATCTCAAATGGTTCACTGCTGTTCTAATTACATTCTCCCATTGCAATCACCTCATATAGCAAGGAGTGGAAAAAAAATAACAACAAAAAGCACAGTTTCTCTATACGACAATTGATTGCTGCCTATACAGCTACCAATTATAGAAGATTTGCTTGTGGGATATTTTAACTGTTACCATAGAACAAAATTTAGGTTTCCAGGCAGTATCGCAGTCATCTACTGTGACTGAACAAATGGGATGCTTTAAAAAACGTGCAGTAAGTCACTGAGCCTCTGAGAGCCCCAACTGTAAGCATTTAATTGCCATTGACAGTTCTGGCCAATT
>JANHGO010000027.1:51293153-51362765 GCA_024606505.1 Aquila spilogaster
CTGCAGGGGAATCTCTGCTCCGGCACCTGGAGCATCTCCTCCCCCTCCTTCTGCACTGACCTGGGGGTCTGCAGGGTCGTTTCTCTCACTTATTCCCACTCCTCTCTCTGGCTCCAGCTTTCTGTTGCGCAGCAACTTTTCTCTCTTAGATCTGTTATCCCAGAGGCGCTACCGCTGTTGCTGATGGGCTCGGCCTTGGCCAGCGGCGGGTCTGTCTTGGAGCTGGTTGGTTTTGCTCTGTCGGAGATGGGGGAAGCTTCTGGCATCTTCTCACAGAAGCCGCCCCTGTAGCTCCCCCGCTACCAAAAGCTTGCTGCGCAAACCCAATACAGCTAGGTAAGGAAGAAGGGGATACTGTGGTGAGTAAAAATATAAAGTAGTAGAGAATATCAAAGTACTAGCAGCTGCTTTGTTTGTATAGCGCACAGTCTTTATCACAGTGTAATAAATGATATTGCACTCTCAGTATTCTCTCTGTGGAATGGACAAGGGTTTATTTCATGCTTCATTCACAGCCAGCTACAATGATTTCACGGAGTCAGCACCTACGCTTAGCACAGAGGGAAGAACAACAATATATTTATGGCCTATAGGAGATGCGTCACAAATACTTCTATTTCCACTACACAGCAGAACACCAAGAACAGGATCACATTGCCTTGAAAGAGAAAAACAGTAGAGAGGAGAGGTCTTACGTGTGCAGCCATATGTTGAAAATTTTTACAGAAGCATCCAAGTTTCGTTTGGGACGTGCATCACCTTTTGCAGACTTACATGGCAATGGCACTAGTGACTTCAATAGGGATGTTATGATTTTGGAGGAAAAGAAAAAGATGTTCATTTTATAGAGGGGAAGCCAGTTTCTCCACAAATACAAGAGGATGAATAGTCTTGTTAGGGAATATTGTTGTGATGGACTAAGCATCCACCTTCTTTTTGCCTCTAAGGAGGTGTTTTCTAAGCTCAGTCCTCCTGTTTCCTCATTCTTATGATATGCAATTATTTAGTATCTACCCTCCAATTTCCAAGAGCAATTGAGTTTCTTTCTACCCAACATCAGTGGTATTCAAAGAATTAAATTAAAAGGTCTCGAACTATTTCAAAGATGTGGCATTTATGTTTTTCTTATCATTGCAACCCATCCCACTGAATTAGGAAGTGAAATTCAAGCTCTCAAACCCCGGGTCACTTTTTCTTCTCTTATCAGAACTGTTTTGCAGGGTAAGGTGCTTTCTTTTTCTTTCACTGAGAAGTGAATAGCTTTTGGTGGAGTATGAACAATTATCTAGAAAGATCTGTTAGTGAATTAGCCAAGGAAAGGCAAAGAACTGAGTATCTTCTGTCTCATACAAATAAATGAGCTACATCTGAAGATTTAAGCAATCAGATTTGCATAATGAACATGTTTATGCCACATTATAGTCACCTGGTTTACAAATTCAGTGAGCATTTCACCACTATTATCTGCTGTCATAGTAGAAAAATGAAACATTTGGGCAAAAACAGTTTGTAAGGCAATGTGAATGTACCTTACTTTGTGCTTTTTAACATCTGATATTCAAGAAGTTTTTCTTATTTGAGGAGTAAACTCACATTGCCAGATTAGTGGTTGAAAATGTAGGACTAGTGCATCTAGCTTCTAGTGATTTGGGCAGGGGATTGTTTGTCTGAATTCTCTTCCAGATTACTTAAATTGAGCAACTGGTTGTCTTTTGTATCTTATAATATTTCTATTTAATTTTCTGTTTTCTGTTATAAGCTTATCCACACCGTTAGTTTATTTTTTTAATAGCATTGTCTAGTGCAATAAGTAGTGTTTTGATTTCAGCACGGTCCCTTTGGCCTCATTTTAGGCAAGATTTTCAAGAGCACAAAGAAGAATTTATACACTTGCGTATCTGAAAATCCTGCAAATACTATTGTACTATTTGGGCAACCTGTCCAAATATAGTGTTTTCATTAATTACTGTGTGGAAGTTTTTCCATTGTAGGCCTAATTAATTTCTCTCTAACCTCTTGAAAATCAGTTCACGAAACGTGAACTACATCGCTCATCTTCTTTCCACACTTTGTTCACTTACTGAGTGGGAGGTTTAGCGTTACCTCTTTCCACCCGTTTTGCTCAAAAAAATCCATAACTACTACAAAGATGCATCCTGTTAGCTCTGTTTTTCATACGCTGCATTTACTCCTGTGGTTCATGCTTCCCACCACCCCCCCAAACTTCAAACTGAGGTCTCGGTAGTGACCTAGCTTACAACTGATGAGGCAAAAGAGTTTCAGATGTTTGAATTTGCAAACAATGCATTTGCTTTACTTGAGATTTGAGCAAGAAAGGCACATACCTGCCAAGGAATGCTTTCATGAAGAGATGAGTATTTCCAGAAATGGCAGTTTACTTAAGATGCATCCATTTCTTTGCTTGCCCCAATTCACATAGCTTTTAAAAAGGTCTGATTTTCTTTCTTCTGTCTAAAACTTCCTTAGTCTCTCAGTCTTGACAACCAATGTTATTTGTCACTTTAGAAAAATGGTGGCTGCAGCCTCAGCAGGTGTGAAACTGCAAGCATGGATCTGCCCTGCACAGTATGGTTACCTCATCTGCTCGCACAAGCTGTATGGGTCTCATTTTTCACATTTAGAAGCATTGTGGAATTTTTTTTAGACCGCTAGTTTTATATGCTCCAGTGTCATACTCCATGGAGCGGGAATTGTAGCGGTTTAGTTACATGTTAGGACCACTTCCGAGATCATCTCCTCCTACGCAGCAGATCTTGCTTTTGGGGCTGCCTTCCTTTTACCTCCTGCAAAATTGTACATCACAGCCACAACTACTTGTGAGAAACTGCTACTAAATCTGCACTGATAGCAGCACAGGGTGTGAGAACCGTCCTGTGTGGCTGCAGTCCTGCGTGCCAGCTGTACTCTGCTGTTTCTTAGGCTTTGTTCTCTTAAGTACCATGTAGTGGGTTGTTTATAATCTTTCTTGTTTCCCTCTGTGGAAACAGGACATAGCTTGTAATGAATACAATGGATTTGTTTTTAATTAAGGCAGCTGGATATGACTTGCAATTATTCCTCAACACCTTGACGATTTTAAGCACAGACTCTGTTGTTCAGACTCCCTTAGCGTGCTGGCTTGGGAAATGGACCAAGTTGCGTGTGCAGAGGTGTTAGTGGTGCCTGTGCAGCAGCACGGTCTGATATTTATGTGGCAGGTACAGCCAGGTAGAGGTTTTAGTGGTTACAAAATATTTTCTGAAAAATTCAAAATGGGTCACAAAGAAACTACTTGCAAATTCAGGTCACACTTATTAGTTTTGGCTCAGGTATGTGTATTTTTCTACACAGCAAACAAAGAGGAGAATTTTATCCTGTTTACCCAGTAGGTGAGGGATCTGTTACCTCCAAGGCGTGAGGCTTGGGTTTGAATGCATCCTCACTGCAGGAGTTTTGAACACAGGAGCTCTTAGAGCAGGCTCTCATGTCATGTGTACCTCTGCCTGAAGATGTTCCATCATTTTTTAAAAAATACATATTTTAACAGTACAGCTGACATGCATCCAGTTGTATCGGAGGACGTGATGCCAAGATGCTTCTTGTTAGCCTGTTGTTGACCTCCAGCCGTGCAAACAGGGATTATGTTCTTATAAGAAGCAGTCTTACTAAGGTACAGGGTTTTCTAGTCGAATGTTTCCTTGCTAAGGTAGCTGTTTTTCAATTATAAGACCGCACACACATATATTTTTATGACCAGATTCTCAGTAATCTATCTTTAATTCATTGGAAATCAATGGAGCTGTATGAGCAACTGAGAGCAAATAGTGGCTTCTGTGGGTTAGTGACTGAAATGAAAAGTCAAATTCATTTTTTGTCCAGGAATTGGATCCCCTTCTGTTTCCAATATTTAACTCTTTTTTTAGAAAGAGACACCTCCCCCCGCCCCCCCCCCCCCAAAAAAAACCCCAAACAAAACAAAAACCAGAGAGAGACAGAAAAAGAAAAATATACATCAAAAATTGAAATCAGTTATGCAAGCGGTTGAATTTTTCCCCCTAGATATTTGCCCTTGCTTTCAGTCATGTTTGAAACAAGTTTTGGTATTCTTTTCCCTCCTCCTTATGCTTTCTGCACTGCACTTTCCAGAGGATTTGCTAAAAATATTTTTCCAATTCAAGTGCTCAGTACCTGAGGGTCAGGCTACTCTATTTTTTCGCTTACCTGTTGTTACTCTGGCTGGAAGTATCAGTGAAAAAGCCAGTCGTGCTGCCTTTTCCAAGCTCCTTGTCTAACTGTGAAAAATAATGAAGACTGCACAAAAAACCCTACTCCTAGAGGAATACATCTTAATATTAACATTTAGTATCTAACGTACAATCCATAATAATGCTTGTAGTGTAAGGGACCAAAGTTATCCGATTCATTCCAAATTTATGAAGTTATAATATTCAGGCTCTAAATGAAGGACAAATTTAGCATCCAAATTCTTAGTATCTAACGTACAATCTATAATACAGAATGCCTGTAGTCTAAGGGACTGAAGGTTGACTGTTTTATTCCAAATTTATGATGTTATAATTTTCAGACTCTAAATAAAGGGCAAATTTAGCATCCAAATTCCTTTTTCTATTTCCCTTTTGTAGACTCTAGGTAACAGGGTCAGATTTTATGAAGTGCAGCTTTCTCCAGACTAGAATAAAGGTACCTGGTTTTGTAGTGATTTATACAGTGGTTTTATTTTCTTTTACAGATCTTTGGACGTGTCTCCCCCTTTTATTTTTTTCCTCTTTTAGCATGAAGCCAATTCTTACACTAATGATATGTTTTCTTGTACAGTGGCTTATGATAAAATGTTGTTAAAAAGTAAGAATGTAAATAAGACTATGTAGTGTGCACAGAGGTTTTGTATGATTTGGTTCTTATCCAGTGGTAAGGTATCAAACACCATGACATAAATTCTAAATTATCAGAGAGACTTCCTGTGACAGACAAGACCTTGAATTAGAAAACAATCTCAAAAAAAGAATTCTGCTTCTATAGAATAATTTTTTCCAGGTTTGCAAGGAAGCTCTGTCTTTGCTGAAAGTAAGGTGGAAGTATACACGTTGTTTCTTGACCACTAATATTCAAAAGTCATAATCTGTTGAAAAATGTGTACCGTATGTCGGGAAAAATGTCTTTCTGTATTAACACGCGTAAATCTACCGAGTGTGTACCCATTTTATAATGTCATACAAAATAATTGGCTAAACTGGATGAATCATTGCTTGGTGTTCTGTCTGTCTGAAGGCAAAAGGAGGGCTAAATCAGTGGAACAGGCAGTCCAGCAACAGCCTTTACCTTTTGTTAGCCCCCCACCACTCCCAAAACACAGATTTGCTATCTTGGATTTGGACTGGCACCAATTCAGATGAAGAAGGGATTTTTAATTTGGATGAAATCAAAACCTGTGTGTGGAGGTAGGTATTTGTAGGAGCTGAAAGTTGCGTGAGAAGTAATGGCTGGACCGTAACGAGAGGAAGTATCTCATAGACCTTTCTTCAGTGGGTTGTTTTCTATGCTATTGTCCTTGATGTATCGCAGTGAGACTTCTGCCATACGCTTTTAAATGAGCTTTGTCATCATGCCTGCTGCATCTGTTCCTGCTTTTTAAACCTTGATGTGTGATGTTCTTACGAAGTGACTGTGCCTCCCTATGTTTGGATAACATCTAATGCCGGAGCCTGACCTGTGTGTGGTCGCGCCATTGTGTTAGAGATACTAAATAATATGGAAGTGATATATGTCATGTATTGTTTCCCAAACTAATGTTGACCTTAAGAGGCTAGGAAAGATTTTTGAGACAACTTCTTACATCAGCCTTCCAAGCTATTTATTAAGTCATCTGTCCCACCCTTTTGACTCTCTAGGTTTTAGGTTTGTGGTTCCTTTTTGTAAAACTTTCGAGGTTACATCACCGAGTTGAACTCAAGAAAGCTTAGGCTTGGCCACCAGCCAAAGTGCTCTCAAAGTATAGCATCCCAGAAGGATAATGTTTTCAACCTTTCAAATCTCAAATGGTTCGCTGCGGTTCTAATTACAGTCTCCCATCAGAATAATCTCCCATAGCGAGAAGTGAAAAAAACCCACAAAAAGCATAATTTCTCTATGCAAAGATAACACAATTGATTGCAACCTATAAAGCTACCAATTATACAAGATTTGCTTGTTGGGTATTTTAACTGTTACCATAGAATAAAATTCAGGTTTCCAGGCACTACCGCAGTCATCTAGTGTGACTGAACAAATGGGATGCTTTAAAAAACTCGCAGTAAGTCACTGAGCCTCCAAGAGCCCCAACTGTAAGCATTTAATTGCCATTGACAGTTCTGGCCAATTAAGTCTCTGCAATAACGATCGCATCAGCAAAAATTACTGGATCTTTTATGTTCAGATAACCGCAGTTCCTAATTGGAATATGGCTTCAATGAAATCCTTTCTCTCCATTACCAAAACTAACATTAGGGATCAGAGAGATCACTGTTTCGATCAGTGGGTTGTGAACTTTGCTAGGGGTAAGAAAGGCAATCAATTATTCCAAGGCAGTGAAAATGTTAGTATAGTTTAGAGTGAAGAAAATATTGCCGCTCCTCTCCTGTTGCCTTTCAAGATCAGTTGTCCTCAGCCTGTATTTGCACCATATAGTGTGGACTTAATGAGACAGAGCCAAGACTGAGCTAGCGTGCCCCTTCTTTCAAAGGGAATTACTAGCCTGATGTTACCGTGGTGTGGGTTTCTGGTCAGAAAGATATTCTCTCTTTGCAATGTAAACTGCGCTCACTCTTGGTTACTGATGCTATACTATGTAGACAAACCTTCTATTAATATCTTAAGTACATACGTGCTTCAGTATATTTACATACAGAGTCATGTTTGTGTAAACTTATGACAATTAGAGTGTTATTCTTACTTCTTGTACTTTAACCCAGGTAAGGAAATCATAGCAGCATGGTACTCAAGGCATCTTTTACATGAAAGTACTAACAAAAACTCTTACTTGACCAGCCTTAAGTTCTACCTTTATTGTCTTGCAGTACCTATCAAGTATTTTTCAAGCATTAGCTAGAGAAAGGCCTTGTTGTAAGTATTAGCTCAACCCACCAGTCTGTCTACTCTTCCTTGCAATTTGAAGAGTCCAGTAAGCCTCCCTTTATTTCACCTGCCTGTTAAGTGTGGGACTTGAGTGACTGATCTTCCAAATCATCTATCTAGTGCAAGTAAGAAGGCAACCCGGGAGAAAGACCAAGCTGGAATATTATAGTGAATCTGCAAGTTGTCAGGACACCGGGGTCTTTGTTAAGAAAGAAGACTCCCCAGTACCACCGGCTGAATGCAGTCTCAGTGGGTCAGAGCACAAGCCTGATGACTTGTCCCCCCTGCTGGGTGGACTGACACATAGTCTTGTATTATGGGATTACATGATGTTTGTTGTTATGGGTAATATTGTGTTTTTTCACTTTTATGCATCCCTGTTAGGTTTTTATTCTTTGAATTTCAATTTTAAGCTCTTTTTCTTTAGAATTCATATCTCATTCTTTTAAAACTGATATAGGCTAATTTAATCAAGCAGTCTCTAGAATAATAGGAAAGTTATGCTAATTTTTGGAGATTAAATTGTATCTCTTTTTTTGCTCATGAAATAACGTGCTCTTACTTTATGAGAAACTTGCTCTCTCTTTTATGGAGAGTTGGAATTGTTTCTTTAATACATTACAAGCTCATCAGGAAAGGATCACATGGAATGAATCCTGCGAGCAAAGGTAATCGACACGGCACCAACGTTAGCACTGCAGCCTTTTATGCCTTTCAGGAAAAGTCTGTGTGGGAATGTGTTTTAATAGGAGGAGTTAAGGCAAGCCTAATATCTGGATTCAGAAGAAGGAAATACTGTTATGGCTATTTAAGAATGCTCATTATTCAAAGGTCCCAAAGTTGTTATCGGTGACACTACAGATGTTTTTATTTATAGGCTCTGGGCTACAGCACCAGACTGAAACTTGCGGGTCCCATGTTTGCCATTGCTTTCTGAATAGTCTTCGTCCCTCACTTCACTGCTTTTATCACCAGATATGAAATGGGTTTAATGATACTGGTCTAAGTTTAAGTGCTTTGAAATCAGTTGTTAAAAAGAAATAATACAAAACCTATTGGTGTGGTACTACTGTGGATTGCCAAGGCTACAGAGTTCCTCAGAGATACATGTCTGCATTTTTTTCCCTGTGTGGGATTTCTGTTTGCATAAAGAGGCTTTCATAGTAATATTTCAAACCCTAGCAAGCGCCAGTTGCAAAACACTGCTTCATAGCATTAGCTGCGGTGTATGCTCATTTTGCATGGTAAAAATGACTGCGTAAGGGCAAGGCACTGGAGAACAGTACCTACTATAACAGTGCCTTAAAATAACTTGCTGCTCTTTAGCCCCATGGGCACTGTGGTTTTAGCTTTATTTTACTATATGACATTAAGACTGCATCCCTAATTGCATAGCATAGAAACCATGGTCTCCTGTCAAACAAGGTAATGGTCTGTGGTTCTCCTCTGGTCTCATATTATTTATTCTGTAACAGTAAAGAGAGAGCTTGTCACTGTGATGCTTATAGGGCTGTAGTAACACTTGTACCTTTTAATAAACAAACATTCATAGGAGTGCTCAGGAAGACTTCAAGTTAGATTCCCGTGATAAACAATATGAAGAAGCCCTTAATAACACTTGACTTGCAGCAGAATTCATTGCAAAGCCACATAATTTTCTTTGCCTGGGGTGGAACACTGAGAGAAAATTATGAGAACAAGGACACGAATTTTTATGGTTTCCAATGTGCTTTTTTCTGTGAAATGCTTTTTAGGTCGGTGGTAAGAATTAAACTGAAGATGACACTAGCCTGCGAGCCCAGATTTGCTGAACAAACACAAAGTTTGAAGTATGTGCACATGCTTGGAGCCAGAATTCAGACCTAAATGTGTGAGCATCCAGCGGGTGGAGTGCTGAGCTGGGGAACGGGACATACGAGTCCTAGTCATACCTCTGGTATTGATCTGGTGTGTTATTTGTTCAAAGACAGTTTTCTCCCAGTATCCTTCCTCCCCTTCTTTTACCCCCTTTTGTTTGTCTGCAGGGGTAGAAATTCTTTCATTGACCAAGTGTCTATCCATATCCTGTCTATGATCTGTAAGCAATATGGCAATGGAAAAAACAGACATTAGTTCAAGTCCTACTTTCATTTCTGATGGAAACTTAAATCTGTTTAGTTTTTTTGCTTGTAGGAGGAGGCTGAGTAGATGACAATACTTGCCTTTTAGCGATCGCTGTCACTTTCTGCTATTTTCACAACATGGCATTGACTTCATTTCTCGTTTTGGTCTGCTGCCAACCCAGGGTCAGCTCGTGATGTCCTGTCTCACTGCTACACCCGTATCTTTCCCGGCATAGAGCAGTTCCCCTTCTTGTGCAAGGGAGGAAAGTTGATGGTCAGCCAGTGTTACTGCTTCTGTTTTCCCTGACCTCTTTTCCCTGCTGCACAAATGAAATAGAGAACATCCTTTACATTACACAATCTCAATTCATACTCAGCAGTGCAGGGGCCAGATAATGGAATCAGAGTTTCTACCTGTGGGTCACGAGATCAGGTTGGACTCACAGTGGTAATGATCAAAACGTGCTGCAATTGAATGGCTCTTTCAGTCTCCTGCGAGAAAAGAGTCTAGTGGTTCAGCCAGCTCCAAGCCTTGTTCTCTTTTAGGAAGTATACAGCATTTCAGTCTCAGGTGTCTCTTCTGCTTCAGTTAACTAAACTGGAGCTGAATTAGCTTTAAGGTTCATCGGTTTTGTACCTTCCATGGGAATTGAACTTGCTAATGAAAGAAATGAAAATACAGTCTAAATTCAGAATTCGTATACTTGATTCTTGAAAATCAAGCGCAGTATTATAATGCACATTAGGGTCATAATTTTGTAGAAGTGGTAATTTCTATACATACTCTTGAGTTTATCATGGGATTTCTTTTAAATGGATGTACATTTATGCCTGCTTTAAATCCATTTTGCATTGCTAGAGTGGTATAAAGGAGCATTGGCACAAATGATAATATTGCCCATTTTTCTTTTTTAAAATTTTCACCTTTTGCAAATTTGCCCATATATGTTAAGTAATTATGGATCAGAAGGTGTCTATTATAGATGACTCACTTTGGTTAATAAATGTCTTGGTCTGTTTTAGTCCTTAATTACTTGAGTTGACCTACTCCAGTCAAATCATCTTTGCATATCAGGAAATAGGTTAAGAAAGTCTGACCCTCCGAATTGCTGCAGATTTGTATTGCTGCATGGATAATTTTAAAAAGCCATTGCACCTGTGACTACCTTACCCGGCACAGTTTAAAAAATAGTGAGAAGAACGAGACTATTTGTGGCCATCTGATTAGATTTTAGATTAAAAATAGAACAGTTTCAAAATTAAAAGTATTGTGAAGTTTAGGATTCATTGGAGTGCAAACAGATCACTCTAAAGCCTTTTACAATGAGTAAGAAGGCATCAACAAATACAAGTAGTTCAAACAATGTGAAATCAGATGCTTCTCAGAAGGGTGGCTCACGTTGCTGTTCATGTCTTCTGGCACTGTCACAGCAATGTAAAAGGGTACTATGTAGCTTGAAATTGTGTCCAGGATATTAGGAATTTTGGGCATACCAAAGTGACTCCTGTAGGAGTAAGTTTGCATTTGGGTCAAGAAAAAACACTCCATTTATAAGGTTGTCAAGATGTTTTGGGGCACTGACTTCTGTTTTTTGTTTCCAAGAGTAGCGTTAACTAATTTTTAAATGAAAACCAGTAGTATCGTGTCATGGAAAGTGGAATTATTGATGGCATTTTGTTGATGACTATGAGTACTCAGTTTTCCCTTGAAAGCCAGTTTTGTCTGTAAACATTTGCCAGCACAAATCCAAGTTCAGGTTCCTATATGGCTCTTATAAGACTGACTTAGAGGACCCAATATATCAATGTTAAGCTAAGATTTTTGAATACAGTATGTAATCCCTTACTCTTACATTTATCTTACTGTTTACAGTGGAAGGCCCATCTATTTTTCCATCCAGTTGCTCATGAATAAATAATATGACATGCTGTCTCCTCAACAGCTGCTTTTCTTTCCTTCGTTCTGCCAGTGATGCAGAAAGTCACCACATATTTGCATATGAAATACCAACTCCAAACCACATTTTGTGTATCCTGGACCAATGCACAGGAGAATAATGAACCACCAAGCAGTGCTCTTAGATCTTTGTGGGCCAGGTAACTTATTTGAATGTGGCTCAGGTGGTGGCCTATGGGAATTGTTGTTCTCTTATTGAGACTTAGTGTAAATTTAAGCATCCAGCACACACCTGCCCTTTGGAACTATCCATCAGCAGCGTTTTATAGCTTGCCTGTCATAACGGAAACAGTTGGGGTCTAAACTGCTGGAAGATCATCGCACTTAAAACTGAGCACGTCTTGTGAATTGGAGGCATTGTACAGAATAAAGAGGGCTGAGCGATAAATTTGTATATCATAATTGTCTGTCTGTGTTATAGAAAGAATGCCTTTCAAATGTGTCTTTTCCAAATTCCTCTTATTGTTGTTTCTTCAGGGCATAAAGATCTTTGATGAAAGAAAGAGGAAAAAAAATAACAGCAGCAAAACTATCTCTTTGTAATGGTAGAAAATAGTTACATAAAATATGGGAGTCTGAGAAATGTAAAAAAAAAAAAAAAACCAAAAAACAAAAACACCCCCCCCCAAAACTCAATAGAAACCCTAGAATAAGGGGGGGGGGGGGGGAACAACCAAAACCTTCAGCCTACCAGGATATATGCACGTGCTTATCCTTCTGAACTCTGAATACTTGTGTGTCCAGGGCTTTAAATATCAGAGATGTACATAATATATAACAATCCATTAGAATAATATAGGAAGCACTGGGGTGAATTTAAGAAACATAAGCAAAAAAGTAGTCTTGTTGGGCAACTGTGGTATAAACAAGGTAGAACTATAGTTAGGTGGCAAGAGCTTGCAAGAGAGGAGGTTCTAGCAACCAAATGGTGTGTATATGTAAGTGTTTATACTCCAATATGTGTATTTTTACACGGGAACAGAATTAAGATTGTTGGTACAGTATAGAGGTTCTAGGTATCCAGGAGAAGTAAGTTTGTAAGAACTATAGGTGGACATAAATGAGGAAGGTTAAACCCAGAGCAATGGACTTGAAGAGTAGATGAAAACTGTATCTATTTGCTTACAGCATGTTGGTACATGCACTTGTGAAATCTGGGTCTGTGCCCAGTTCTGAAATTCAAGATGGTAGAGTCATAGTTAAGGCATTCCACACTTAATGTGCTGTAGAAACCCTTAATTTTGCCATTTTAATTTACAGTTTATTTTGGATGTGAAATTTAGAGTGATTTAGTGTCGTCATTCTTCTGACTGGATGTGATCCAGTGCCCAAAGTCTTCCGAGTAGGGCAGGGTGTTAAATGGCTTGATAGAATCAATGCATTCTTTTGATTGCTGTAATTTGTAAATCAATTAACTAAATCAAAAGATTAAAAAGCTGAATTGGCAACAAGGGCAAGCTGGAGTTTTTGTTGGTGGGTTTTTTTTTTCCCTTCTTCTAGATAGAGACATACACTTGCTAATACGTAGGAACCAGTGGCAAATCCTGAAACATCAGCTTTGTCCATGGAAAGCACAACTAATTGTGGACAAGACAGCAATAACTGCAAAATCAGCTTGCATTAAATAGTGTGGTTTGGGGGATTCCTAAGCAAATGAGATAGCTTGTTTGAGAAATACAAATAAATTGGGTATCCACAAGCAAAAGAAGGCATCTCTTTTATGGAAGAACACATTAAAATTTTCTGAACAAGGTCTGAAACTAAGACTCAAAGGCAGGAAATTAGAGCTATGATTCTTACTCTCTGAGGGAACTTTTGTACAATTCTACCTTGAAATAAATATCAGCATTTTCCAAAGTGCTGGTTTCTTTGGCTGTCTTTCGAGTGCTGTCATCTTTAAAATCCTGGCCATGTGTCCCAATAGCAGCTGCTAAGTGCGAACCATTTAGGAACATCCAGCCCCCACCAACTGGAAAAAATATGACCATAAAACTAACGTGTATAGAACAGGGCAAAAAATATTTACAAGAAATAAAGAAGTAGGCATTCTAATGCTGGAGTATTATTGAAGTGACAATATGTGGATAGGTTTTCATGATAATGAGGAATTTTCTTGACAGTAATCCATTAACTTCCTGCAGACTGTTGAAAGTTTCCATGTTGCATGTGGTCACTTGTGATGTAGTAGGTGATGTAGTTTGGGGAGAAGATTTCTTCCCAGTAATACGTTTCTGAATCAGAAAAGTGAAGTCTGAGCCTCCATTTAATTTTTTTTTTTTTTTTTTTTCTCTTAGGAGCCCTGAAAAAGATGAAGTCTTCTGCTTTAATAATCTCTTATGTTTAAAATGCTGCTTCTGTGTTTGCTTCTATTTTGCTTCCTTTCTGCCTCTCTTTTTTTGCTTCATCTTTCCCTGTAGAGTTCCTTATGCTTTGCTTATGTGGAAGTCAGGTTCAGTGAGACCCCAGTGCTTTCTGGAACTAATTTGGGCAACTTTATAAACAAATTCATGTTGACTGAAGCATTTTACAAGATCAGTTTAAATCCAGACAATAGCAGGCTAAAAAGTGCATATTTTCTTTCAGTCGCTAATTCATATGTTGCTAATTAAAGGGAGGACCAGATCAAATATTTGTTTTGCTTTCAAACCATGATTTACACCTGTTGGTAAGAGCAATTAAACTTTTAATTCAATAAAATATACTCCATTTTATTTATGCAGAGATTAGATGCTTATATATTAGTGTAAGTCCATCCAGATGAACAAAGCCCAAATGGTAAGGGGGTATCCAATTACTTCTGTCTCAGCCAACAAACATGCTGCTTTAATTAAAAGTCTGCATGGAATATTTATAACTGAGGAGAAGAAGAAAAACTCCCAACAGTAAGTCTGCCAAAACCAATGAGGGCAGAGTGGAAATCCTCCAAGTAAGGGAATCGTAAACTTTTCTGTAATGTTTGTCTTTGTTTTCCCAGCTCTGAGGGCCTGAATGACAGTTTGGATAAAATATATGTAGTGTTATGAAAAAATAAATTGTTGAGTTCACTACAGAAGTTACTAGATTAAATTGTCACTTGTGTTATGTGGAAGGTCAGAAGATGGTTATAATGTTACTTACTGGTCTTAAAAAGTGCACGAATGCCTCACAGAGATCGGTGTGCAAACCTAGTGGTGCTGAGGGCTGACTACAAATGAGCAGCTGATCCCAGACCTAGAATAAAGTTTCCTTTTCCTCAGTAATCTCAAAATACCTCTTAAGAGTACTTTTCATCAGTGGATTTTGAAGGACTTGGCATCATTGCTCCCATGCTACAGATTTGTGGGGACATGGAGAAATGAACTGCCTTACATAAGGGTCACCTACAGCAAGTGCCAGAGCCAGAAAGAAACACGAGTCTCTGGATCACTGCTCTCTTCTCTTCCCTGCCTTACGGTTCCTGTATTTAGGTTGTTTCTGAGGTTTTATGCACCCTGCTGGCATTCACAAATATCCTACATAATGGCCCTTTTTTGTGAGGTTACAGTTTAGCATGCTAAGCAGCACTGAAGTGAGCAGTTACTCAGCCCTGTGCTGCACACAGCAGCATATGGATTAATAATACTCCTCAGAGCGGTATCTGTAAAAGCTGTGGGTGATGAGCGGCTTTTAAGAAGAGTCCCTGTTGTCTCTCTATATGGGAAAATGAAGCACTGTCTGGTTCCAAGAAATGGAAAATTTTATACACGATGACATATATTTTAATAATTTTTTTTCCACCAGTGATGTTCCTAATTATGTATTATATAAATCTAATTCTTGCAGTGATTGTATTATTTTCTTCTTCCCTACCATTTTCCTGGAGTACTGACCATAACACTGTACATCCTCTTATGGGGAGAAAAAAAAAGCCCAGTTGGGTGGTGTGTGCCCTACAAGTCATCTTTCTGTTGAATGGAAAAGAGATGGGAGCAGACAGGAATATTATGCTTCATTTGTATCATCTTTATCTCAATAAAGTTCATCTCATATTTCCTTTGATTTCTCTTCACTTTGCCTTTCTGTAATTTCATTGCTTGAAACTGGCTCTGAAAACTCTTATTTATAGCACAGCGCAGGTTGGAGGAGAGAAGAAGAGAAGGGGTCTTGCCCTCTCTTGCACTCTTTGAGCATATTGCTTGAGTAGGTGGGTTGGGTGCACACTAACAGCTGTTGAAGTGAAGTGTTTGCATTTTCCAGCCAACGATAGCCTTCTGCAGACCTCCTCTCCTGTAATCCAAAAGAGAACAACAGTGGGAACACAGGTGCTTACGTGCCATTGGGGCTTTCTTATAAATCCCTGCTATGGAAATGTCTAATCTATCTATAAAAGTCTTAGACTCTATGTTATCTATGTAATGCTATTGGAAAGGCTTTTATTTTACTAATCCATGTGTAGCTATTTAAAAACTCATTTGGATAGAATGAATTTTATACAGAACCTTGTTGATTTTTATCTTTGCAAAATGTTCCTGTCAGTCCGATAGAGCTTTTATTTCTATTTTTGGGTTTTTTTGGTAGTCTTTTGGTTTAGAGAGGCGTGTTAATTGTTGGAGGCAAATTCAAATCTCCCAACCTCCGAGAAATTTGTTTATCATTAAATACATGTGTACATGATATGTGATATATTTAAATATGTGTACTTAAGCCAGGGTTTATAGCAGCATCTGCTACAATAGCCTGCATTGCACAGTTCTCCTGCAGTAAGTATATCCTTCTGATATGTTTAGCACCTCAGCTAGCTAATACATCCACTCTGCTGACCACCAGTACAATTATAGCAATCATCATCTTGTTTTTAAAAAAAAAAAAAAAAAAAAAAAAAGAAATAACCAAACTTTCCTTACTTGCAGGGGCTTTTGAACTGCTTCTGTGTGCTCAAGGGCTGCATTTAATCTTACTTTGAGTAGGAGGGAGGGGAGCATCCTGTGGCAAATGGTCCAGCGCTGATGGAGCAAGTTAGAACTCTTGCAGAGTCAAGCTCTTGTACAGGAACTCTCCTTTAAAGATTCTGAATTGTTTACAACAGGCTTGCTACTCTACCTGATATGGTGGAAGGCAAGTTTGTAGGCTTAATTCCTCAAAGGTTGGAAGAATAACAATATTAGTACGAATATAGGTGTTTTTTTTTCTGTTGCTTCAGATTCCCAGAATTTTCTTTTGATCTTGCATGTGTTTTTTAGTATGTTGCTCTGGGGAAAAAAAAACAAACCCACCACCCTAGAATTGAATATTACGTGAATTATCTGACCATCTTTTTCCTTAATTATTCCTAACAGTTGGCTTGGGTTTTTTTTAAATTATTATTGGGGACTTATGATGTCCTATGATTTTCAATGTGGATATGCCTGTGGTATGTTTTTCATAGTAACACTGATGTTGCTGTCAATGCTCCATTTCCTGATTTTTTGAGCATCCCTCTTTGAGGTTTCTTTCTCTCCTGTCGGAGACCTATTGCAACAAAACACAAAGCAGAAATGCTTTTCCTTTTAATATAGACTTTAAAAAAACCTAAAACCTGAGAAGAACATGAGGGAAATAGTCTTGTTCTTCAGTGTAAAAATTATGGTTTTATTACTGAGGGAGGATAGCTTGGCAGAAGCAGAAGAAATTTCACTTTGGAAAAAACTAAAGGAAACGCTTTAAAATAATTTTTCATAGTAATTCTAAGGAGCTAAGTTTTCTGAACTGGATACAAGAAGTCATTAAGCTGAAATTTGGATTTGCATCATGAAATGCACATAATAGAATCTGTGCGTGTGACAGAACTTTCTCCATCGCTAATGAAAGTTCATTATGGATCTTTGCATATTCTCCTCAACAAGGCCAACTCATTCTGCCCCAGTAGATCAATTAACTTTTCTTCGCCATCTGTTCGGCCAGCCATTAGTTCTGTCAACATTGCATCTTCTGGTGGCTTTCAACAACGTAAGGGCTTTAGGAAGCTGGAGAGGAGGCAGGCGTCAGTGGTGCGCTGGAGTGTGCTTGCTGTACACTGTGTTACCAGACTGAAAGACCTTGAAAAGAGGACTCGCCGATGGTGGGCGGTGATTCTATCTGTAGCTTATTCTCCATTCAGTTAAAGAAATGTTGGGTTTGGCGCTCATCGTGGTTTCCAGAATCATGGAAGCAAATCCGTCACTTCAGCTGTAGCCCTAGCAGAAGCCTGAATCTAGGTTTGTAAAAGAAGTGATGTAATCTCTCCCTGACCTTCACTGAGAGTCAGATCAGCCCATAGGAGACCAAGGAGTATGGGCCTACTGAATTATAGAAAGACTTTGAACAGTGTACTGTGCTTAGAAGCTCCCACTCAAAATGTCACGTCTTTGTTAGGAAGTCACAAAAAGTTGAAGACTGTTGAGAACAAGAACACCTGATAGCTACTGAGTCTTTTTGAAAGTTTGTCTGCTGAGAGCTCTGCCCCAAGATACACCATGTACTTACGTAGCTATGACAGTATTTCTCACCTCCTGATGCTCCTGTAGAATGGAACATAGAAATATAGCTACAAAGGGTATACTATAGGTTATACGTGCCAGCATTAAAAGGTGCTTGCAAATCCTTGGGTAGAAAAAGGGAGTTTCAACAAATGGGCTTTTTTTGGGGGTACAGTGCCTCTGTGGAACATCACCTCTTTGGGGCTGTGCAAGGCTCAACATTTCTTTTTTTTTTCTAAGAGTACCAGTGTTGCTTTTTGCTTCTGACATATGTTCTTAGTGGCTATGCTGCGTTCAGAAATAGCATTGTTCAGTGCTCAGAACTGCCAGTCATCCATGCAGGGAGAAAGTGGTATGAGCACAAAGAAGAGAATACAAAGAAACTTTAGGTAAGAAATCTATTTACTGTTTGAGAGCATTTTGCCATAAAGAAAAGCAAAAAAGAGAGTTTTATTTTTAAGTAATGAAAAAACTATCAGGCGTCTCTGAAAACATGGAATCATACTTGCTACATTATCTGCCATGCCAGGTAATTGAGCTTCAACTTCAAGCACCCTGCAGATATTTCACCTTCTGTCATTATATATGAAATACAAATACCAAAGCTATGGTCTGTAGGGTTTCTCCCTTATTTGTTGTGTAAGTTAGAAGGCAGGTACAGTGGGTGAAGCAGGGGATTGTGCGCAGGGAAAGTACTACCTTCCGATTAACGTGTCCGAATGCCACCCTGGAAGAGGAGATGGTGTCCCTGGCACTGACGTAGGGTTCCCACTTGATGGTACTTCAGTTAGGTAAACTGAAAGTGCCACGGATAACCTCTGAAACTAAAGATAATGCTGGCATAGCTGTTCATATAAGAGTGAGGCAATTTATGGAACTGGTCCAACTGAAAGATAGTTTCTTTATTAACTTTCTTGAGGTGCTTTTAAACTGGATTTGTCACCCAAACTCATTCACCATGCAGACAATCAAACACTTATGCTGTCACATAGGAAAGGATGTTGTGAGATTATGAGTGAGTGGTCAGGACAGGATTGGAGATATTTTTGAAAATGGTCTTGTCTAATCAGATTGTAATGATATGTAGTGACCTTCTTCTTGCCACACAATCCATGAATTCATGTAAGATTTCTTTAATGAGCAAAGTCTGTGTACATAACATTGGGGGGGGGGGGGAGAAAAAGATTGTTTCCTATTTTATTCCTCTGTGATGAGAATGACAGCAACCCATATTAGGAACTAAATGGTCTGGAAAATTATAATTAAGAGAAAACAAACATTTTGTTGTGAAAACATGAAACTGAAAAGCAGCTTTTAAGAAAGGAGGCAAAGTATTCATGCCTACCAGTGAAACATCAGAAATAGTTTCCTTCAGAAGTATTTGGTTTTTTAGGACAACTCAGAATTCCAGGAAAAAATGTAATGTAATTCACTCTGCAACTCTTTTATTGTTGTGTTCTTTTCTTTTGAAAAATGTTGTTTTAATCTGAGTCTTTTAGATGTAAGCAAGCATCCAAGCGACTCTGGTAATGACTGGCTGTTGTAGCGTCTCTTTCTGGATTTTGAGCGTTTGAGTCTTTTTTAAAAACTCAAAAGGGGTTTCATGCAGTGCAAAATGAAATTGCTTTAGATAACTGATGGAAATTTTGTTTATATATTTAGAGTTTCTTTTGTTATTTTGGTTTAAGATTCCTTATTCTGTGTATGGAAATTCTCGAGCTGGACGTAAAGTCATTTACAGAATCGGGTGCTCTGTACAGGTCTGACAGCATGGTGAGATACCAAGACAAAACCATTCTATATATTCCAAAATATTCCATATTTTCTTAAGTGAATATATGGTACGTGTCCCTGGCTTTTGACAGATTTGAAGCTAGAAATTCTCTGTCTCATAGGAATGCTTATAGGTATAGTACTACTCCCACTCTTCAGTTGTTTTCAGTCCTAAAAGCCACATGCAATATGGATGGTTCTGACACGGGCTCCGCACAGTGAACATGCCAAAAAGTCCCATTGATTTTCTAGTGTCAGGAGTGATTTTGTAGGGGGGACAGCCAGAAATAGGCTAGATCCTGTGTTACCTCTAGATGTTATGCATTTTGAAAAACCTGGAGATTTGTGGAGTATTTAATGCACCATAAATAACATTCACAGCTTTATGCTTTTCAGTTTCTACTATGTTGAATAGTCATAGGAGAAAAATATTACTAGCATGCTTTTAAGTTACGCAGTGTCTTACCTAAAACCCTTTTAAATCTGTACCCTACAGAGTCCAGATCTTGTCCAGCTCTAATTAGTCTGTGTAAGGATTAATGCCCACTTATGCCTGGCCGTAGGTCACAGCTCAGAACTGTAGATCTCTTGGTATGTTTGTACGGGCCGAGAGAAAAGTGTTTGTCTGCTGAAAGAGCCAGGTGCTGAGTTTACTATTACCCAAGGCCTCCCTATGCTTCTATCATCATGCCATTAATAAGGAATTAATAATAACAGTAAATCAAAAGAGCCTAGAGCAAATATCTTCCTTGAAGAGCAACCTGAACAAATACAACAGCAAAATTACATCTTTTTTTGTGTATGTTAATGTTACCTAACTTGTTATTGCTCAGTGGTATTGCAGTATTAGAGACCTCTGGCTTTCAGAGTTTTTCTTTGATCTGTGCAGAAATGAATCAGTATTAACAACATTATGGTGTAAAATAGTAATAATCTTCACTGAGTTCCTGTTTGCTTTGAGGTAGATTACTTTTCTACACAAATGGTTACTCTGGGCCCTTTCTCACTTGCCATTTCACTCTCTGCACCTGGGTACTTCAGTAAATCCTTCATTGTATCAGATTTTACCTTATTTGTCAATATTGTAGCCAGCTGTTTGTGTTAATGTCTTGTTGATGCTTTCCTCAGAATTTCCCCCTTTCTAAGACTTAGAAATTAGCTTGGAAAAAACCCCAGACAGAAACCTCCAGCTGAAAATTCAGGCCTGTCAGAAATGGAAGTGCTTTAAAGATCTGTTAAGCTGTGTAATAGACTCTCAAGGGAAGAGACAGGAGTGCTTGTTGAAATCTTTAAATGTAGCTCAGAACAAGTGCTGTGTTACGTACTGCACGGAACAATCTGCCATTGGCAGAGGGATTGCTTTGGATTTTATTTATATAGTAACAGGAGTAGGCAGCGAGAAAACAAGAAATGCCACCAAATAACGAGTTAACAAGCATTTGTTCTGAGTGGAAATCAAACATTTGCTATGTAGAGGGGATGCTGAATTACTAATAAAAATAGAATCGGGTGACCTAGTTAAAGCTTTTCACCTCTGTCTTCCAGGATGCAACACCTGAAGATAGCCACAGAACTTAAAAGACTAGAATATAATATAATGTGTTTGAGGACAAGGAGATAAGATATATCTGTAGCTTGGGATTCTCTGTCAGGAAAATTTTACAGAAGCTACTTGTGCGTAAATACTGTGCTATTTTTAACTCCTGAAGCAGTTGATTCTTCTTTCAGAAATAGTTTTTGCGTTTGCTGCTTTCTATCTGAAAGGTGAGTGCGTCCTTTAACCTGAAGTGCAAGATCCTAAATTATAGAAATGGTTGGAAACTAATTAAGGATCCGAGGTGCCACAGCGTTGGGAGCTTTGCAATTGCACAGTGCTTCCCTTTCAAACACTGGCAGTTGGCAGGTACAGCACAGAGCTTTGCATTCATTGCAGAGGAGTTTTGACTAAGCTTTTATAAAAGGGGCTGGAGGAAGGAGTCGTGGGAGCACTCAGATTTCAGAACAACTGTGCAAACACCATCTCCTTGTCCTTCTGGCTGAGAACGGTGGCTGCTGCTGTAGCTTGCTGGTAGGGTAAAGGATTTACATTTAAATAATTTCTACATTCGCCTGCTCTCTGCTTTTCTCCAAATTTTTGTGTTAAATCTGAAACTTTGTGTATTTTTCTGTGAGAAAACATGCCTGGCCTTTCAAAAGTGCAATGCAAGCAAAATCTGTTGGGGAAACAAAAGGCATGTGCTGCTGCTTGAAAAGAAATCAATGTTAAGATTAGGGGAAAGGACATTATTTTGGTTAATACAAAATAAGGAGTTCAGCTTTCAATGTCTTAAACATCTGACTCTAAATTTGTGGAAGTGGATAATGCCACTGGAGCCCTCGAGGACGCTGTACCCCAGTAGATAAATAGCTGGAGCGGGCTGTGAGAGAGTGGCCTCTACTCCCGATTCTCTCTCACACGTTTCTGGTGTGATAGTAAGCAAGTCACTTCTGCCGTGTGCTCCCAGACCTCTCCCTTGGCATCATGTCACAAGGGGAATGATGTGTAGACCTCTTTTACAAAATAATTTGAGGTGTGTGGATGAAAAGAGTTATACACAGGCTTTTGGTGTTATCATAAATGTTTAATAGTTGGGTAAATACCAATCTGATAAGGTGGTTAGTGAATTTAAATTCTGTTGTTGACATTAATCCTTGAAGGAGGATTAAACTGCAGTGAATAGAAGATACTTCGTTTCTGAATGACAATGCTCACATTTCTTTTATGTTCATTAACTTGACTATTTTAATTAATGCATGCTACTTTTCCTGAATGTCCATCTATAGATGAGTGCAAGATCTCTGTGGAAGGGTGTCTGGGTACTTCTTCAAATTGGGCCTTTGTTTTCCAGAGCTTTCTTAAATGAATGCAAAGACAATGCACAACAGAAAAACAGGCCCTTGTAAAACCAAAATTAACATTAAAAAGATATTTCTGATTCTAGTTCCCTCAGTTTGATCAGGGGAATGAATAGATTATTAAGACTCAATATCCTTATATCATCTCCTGCCATCATTACAGAGAGGAAATAAGTATCCAAATCACTAAATTGCTTCAAAGCTGCTTGGCAACTGCAAATTACAAAATTGATCATCCAACTCGTTTATTATTTCTTTCAAAGAAGAGAAGAAGGAAGAAAACCAGTTCAGGATTACCACAAGGAATAAATCCTGTTGCAGGCTGTGCTATAATAGCATCAGGGCTTTGACAGAAAAATGGCAAAATGCAAAACATGCAATAGTTATATTAAAAATAATAAAAACCACCTGTACTTCCCTTTGCCTTTGTCCTTTTCACTCCCTTTCATTCCCAAAGCAAACTTAAATATGAATATAACTTAATCTTGGTTGTTTTTATCCATGAGTACTTCTATATGCAAACAGATTATATTGACTGTACTTTTTTTGTCTATTTCCTTCTTTCTTCTAACTGGTTTGTGTAACCTGGAACTGTAATAGAGGAAAACAAGTCGCCTGTAGGAAGAGTTTGTGGGCCATGCATATAAAACACTCTTTCTAAAGGCTTGGAGGGAGAGAACCTTCTGTGGATAATGAAAAGTAGCTAAAAAAAAAAAAAAATTCTCTTCGCTCCATATCCATCATTTCCATTACCATATCTTAGACTGGGCAGAGATAATCTGCTAAATTTTAACAATTTATTTTTCTACCTGAATATTCAGTGACTTATAGTAGATTAACAAGAGTGAAGTGAGGTTACGATTTTTTCAAGCAGCAGTCACAATAGGCTTTTCTACGTCTGTGTGCTATGGAATAATATATACTCAAAATTTTCTGTGGACTGTATACCTCCTCTACATACCGATAACCAGTACTGCTGTTGTATAAATCTGGGAACCTGCGCATGCAGTTATGTGTTGTGGGTTTAAGTGTTGGAGGCCTGAGGCTGCTGTTGTGCAGCTTTGTTTCGTCTGCACGTGTTGCCTGCACGCCCATGAAGGCTGGGAGGCACCGTGTGCTGCTCCAAGTATGAATTCTCCAATTTGAACTAGCAGACATGCATCTCTCCATCTCTTTTCCTGCAATTTTTCCTCTGTCATTTTTCCCTTTACTATTTTCCTCTGGTTATAGTGTTTGCTGTTTATTATCCGACATTAGTGGTCGTCTCCACGCTTTTGTTTTGTGACTTGTGTGTACTTGGTGCTAGATTAAGTTCTTCCAGCAAGGACTGAATTTGGCAACTGCAGCACTTAAAACAGTATGTCTTTAATCTGTATTTCAGGAAGTGGATTAAAAAGAGGTGCACAATGAAATCCCTTTTCTTTCACGATCACTTGTTTTTGTAGAAATGAGGCAGCTTTCTGGAAATGCTATTACATTCTCTAACGTCTTGAGGAAGGATCCCAAGAAATTTTTGTCCTGATTCAGTATATAACAAATCTTAACAAAAGCAGGGTTGGGGGGAAGGCAGTTTTGAGTCAGCTCATGCTAGTCTCTGTAGTTTCATAGGACTCTCTTAGGCTACATTTTTATTTGGCTAAAGAAGTTGGGTGTCATGGCTTGTCTTGAGTAGTAGTACTGGTAAAAAAATTTGTTTGGAATGGCTTTCTATTGATAAATGAAGTCTTGGCACAATCTCAGTATCTTTCTTTGCCACGTTTTATGTTATTTTTGCAAAAATGTGTTTTCTTTTCAAGTGAAGATTTTTTCTTCCCCCTTATGCTGGAAGAGAAAGAAAAGGGAATTTGTAACAAACTTTTCTAAACCTGGAGTGTTTCTGTTTGGAGACTCTGGCAGACTGCTAATGCAGGTTTCACTTGTGTCCCCAGGGTCGGTAAGGCTCCCTGGCTGCAGTGCCTCTGATGGTGCAGCCTTCTTCCCCACTATGGAGAAGATGAGACTGAATGCCTGGTGGGTTTATAGCTCAGCCTGGGACTATGGACTGTACAGAAGACAGTAAGAACAGAAATCCCTTGACTAGAGCTGCCAGCAGGCTTCATGTCAGGAGTTCCAAAGAGAGTAATATATTTGCCTTCCCCTTGAAAAGCAAAACAGTTTTCTATTGTCTGACCAACTTCTATCATCGCCTATGTTATTTCTGAGTGTATTTGGTTTCCTGATCCATTTGGTTTTTATGGGTGCCACAGCTGTCTCTGTTCAGCTACTTACCCATCTTGATACCTGTGTCTTTTGGATTTGAAAATGATTTTCATTAAGCATTCTTTTCATATTAGTATTAGCTCTAATTTAACTTCTTTTTCATTGTAGTTTGTATGTGTCTTCTGCCTTGACTATTAAAATCAAGGTGATGGTCTGTTGTTAAACTCCTATGGGTGCTCCAGTGAAGAGACAGGATGAAGGTCTGCACAGTTGTATGGATGACCCAGCCTATGTGGAGGCAATTAGATTTTTAATTAATCTAATTGTCCTATAATTAATCTAATTGTCCCATAAAAGTCCCATAAGAATAGGCTTGTGGCTCCCAGAAAAGTTGTGTGTTTTTTCTTTCTAAAGTTAGTCCTCTGTGTTTATAAGGGGAACAAGAGACTTTTGACTTAAACGCAGACAACTCAAAAGTGTGTTTGAAAGGGTAATAGCAGAGATAGCTTTTTAAAAGTTATTATCTTGCAGTGTATTGACAAATTCTGATTAATGATTACACTGCCTAAACTGCCAATAAAACACAGTGCTACAGATAATATTTCTCAAGTCATTTATTATCTTTGCAGTTGCTGTTAGCAACAGCAACTTTTTCTGTACATGTTTTATTACTTGTAAGAGTATGGTAAGACTGCATTGTTCTAAAAGGCTGTTATTGTTGTGGATGTTAGAATGCTAAATTCCCTCAGGGTGTTCTAAGATCATCAAATAGTAATTAGCTCCACATAGACCACTTTACTTAAGATTTTGCTTAAATTTCTTCATTTAGATATGTGAAGTTTCTTCTTGGTACTCCAAAGTGTTATGGAAGAACTTTGTACGTGGTTCAGAGGGGAAGCTGCTCTTGCCAGTAAGGGACTAGGCTGAGATTTAGGAGTGCTGCATATGTGTCCTCTCTCTGCCACAGACTTTGAGGGTCCTTAGGTGCATCATTTATCCTCAGATTATTCCCCTTCTTCAAATTCTACTTGAAAGGATGGAAAAAGGGAGGAAAATCTCAAAATGGCACTCTTTGTTTTCTACAGGTAGCAAAGTGGGACATGGAGAGACCAACTTTTTCCAGACAGCAAAAAATGGGAGATGAACTTTTGCTTCTTTTGTCTCTCTTCTATAACCAGAGGATCAGCTGTCCTTTCTGAAATGTGCCAAATGTTTTGTTCATTATGCAGGTGTCTCAAACCTTAGTGTGGTGCTAGCTTTCTGGTTTTAAGAGCTCTTGAAATCACTTGTTAGAGGTATGAAATTATGCAGGGTATCTTGTCCTTTCTGTATTAAATGCTGCCACGCAAAGGAGGAGCGCTGCATCCCAGCTTAGTCTGACATCTCATCATCTGCCTTCCTGCTGCTTGTCCCAAACAACTGTTTCTCTGGTGAAGTCAAATTTAAATGTTCTGTGTTTATAGAAACATCTTTTGGTGCAGCAGGTAGGCACCATCTACAGGCTATTAATGGTTTTTCAAAATAAACTATTTGTCCACACAGTCAGTTCTTAGGGCTTGTTTGTTTCAGGTTGGTTTTTCCCCCCCTGTTTTTTTTTCCCTGCTTTCTTCTTCTTTATTGAGAAACTTTTTGCTTCTTAGTCATGAACAAGGGATAATGGAACAACCAGTATTTTCTGCAATCAGTAAATAATGTAGAGCTCGAAGGGAGGAAATACGAAAGCTATTGAGAGAAGTAAATGAAAATGGAATTACATTGCTTTACAAGATGCGGATATACCGAAAGCAGTTTCAGACATAAGAGGCAATACTTTCTGTCATTTGTGTTTAGGTCTTAGGATGAGTTGATACTTTTTGCTTTGTTTCAGTATTAACTCTTTATTAAGATCTCTGTCTGTCATGGATTTCATTGTTTTATATGTTTGCTAAACATATCTGTAAAATGTAAAGAGCTTTTTATTAGAGTTTTTAAAATGAGCTGTCCTTTCACAGTGATGAGAAGAGGCAGAATACGAAATGGATGAGAAACACAATTAAAATGCATAGATTGTGCATCCTTGAAACTACGTTAAGCTGACATATCCTGCCTGTGCCTTTAGGCACAGGAGAAGAATGTAAAGATTTGTCACAGTTCTTTTTAGGTGCTTATCTAGACTCCTTCACTGGTAGTGAATGATGCCTCCTTATGGGCTTTGGTCATCGACAAACCACTTAGGGAAAATTGTATCATCTCCCATTTTGCAGAGATGTAAAAATGAAGCACAAAGCAATGATGTGGCTTGCCTGGAAATGCACTGGAAATGAACAGCAGACGTAGTATCCCGAGTTGCCAAGTAAAGATGTCTGTGCAACGTGCAGGTTAAATGATTGCTTGACATGTAGCATAGAAGTGTGAAACAGCCACCTAAAAGACTTGTTCCTTTACGTCAAAACCTGCATGTTCTTGCTGAAGACCCAAAGTTCACCTTGTGTCTTGGGAGAAGAGATTTAGCCTTCGGAGAAGTGTCAGCAAAGGAAAGCTATAACCTTGGCTGTACTTACCCCTCTACTGTTGCTTCCAAGAAGAACACAACAAAGAGCCAGAATTTGCCACTTATTGAGAGGGGTTTAAATAGTCAACTCCTGTTTACGTTTTCTCAGAAATAGCTCTGAACAGAAACACTACCAGGGAAATGGAATTTGCTCTGGGCTTATCTTTTTATTGTGACTTACAGGGATTCTGCCAGGTAAATGTTTGTAGACTCACATAGGTCTGAAGATTGCTGCTATCATCTTGATGACAAAAATATGGGACTTTTATTCCTGCCTTCTGGGAGCCACAAGGTTAAGAAAATGACTTAAATTTTTTCTTCATTTCCTGGAGTGTCTTTTGAAGTGAGAAATATACACATCAGTCCTAGAAACGCTGATCAGAGCCCTGCCCTATCTCACCCCTCCAAACATAACGACTGGAAAATTGGCAGCCAAGCTAAAAGGGGAGGGAAGAAAACCTAGTGGGGTGAGTGAACAACACTTTTAGCTCCTCAAAATTCTACCTATGATACAGGAACGGTTAGGGACTCAGTTAACCTGTATTTTATACCCAGTTCTGTTCCTTGTCTGCCAGATCACCGTGTGTTCCTAAACCTCTTGGTGTTTTTGACCATCACTTCCATTATTCTAGGTTTTGAAGTATGTAGAGATTGAGGACCCATCCATTTGTAGCAGTCCAGCTCTGGGTTAGTTATAAGGAGTCAGATTTCTTTCTGGTGGATTAATAATTCAGGACTACTGAAGATGATTCCTTTTGGTCCCCATCTGGGAAAACATGGGCCATGTAGGAGAGCATCAGTCCTGGCAAATTATAGAACAGTCATGGCAAAAGTCACCATCTCTGTTTGTAAAAGTGTAATAGGGATCCCGCGTTCTAAATATCTGCTAAATTTTGTATTTTTTTCTTGTATGTGAATCTTAGATTGATTTGGGGGATTTTAAAGGTCGTGTAATAACATTAAAGCATCTATAGAACAGTTGCAACCTAGCTAGATTTTGTAACATCTTTTATTTCTGTTTGCGGGCCTTTTCATTTTTTAATCTTCCTCAAGAATAACTGACAAAATCACTCAGAATAATTCTCCATGTACTATTAATACTTGTCACTAGTTGGCAGTGACAATTCACTTTGAGCTCCCAGTGAATGGGAGAAAGGACACTGTTCTGACACATAACAAATAATCATTTGGGGGGGGTGGGGGGTGGCAAGCCTGCCTTTCTTTTGCCTCTATGTTTAAAGCTAAATGAACTACCAAGAACATTAGCAGACTTACAGGTCCAGAAAGAAGTAATGCAATACATTGGCAGTGGCGGGATAAGACATGCATCTGACTTCGCTCTTTAGCAGGTGTATGCTGAAGATATGCTTTTTCTCAGCATGCAGTCAGGAAAAAGGTGACCTACCCCGCATGGATCATAGCATAGGTCATGCATAGTCAGAAAGCTTTTTTCCCTTTTGGAGCCTCTTACTGTACACAGTTCTTCAACATAAAAGAACAGCTTAATTTACTTAGTTTTTCCATATCGCAAAAGTAACAAACAGCAACATGCAATTCTAGGCCCAGAGCTGAGAATGCACCCAGTGGTCCACGAGCCCATAGAGGAGGAATTCTAATGAGATCTGCAGATGTTTCTTGTGTAGCAGTTGACAGAATTGACGAAGTGTTTTGCTAAGTGAGAAGGAATCATCAGTTTGTGTTCTACACATGTCTGTAGCTAATGACTGGGTGGGTCTAGGTTTCTTAACTGATGCTAGTTAGCAATATGAACATGGGGACGTTTAGTCTTTTTAGAGGACTTTTTAAAAAATGCATTTTATGTACCTTATGAAGACTACACTGTTCTGTAAATTGCTCTTGCAGAGTCTGGTCGTTGGGAAATTTTTTTAACTTTTTAATTGATACAGCATTGAAAAAATCTTAGAACAATGGAAGTACACATTGGCTATTGCCTGTCAAATTGTTTAGTATTTTGGATGCAAAAAAAGACCAAAAAGCGGTCACTTTAACGAAAAGAAAGTGTTTGGGGGTTTTTTGGTCTTCATTATGTTAAAATTTATCTTGGAGCTGGAGGCAGAGGAGTTGTGCAGTGAAAAAATAAAAAAACTCTTGGGAGGAGGGTAATTACAGTTATTAGGCAGTTGGCTAGTCTCTGCGCTTCTACTGTGAAGCTTTTGTCTTTGCAGTGTCTACCTGTCTCACTGGTAATTAGTTGTTTAAGGTCTGAACCCAGGTCTCCCATTTGAAATCAGTGGAAATACTCTCCTTGAATCTTGCCATAAATGTTTGATCCTGTAAGAGCCTTTGATTTATGGGGCTGCTGCTTGTTTCAGTGAGTGTTCTGTGACCATAGAGCTTCCAAGACAAGTATCAAACTGTGGCGGATAGTGTGCATGTTAATTCAGTAGTGTGTTTTGGTTTGGATTTGGTTTTTTTTTTTTTTTTTTTTTTTAAGCGAATGGCTGGAGTGTTACTGTGCTTGTATTAAAGATAAGTACTGGAGTTCAAAACCATAAACCAAGTCACTATCTCAAGAGAGATTAACCACTCCTGCATGACCAATTTTGCAATATATTTAAAGAAACATGATTTTCAAAAGAACAATACATTGCAACAATACATTTGCAACAATATGAGAAGTGTTAGATTCCCATCTTGGGTGCTTACGGAACGCTTTTAACCCAGGTTCGTGAACTGGGTAGTCTGGTTTACTCATCTCTGTAAGAATGATAACTAGGGTTGTATTCTTCATATGAATATTATGAGAAATTTTCCTTCTTAAACATTAGGAAAAATGTTTTGCAAGCTTGCAAAGTTCTTCAAGAGTCCTTAATACTATAGCGGCAAATGCCCAGCCCTTAGACTGTTCAGAAAATAATCCTATGAATATAAAAATTACAAGGGGTCAGAAACAGGATTCCCAAATAGGTTAAATAGGAATTTCACTGAAGGCAGTGAAGCTTTATTTTCCAAGGCAGGTTCCTGTTGAATCATTGAAAAATAGTTTCATCTAGGGTTTTTATTTTTTCAGCTAATGTCGGTTTCAGAAATCTATAGTTCACTGCTGCAACTTTCCCAGATTTGTCTCTTAATTAACTGGCCCACATGATCTCTCACATTCTAGACATCAGAGATTTTTCCTGGAATAAGGAAATATTAAAAAGTTATTTGCAGTCATTCAGTATTTCCTCCCCTAATGGATTCTGTGGCACTTAGCATGCACTTACCTTAGTTTTTATCTCACTGCCCATCGCCCTAGTATCTGAGTTCTTCCCATCAAAAGTAAAATCTCTTTCCCTGAAATGCTGATGATGAGAATGGACAGGTTGTTTGCTTTAGAAAAGCAATAAAAAGAAATCCAAAAAAGCAAAGCTTAATGAAGAGAAGCAGTTGCATTTAGGAGAATTAGTGCTCACAAACCAAGTCGAAAAGATGGGTTTTGTATTTTAGATCTGAAAGAGATAAGGACTTTTTCATTCACTCATTTTCTAGTATCATAGATTTTAAAAGGGGAGAGTCTGTTTTTCCTTTTGGTGATGTAACATAGCTGGTAGGATTTCTTCCAGGCAATTTGGTTATGGTGATCTCTTTGAAAATTGCCGTTGGAGCAGTGCAGGTCCCACAGAAGTTCCCCTCTCTCATGCTAAGACAATTTTCTTTTAATTTACTTTTATGTAAGAAGCCAGGCTCCTGGAAGGGGCTCCAACTGCAGCAGAAAATGGCCATTCTCTAGGTTACTGGAAGCGATAGTCACACTTGCAGTATCTATGTGAAGACTTTGAGGTTTTAAAGACCTCTGTTTTCATTGCCTTTGGATCATGTTGTCTTATACCTGAGGAACTATAGACTCCTATGGAATTTATGGAGCACGTCAAGCCCACGGTTTAAAAGAGAAGTGCCAGATACTGCTTTGAAGACACCTATCAATCTTTTTGCTTGTGAGCCCAATGTTTCCAGTATCTGTGTATTTCTTCTGAGAATTTGTGAGCCTGTCCTTTCAGCAGGTCCTGTAAGCTAAACCTGTCCTATAATCCATCCTTTTCAGCTGGAAGACTGAGGCACAGAGATACTGAGTTGCTTCTCTGAGAAGAGCATCTGCGATAAAAATGGCACTTGAACTCATGTCTCCTGTTCCTTAGTCCTTTGAATTTAACCAAAGCTGCTGCTTTAAACCAAGCCCTTTCTGACCTTTTCAAGAGATCTCAAAAGTTTACTTACCCCTAGGGGTGTTGTGAAGCTTAATTAATGTTTGTAAAGTGCCTTGAGTTCTTTGGATGAAAGTGCTTTGGATTATTAATATTAATAATAACAGATGAGCCCCTGAAACATTCTAGTACAGTAGAATGAATTAACATGAAACAAGCAATCAACAACAACAAATCAAACCAGTAATGCCGTCATAGCCTTGGGCAATGCATACAGCTGGTGGTCTGATAGATGTGACAGATGAATCCGCTGATGTTCTCTTCAGTCATTTCCATTGTAAATTAAACTGTCTCCCACGTCCTCATAAAAGCAGCATTTTAGCCAAAAGTCACCTGCAGCATTAACTTGCTTTTTTCCAGTTGAGGCTTTTTTTTTTTTTTTTAAAAATCATCTTCTACAGGTCATGTTCAGACATGACATAAGCTGATACATAACTTTTTGGGGTATTTTTCGGGGACTTACATAAGCTGTGGCAAATTGTGCACCATTCCCGTAGTCACATTGGCCCATGTACCCAAGGAGAGACTTATTCCTTCTGCAGTGCTTTCACTGCATTTACCTGGTGCATATACTCTTGAGGGAGGGTTGCTCCTTCTACAGAAGTGTCAACAAGCAAAATGGACAAGAAAAATAACAAGAGAAAGGAAGGCACAGAGACTGGATAACTCTGCCAATGCCTTTCAGTATATCAGAGGAAAGGTAGGATATAGGGTCCCTGGTCTGTGTCGAGTATTGCAGGTACTAAGTATGGTATTTCAGCTGTTGTGACCTCCTTTCCTTGCAGAGGAGTGTAAAAGAGCCCAAACATAACTGAGAGTGAAATCCACAGTGCCCTTCTCATATAAGCAGATACCACACTAGTAGAAAACAGTTGCTTCATACTTGCACAATCTTATTTTTCTTTCAGTCCCCTCTTCCTGCTATCATCAAGATGCAATGAGACAATATAAATTTTTGTATATAAATTACAAGCTTAAAAGCTGCCATAACCTAGGTAGATCATAATAAAAATCTGTTATGTAGAAAAATAAATGAGGAAGCCTTAGGGCAATTTCCCTCAGAAAAAGTATGGTAAGGAATATATATCTTCTTGGACTATTGAACAAAGAGTTGGACTGTTAAGAAAAGTGTATTAATGATTTATGCAAGGTTTTTGGAAGAGGGTCTGCTTCTAAGATGCATGTTTTGCATAGTTCTTGTATCAAAGAGCAATTGGTACTACTATAATTGCTATTGGTCATAATGGAGAGATTCATTCCATGGAAAATGCTGAAGTTTCAGGAGAAACTTCGTTTGGTTTTGGAACAAGTTTGAAATTTAACTGAATATGAACACCAAAATGTTTCTACATTGGATTTGTATGGGTGTGTGAAAGAAAAAGAGAACAGGGAAGGAGGGAATGTATATATTCAGTTTTTCCAAGTTAATACCAGTATTCTCCCTGAATTTCTGTGAGACCTGTTCACTGAATTTATATGTACAGCTGGGAATCTGGCAGCCTCATTTGAGAAATATTTTATTTTTTCATTCTGGTAACTTTTGCTTCACTATGTGCAAATATTTTTTGGTTTAGCATGCTTGGCGTTATGCGGGAGCTGACCCTGAATTGTACTGTTTAATTAAGATAACGTATATAGAGTGAAGATCTAACAATGGATGAACAATTATTTTTAACCTTCATGCCTCTTCCTAACAGTTTCTATATCAGCCCTGAATATATAGTTATGAACAACCCTTATTTTCTTTTTGAGGGCTGATTGCTTATCCCATTGGCCGATTTTTCATGTGTTTTTCCAATGTGATCATGCAAAATCAAACATTCACCTGTCCATATGTCATTAAGCTCCATCTGTGTGTGTGTGTCCTGGCCTTGATTCTGTGCCAAATAAGCTCAGTGAGCTTATTGTAATGTGATAGAGCAACACCAAGAAACATGTCTTGATTGGTAATATTTGGGAGAGGCCAAAGCGAGGGACACTTTGTTCTTTGGTTCAATTATCATGAATTGTAGTGAATGAGAGATAAATGCTGCAATGTGGTATAAACAACTGAAAAAGCACTGCTTTTGTATATGTGGGAAGAAATTATTTATTTTTAAGTGTACATGTTTATATCTCTGCTATTCTTATTGCCCAAGGATTGCTCTTGCTCATAGTTACTGCAGGCAGCACCTCATTTTGAAGTGTGCAGAATGCAGTCCCCCTCTCCTTTCGTCACCATCACTCAAGTTGTCACGTACTCTGGAAGTTGAGGTAAAGTGTCCTACAACTGAACAGCCATTCCTGTGCTTTGAAAATGCCTTGTTTCAGCTCTTCTGCACAGCTCTGAAGAGCAGGACTTCACACCACAAAGCGTAAATCCTTCATTACAGTGTTTTCCATTGTGAAATTATTTGCTTGTTGACATATTAGGTCATTTATTTAATGAGACAGGGCAAGCCCTCTGCTGATGCATTTCACCACAAACTGATTGGAAATAAAGTCACTAAAGTGCTGTGGCAAGATATTAAACCTATAATTATGGTAGTGGCCAGCTTTTCACACAAGGCACTGCTGGCAAGCTTGTGGCTTTCTTCACTCAATATTACTTCCAATTTTTTTCTGAAGTCCAGCTTTGCTATAATGCACTATTGTGGGTTATCTATTTCCACAGCCTGATTTAATCTCATTTACATATGCAGTAATATGTATGGTATTTGTTTTCAATTTATTTATTCTTTTTTTGCTATATTAAGGTTTGGCAGCATGTAGTCTAGTTACTTGGTTAGGTTCTTGTTTTTATTGGTTCTAATTCCCACTAATAACCATCCCTATTTTTCCTGCCTTTTAATACTTAAAAATAATAAACTTAATAAGGAAATTCAAAATCAATGCTGATTAGGTCTGTTAATTTTAACTCATATTCCAGATTCCTTTGCTATTTAGTTGACTTTGGCATGTGTGTCTTTGAATTTTAATTTAGTCAAACATATGCCTGTTGATTAAATTGCAAATATGGCATCTCTTATTTGAAGATAGAAATATCAATTTTTGCTTATTTTTGCAATACCCTTTTATGTCTGTTTTGATTAAAATGTAAAGAGTGCAACATGGAGAGACTAAGTGGACTGCCCAAAGTCAAATATCGTGTCTAGAGGGGAAAAGATGGACAAAGGGAAGGACTCAAGAGAATCATGGTCGTCTTGTAGGCACAAACGCTTCATCTGTATTTGATCCATTAGAGAAACGTCTCCTATCCCACTCCCCCTTCTCTGACTTATCCCGATTGTCTTCTGAACAGCTTTATGCTCTTCCCATTACCTCAACGGTCTCTGTACAACCATTTCCATATGCCCACGGTTACCCTTCCATAGATGCAGTCAAAAGACTCCTCAGTTTGCTACTGATTTGCGTCATCTTTTTTCCAAATACATTAGCTAACATATCAGCTAGTAGTTTTTTCTTTTTATTTATCAAGTGATTCAAGGAACTTTTTTCCAAATGTATCTTAGTTAATGTGTATCAATGGTTAGTGCTTTTTCTTTTCTTCTACTGCTGTATGAGTTGCCATGTTAGAGTGACTAAGATTCCCGATAGTTTGATTTTATTCTGTCACAGTATGCAAATCGATTTTTTCCTCTGAGGTCATGCCAACCTGTCCTCTCTGGCCTTTTTTTTTTTTTTTTTTTTTTTAATATAAAGCAATAAATAAATTGAACATGTGCTAGAACAAATGTTGGAAGTCACTTCAGTTACTAGCCAGAATACACACAGACTATGGCAACTGATGTATCCAAAGATGCTTAAGATACAGGTTTATCTTCTACTGATTTGTAAGAAGTTATTTCATATGTATTCATTGAGTTTCCAGTTGGGGAGTTTAATAAAAAGCTGGTCCTTCAGTTCAGCATTTTCTGAAGATCAAGTCCAGCTGGTTTTGGTATTTGAAACAGTTCTGAAGTCACACACACCCACACCACCACCCCCTGTAAACCCAAACCTCAAGTTCCTTTTCAGTCACCTTCTGACAGCAGTCCTAACTTCAGGCACTCAAATGTTTACTAGTTTAAAAAAAAAATAATTGTGGTTTGGGAAGACATTACTGTTATTTTAAACGATTCTGGCCAACACAGATTAGCTTTTAGCAACATCATATTCAGGATAATCAGGATGATTACATGAATATCCAGTGTTTTCTATTTGAATACTAAATAGCCTCAAATTCAGCAAAGGATCTTCCATTGCATTATTGGTAAACTGTTTTTTTTCTTCATTTCTTACTATTTGAATTGCAGGAGAAAAAATAAAGTGGGCTAGGAAGTGTCTGAAGTCAGAAACTTATCCCTGTCCTTCAATTTTGTGGCAAATAATTGGGCCCTGAAGGAATTGGCTGTTCAGTTGTTCTCTCGGCTGTAGTATGTGTATGTTGGCTCTGTTTCTTATAGCTGCCTCACAGCAATACATTTTGGCAGGAGCCCTAAGGACTGACACCTCAGAGGAGGTGGGTGCAAGAATGCTTTAAGTTGAGGGATCAAGTTAATGTGATCCTGAGCCCCATTCAATGGGGATACCCACAAGGGAAAAAACTCTAAACATTGAAGTAAATTCCATTTTACTCTTAGGAAGGTAAATCCACTGACAGGTTTTTATCGTTCACCCTATCCAGCGTTGGCTACATGTCACTCTTACTAGCCTTTAAACCTTTGAGACAAGCTATTTCGCTCTACTAGTGTGTGTATAATAACGTGTCCATATAAGCAGTATGCATTTGGTTTGTTGGGGTTTTGGGGGTTTACTAAGGTGTTGCTGATTAAAATTTAGCTGGAATACAGGGAATTCTTTCACAACAATACTAATTTAGGAGTATAGGTCTCATTTATGAATGTGACTTTGATGCTCGGGAGACCAGAGGGGTTGGCTAGTTCATATGGAGGTCAAGGTAGTAGGGAACAACCGAAGAGATATCTCACTGCTTTCAGGGGCAGTTTACAATACCTGACTACTCCGGCCTAAATGATTTAGGTATGGTAATATTTGCATTCTGTTTCTTGTATGTAAACTCTGCTAACTCTGGGGCTCAGTTTCCTTGATTTGTAAAATGATAGTAATCATTCTACTGCTGATAGATTACAGTAATCGTGTCCCTCCCCTGCACAGTGGGTGTTGATCCTGGTGGAGGGGCGTGCAGGTACTTGATACCAATGGATTACACTTTCCTGGAACCTCGGGAGAATTTAGTTTTCTTACTGCTCAAGTTGTGTTTGAAAATTAAAATGTGACTCTAGACAAACATCTGTATGTAGTCGAAAGCAGAAAATCCTTGATCCTGTATAGTCATCCATTTTCTTCAGTGAGTCGTAGCCCAGCATGACGATCCACTAGCTAGATTCAAAATGTAGGCCTGTTTTAATGCCGAGTATTATAATAAATGGTGAATGTTATTATACATTCAGGTACTTTTACAAACCTCTTTTCATGCAGTTCTTCCATATTTTCAAATAACAACACCCAATTAAGCACTTGAATCAGTGCTGCCCTCAGCAGAGATGTAATTAAGCAGGTGTTTAAATCCCTTGTTAAATTAGTCTCTTATATTTTTTTTTCCTAATCTGCCATTACTATTCCTGTCCAGAAAAATAATGGGAAAACAAATGAATCCCGAAACCCTAGCTTCGGGCTTGTAAGGGTCAAACTATATCAGCCATGCAAAGTAGATCTATGGAATCTAATCAAATTTAAGTGAAACAAAGCAGATTTAAATAGAAACTGCTGGATAACAGCAGTGAATGGCAAAACATAACTTCTCCAGGAAAGAAAAAAGTTAAATGGAATAAAAATCTACTTCCAGAAGGGCATTATGTGGCACTTTTCCCAACTAATGGCTTGACTGCTGTAATTCAGAATGCTCACAAAATGCATACATGGCCTGGCCATAAAGAGAATAGGGAAACAAAGAGGTTGCTAATTCAATTACAAATGTTATAGATCAAGCTCTTTACTATTCATCCGAATGGAAATTTACACTAAATAACATTATCATGAATTGGCTCAGCAACTTAATGGACTAAAACTCTCACATCTAACAGATTGCCTGGTCTCTACTAGGTCTTGAAAATTGTCTCTCTTGTGGATACCTTTAACCAAGCCTCAATATACTCTTGTTATGGAATAAATGAAATAAAGTCACATCATCATTTTCATTACGTTCACTTAGCTAATAGATGCATTAAATAGTTCCTGTGTAAAGTTTGGTCCTGTCATGTTTATGGCCAGGGCAGGAGATACAGGGTCTTTCAGAGGTCCGTACTTTTGGACTTTTCAGAGATGTTTGGTAAGCCAAACATGCAGATTGGAGCCCAATATTTATTTTATTTTATTTATATTTATATATATGTATGTATTTTTTTTTTTTTAGGATACAAAGCATCTCATCTGGGACCCTTGAAAAATTTTCTGGACCATTCCGGTCTTACAAGTTGGTTCTTTTAGATTTCAGTACTATGTAGGTTAATTGAAGTACTTTGGTTTTCATGTTCCTTGGTCTCAAGGCTGCCATGTGTTTCAGACTATTGCATTAATATTCCTTAACGGGGGGGTGTGTGTGTTATGTATCCTGCTATCTAGTTACCAGAACTTGCTGATACTGTTTCCACCAGAACGGTAATGAACACACAGCAAGATTGGCCTTAAGACTATTCGGGACTTAGTAAGGAGGAGCTTATAGCCTTAAGAACATCATATATTGTGAAGGCTTATTTAAAGTAAAAACAGATGGGAGGAAAGGAGTGTGTTTGTATGCAGATGTTAATGTAGATGGGCCCTACTGGTACTGGCTGATGCTGTAGCAGCTCTGCTGGTGCTGTGAAGAAGTAACCTAAAGCTGAGCAAACAAGCCATTTACACATGTTTTAAATAAGTTTCTTCTATGCTGGTTAACCATATTAGTTCAGATTGATTTGGTGGAGCAAATGAATGGTTTGGTAGGAAAGGGTCTCAGATTTCAAGCTAGTATGAAAATTATATCCTGCATGATGTTGGTTCACCCAAAAAATGAGGCTTGTCCATCGTTAGTGCACCTACACTGAACTTCACCATATTTCTAGCATACTTTGGATGGAATCAACTTCTCAGTGGGTTTCTCTGTTCCCACAATGTACGATGCCCATGGCCAGCTAAACTTCTTTCAAAAATTTGGTTTGGGATTTTGGTGTCTTCTGCTTTGGGAAGTGAGTAGGACTAGCTCTCTGAAGGCAGCTGGGATTCCTTAGCCTTGAGAAGAGAAAGCTTAGGGGGCTCTTATCAGCATGTTATCTGATGGGAGGGAGTAAAAACGATGGAGACAGACTCTTCTGAGTGGTATCCAGTCACAAGACAAGAGGTACTGTGTAAAACTTGAAATACAGGAAATTCCATTTAAACATAAGAAAAACCTCTTTATTGTGAGAGTGGCTAAACACTGCAACATATTTCCCGGAGAGGCTGTGGAGTCTCCAACCTTGGAGATATTCAAAACCTCACTGGACATGGTCATGGGCAGCCTGCTCTAGCTCATCCTGCTTCGAGCAGGGGTTTGGACTGGACAATTTCCAGAGGTCACTTCCAAACCACAACTATTCTGTGGCTCCGAGACTTAAGAACCTAATCCATATTGAAAGGCAATGAAGATAAGTGTCCTCGACTGTTAAATGGCTTTTGAAAATGAGTGTCAAGCTCCTCAATCAGTTACAATGCTGAGCGGAGGAGTAATGTAATAGCCTGAAAAAAATTGTGTTCAAGTTCTGCCCACCCTTCAAAAAGCTTAAACGTAAATGTATGGTTCCGGTGCCTGATACAAAACACCTCAAAACTTTTTTAGTATGTTTTTAAATCCCTGAAATGCTTCCATTTGTACATCTATTACTTAACTCTTAAAATAGCCTTAATTCTTTTTTGTTGAATTTTGAATCCTAGATGAAGTAGCAAAATAAGACATTTCTGCTTAGTTCCATGATTATTAAATATAGACTGTGAAATACTATTGATGAAGAGTTCATTGCTTAAAAGGTTACTTTCCTAAAAATAAGAAGGAACCAAGCAATGTTTGCTCTGCCAAGGCTCATTTCTTCTGCCTACAAGGGACAATAAGCATGCGATTTGAAAGGTCATTGGTTCTTTTGTATGCTAATAAACAATTAGTATGGCTGGGGGGAAGATGTGGCATCAACTTCTTTAGAATGTATTTCTGAGCAAATTAGCCATTCATGACAAGTTAAGAATACTGCGGCTAACATCTCCTGGATGATTTCTCAGCCATCATTTCAGTCTCTGTGAAAATATTGCTGTTTAATCAGCTCTGGCTAACAATTATTTTTCTCCTTGACAAGCACCTTCTGGGACTTCAGTTCACCCCTGAGATTATTATTTTTTTTTTATTGTAACATTTTATAGCCGATAAGGAAAAAGGATTTAGAAAAAGAAAATAACTGACTTTTCCTTCCAGGCAGTTATGATGTTGTATGCATATGAAATATATGTGCATAGAATCTAAATTTGATGTTACTCCAGTCATTTTATTGCAGTGGTAGCGGTGGAGTTTCACACATTCTCGTAATTGCAATCCTCCCCCCTTACCCTCCCGCCCCCTCAGACACACACACACTGCTGCCACACAAAAACTGACCATCTGGTCAACATTTAGAAAGCAAAATAACTGTGATTGTGGATGGAGGCACCTAACTTGCTCAATGCCAGATACTGCAGTTTAAATAGTACCCACAAAAGACTTGATCTTCCTATTTCTGAATTGCTCCGGAACATCTGCAGGCTAGCAATCAATTTTATTTTTTTTCCTAATCATTGGAAAACACATTTTAGACTTCCTGGAATGACTTTCACCTGTCCTATTTCTTTACTTGGCTTTCATATTAGTTCTGCCTGCCATTTTTTGGATGCCAGGGGATATTCTCTTACTAAGTTTCCAGAATACAGGAACATTGAGTCAGGATTCTTTTTTTTTCCAAATGGCAGAAAAGCTGCTGCTGCACGAATAAGTGCAACTAAGTTGGGTGGCTGGGAAAGCACAGTGTGGTAAGCAGGTAGGCTCCAAGCATGCTTTCTGCCTGTAGTCGGGTTTCTTGTTAGAGTTACTTTGGGGAAGGGGGGGGGCTTGGAAACCCATATAAATCTGCAACTCCTCTTGCTCCCAAGAGCCTCTAGCTGACATTGTCCTTCTTGCTCTGTCCCCAAGCTTTCTGCAGCATGCTGCAGGGTCCAAACTTTTCAGCTCAGAAGTCCCAGGAGGATTACCCAGCACAACGTTTATCCCGGGCTTAGGAAGTACGCGTCTCTGAACATGGCAGAAAATGGGGTATGTATGCAGTGCATTTTTTTCCTAGATGTGAGGTGAGCTTTGTATATTCTAATCCCAAGTGGAAGAACGAGCTGTGCATGCACTAGAGCTGGACAGAGTGGAATGACTTCTACTGTGCCTGAGAAATCTTAGACAAATGCTGAAAAGTTAGCAAACCTGCCTGGTGAAATGATAGGGCAGAAAACTTGCACATATTCAGGTGAATGTGCACACAGGTGTTTTCCAGTTACATCGTGGTAGAAATAGAAAGTCCTCAGTTAGCAATATCTTTGTTGAAAGTACACAACAGTTGGCTGGAGTCAAGGAGACGACTACTGCCAGTCTAGCACTTTATCTTCTGCAATTAGTACAACTACAAATACTGCTCAAGACAAACACTAGAAATAATGGTCATTACCTTTTGAATAGTTTCATATCTCCTTCTTTATGCAGCTCCTTTAGTCAACAAAAATATTTAGGTACTTAAGTACACTGCACCTCTTGTTTGTGGGACATGCTTGTATAGCATCAACATAGGATCAAAAATAGTTTTAGCTGCTTCTGTTACATTGAAGCTTACAGTTTACAATTGTATGTTGATGGTATGGGGGTCTGACTTCTCTTGCTTGTCTATGTTTATTTTTAATTAACTTTTTTATTGTTTTCAGCATACAAAGCAATCAAGTTACAGCAGTTAGAGAACATTAGTGAACAGAGATACAATCCTCCATAACAGTAAACAAGGGAACATTTCTTAGCAAGGTTGGCACAACTAGCTACCATATGTGAAAGCATTACATTGCACATAGGGCATGATTGATGGCATATAAGCCACCAAAAGAAATAAATGACTGGGGGAAGAGTCCCTCATTAAACAGCATTTCGTAAATGAATTAACTTGCTAAACGTGATATGCAAGAGGTACAAAGAAATTGTTCTAAATGCCAAAAGAACTTTCCCAAATCCTCATAATAAAATCTGAATTTAGATTTCATTTATAAATAGGTTTTAAAGGATTAATACAACAGTGAACAGGCTATTGATTTTCCATCTTAGGAATGATTTTGAGATTGCTAAAAGTTTGCATGTGAAGAAGATTTTCAAACTTCTTGTAAAACTGGAGGGTGTGGGAGGGCAGAGGCAAACACACAGAGGCTTGACCAACATTCATCCCCTAAACAGCATGTTGATCCCAGCACTTCTGTGGCAGTGGAAGACTGAACTTCAAGTCCTTGTGCAATTTGATTCAGACTGCTTGGCTTCTATGCTCAATCTAGCTAATACATACTTATTAGCTACCTTAATAAATTTTTATTTATAGGTTTGAAGACTAGAAGAGACCATTCAATCATTTTGTCTGACCTCTTTTACAAAGTAGGTCACAGAATTGTCATATTAATGTCAATTGATTGCTGTAATTAAGGGATTGAATCAGTGAAGACATTGCTTAGAACCATGGATTGTACTCACATCTAATAACTTTCCTAGATGGACTACTACTGATGCTGCGACTATGCTAATAAAATCTGTTTATCATTGATAAACTAGTCCTAGAATCTCTTTTTCATGAATAATAGCTCTAAAAGTGAATTTAGAGATGGTTAAAGGCTGCCTTTAATTTTGAATACTGTATGTCCAGCTTAAAGTAGTCTAGGCCTTATTTCAAACGTATTACTCCCAAATCTAACTCAAGTCAGTAAGTGCTCATTATCTGCACAGGCTCCAAAGACTAGGCACAAGGTACTTTGTGCTGTACAGTCACTGAAGAGTGAACTGAAAATCTAGAAATGGAGCTGGAAAATAGAAGGAATTTTCATCCTGAGATTTTGAAATTTTATTTCTCCCCAAAACAAAATGGCCAAGGAGGTTACTTTAGAATTTTCTACGTCACAAAACTGTTTGCAGTATGTTGATTTGTCCTTTCCTGTGTCTTAGAATATAATCTTGAAACATAATGGTTAGGATGAAAGTTCTGAATTAGCCAGAAACAACTTGATTCTTGGATGGTTCTTCCTAATGAAAAGCCAGGTTAAAAACTTTTCCTTCTGCTTTGGGTAGAGGCAGCCTGTGAAAATTAATTTACACTGTTCTCTTATATGTTCCTTCAGCATTTATGATACTGGCAAGGGTCAAATGTGCATGTGAATGTGGTGCTGGACAACGTGTCTCGACCTTGGACATCTGAGGGAGCAGTTTTGGTGTTGAGAGGTCAGTTACGGCTCAGTGCTTGCTTTAATTCTGGGTGCCTTTGCTAAGAATGACAAGAGTTGCCTAAATTGGCGAGATGTTCTGGTGCTTTTTTTTATATATCAGTATGTCAACTGGGAAATCACCCGAAACTAACGTATCTGATACAGGACATCTCAGAGCTCTTCTTCTTAACTTTCTGCCTGACCCAGATCTGAACTGATGAGCTAGTATTTAAACACTTGGTAATAATCACCAACCTCCACATTATCCAGGAATTATAATTGAAAGACAACTACTCTGGGTGCTTACTCACAAGCCTTTTTTAATGGGGTTTTGTCTCCTGATCATGTGTCTGTAGAATTTAGTTGAAAACTAAATGCTGTGGAATATTTACATTACACCCCCGAGTTTCATTGAGCAGAGAGCACTTTTCAATTCAAGAGTGAGCTGCAAAGCTTAAACCAGGCAAAGAATTCATTATTTTAATGATAATCATTTACACTTGCATGGGAGCTTTCATCCAAGAAAATATCATGTTAGAATTTTCCATTCATAGTCTCTCCAAGATGGGGTAATTTCACCTTGATAAGTACATGTATTATATTTGCCTTTGCTGTTTGGGAAGGAAAAAACGAAGATTATTATAGTTTGTACAGTTGAGTGTTTATTATAGAAATATTTTGCATTTCTATTGTAGTTATCTTAAAATCTAAATGTGGTTTTGAAATACTAGTTTAAACCTATCAATACCCCTAATATGTAAAATTAGTCCACTGCTGTATATTTGGGGAAATTGAGGTAATAACCTCCTGGGTCTATTCTGTTTCTTAGTGGTTTTTTTTTTTTTTTCTATTCAAAGTAAATTGAAGCAGTAAGTAATTAAGCATCTCTGGAAATCAGGTCCCATTACTGAGATCAAATCTAGCGGTCCAACGCAACTGTGTCCTCAAATATAAAATCTTTTCTCTTAAAAGGGACTTCTCATCTGCTTAAAATGACTCATTTGCTTAAGTGATTTGTTGAATGCAGAGGGTATGCCTAATGTTTTGTTGAACTGGAGGGCACGTCTGTGGCAAAACTAGGGATGGATGGAACTGTGCAGCTCTTATTCTTAGGGCCTGATCCGACACGCCTCATAGACAGTGGAGATTTCTTCCATAATTTCAGTCAAGCTCTTAATATCTTCTTCTATATGCAATGCTGAATATCTTTCTTTTCTTCCCATACGTGGTAAATGGAGCCAATTTTGCCTCTTGATGTGTAATAAATTCCCCATACAGAAGCTCTGTTTTCTTTCAGCTATTGTCTTTTTGGAGGCTCTGCATAAATACAAAAAAGCTTATTTCTAATTTTATCTTTTTTTCTTAACACAATTCTCTGTGCACTATTTACTTGTTTAAAAAATGAAATTGTTTTTTTTTCCTTTCCCAAAAAGCTGTGGGGAACCTTTCATTTAAACATGTGTAAGCAGCATAAGGCAGACCAATAACACAAAGTCAAAGCCATTTCATAGAAAGTGTTTCAGAAATGCTGATTGATCTAAATGAGCTTAGAAAGCATTTTACAGAGAAAATATCCAAAATACAGGATGGATTGCAAGATACATTCACTTAGTAATATGTTAATACAGGGTTTCGTTGCTGGATTTATGTATCAGTTTTAACTACTAGTCTTGATTATGTCATAAAGATTTTGTGGAGTATTGTTGTTTTGTTTTTTTTTTTCTTTGACAGTAATCTACTTAATTAACTGGTGGTTGGTGGTTGGGAGTGACAAATCTTGATCAAACTTAAAACTTTTAATGTATTCCAATTAGTGGATGGATATGACATTATTACGTCTATGTTTGTCATTATCACAAGTGTTCCACTGCTTTAAAAAAACCCAACGCTTTGGTCCTACAAACCTTAGAAAACACTCTAATGTTACCACTAAAGACGAAACGGTCAAAGCAATTAATCATTTTATTCTACTTGGCAAAGAAAGAAATAATATGTTTTCGTTATTTGTTTTCACACGCACATCGAGTAAATATATTAAAAAAACCTCCAAAAGATAATGTTGGACTACCTACAGGAATTCATTCAGCACAGTAATATTTAATGCCTTGGGTTAAGGGATTTGTTATTGCTACATCTGGAAAAACATGGAGTAGTTATTTTTCATATTTTCATGAGGGTAACTGAGGTACTGTAGTGATTAAAGGTAGTGTTTATTTATTAAAGAAGGTGGTTACCACTCAGCAGTGTGTAGCCACTGGTCCAGGGAATCAGCTCTCCAGTAGACATCTTTGGATTGTCTAATGCAGTGGGATTCTGTTCCTTGACCAGAAATACAAATACTCCACAGATTGTCCAAAGGTATTCCAACACGCATTTCACCCAGGAAATCCCGGTTTTGCATGTTCAGACAGATTTTTCAGAATAGTGTTCAGCCCTCTTTGGAAGAACCATCTTTACATCTGAATATTTAAGCCACTGTTGCAGGAAGGTGGCTGTCACCTCAGAATTTTTCTGCCAACTAACTTGGGAGGAGAGCCTTAACAGTTCAAGGATTATGTTGTATATCTTTGTCAGCAAGCAGCATCTGTCAGAGAAGCCAGTCTGTTGAATTCCAGCAAATATGCCTAGTAATGTCAATCCAGAGACCAAGGTTCAAGAGGGACTTAAAACAAATATGTGGACATAACATTAACTAAAGCTCTTCATTACTTGCAAGATAAGTTTATTTCTCCCTATCCCCACTTCTTTCCTTGCTTTCTTTCCACCAGTGCCCTTATTAATGAACTGTGAAAGCTGACATTTCCAATAAGGAACAATTAAATCTGAAACTAAATTAAATGAAGTAATTCATTTACAAAATAATAGCTAACTAGCGTGAGGGTGGTGAAAAATGATTGCAAGTCCTGGGGAAAAAAAAAAAAGTAAATTAAGTCTGACTACATTAATGTTCTTTAAATACTTCTGCTGCTCAGAAAATTAAATGAGAAACATCTTATTAGCTATCTTACATATAAGGTAGTACTGTGTATATTCAGCATGACAAGTATTACAGGACAGAAATCCTTCATAGATGTCAGTGTAAATAAGGTACTTAAATTCTTAACTTTCAGCACCCTTTTCTTGCCATGCTACAGCACCCTCTCTGTATAGAGGTACTATACAGCAGGTCTGGAGCAAGGAATGTAACGTAATAAGTGAATTTAACCTTATAATGCTAGTGAAAGGCAGTAATGATGGCCCTTCCAGCCTTCAAAATGTTTCAATAAGGCTCTAAGGCTTTTTAATCCAGGTAACAGGGTAATAGGCATTGTCTTTGGATGTTTGAGTTGAAGGTAGTTAACCACATCGCAGTATTTTCTCAGCACTGATGGAAGGGATTTGCTGGGTCCTTCCCTGTTTCAATAGTGTGGAAAGTGCTCGCAGAATAAGGACAGAAGCAAGAACTCATTCTAGGGGAGTTGATTCAGCAAATACTGTGGACAGTCCTCCAGACAATTGACTTTTTCAGCCTGTTATACTTTATAAGAATACAATTCACTTGAAACATCAGTTGCTCAAGCCTTAAGTATGTCTGCCTCATTTACGGTGTTCTGATGGCTTTACGTGGATGTGGGATTTTTTTCCTGTATGAGAAACTTCAGCCAAGGAGCTACATTTTTGGGAGCTAGTAATCCACAACTGATACTAGGTTATTTCACATAAAATCCAGCCACTCACACTTGTTGCCTTTGCAGTTGGATTTTTCAGGCTGTCCTTCCAACATACACCCAACATGTTGATCCCTTTAAAACCAAACCCAAACAAGATATGCAAACACTGTAGGAGCATAATGGAAAAGAACACACATTACTTGATTTTAAGGGAAGGCTGATTTCCTGTGACCAATGCCAGCTTAAGGTTTGCCATGCTACTTAATGCGTTTTTATTTAAAAATGCTTTTTAAGTTTATCTGTGAATCTCTGAAGGCTCAAGTTAATTCTGCAAGCAATTATTCTTATGGGGATTTGTAGTAGAATTCACAGCTCTTCCGTAAGAATTTGAGTTTTAGTTGAATTAATCTAAAAAACTCTAACCTTCTTGCATACATTCTCCAAAACTCTGTGTGCTCCGCCACTCCCCCCCCCCCCAGGCTGAGGAATATTTAAAAAGGAGAATTGGAAGGAGATTTGGACCCAGGTTGAAAAAAGCATTGATTTCCTCAGTTATACTTAAGGCCCTTTACTTTTGTAAAACAAATAACCTGAATAAACATGTCAGAGAAGATTAAAACCTCATTAAAAAGTGTAAACAGAGTGCAAAGAGGGAGAGAAGAAAAAAAAAAGCTTAGCTGAATTGAATAATGGTAATAATAAAATCACTAAACAATATTGCTAGTTAAAAGTCCTGTTAAAGTGAATGTACCGTTGAGATGGGAAGCAGAGCTGCTGTTATCTAACACTCAGGACGGAGATTTCTTTTCAATAATTTGATAACATTTTAATGAATAAATTAATAACATTATCCAGGAAATGGAGTTCATAGATAAAGTCAATTCCTCGCCAGTTCCCAAATCTAATCAGAGAAGTTCTGTTCGGGGATGGTCAGCAATGATGCATGTGTTCAGCAATATTTTTCCCTGCCCACCTAGAAAGAGACACAACTGCTGAGGCTACCATTATGGCACTGCATGCATAAGAGTTTTACTTCACAATATTAATGCAAATTATGGCTTTAAGGCTGGCAATTATGCATTTTTATTTTACTGAGGTGAGCAGGATTGTTGCATATATGCTTTAAAAATGCTAAAGAAAACAACTCTATCTTCTTTTTAAGTGACGTACTTTTAAAGACAAATTTGCAGAAAAAGAGAAATATTACTTGTTATAGAGGAAGCACTTTAGCAGATTTTGAGAACGGGATGAAGTTGTGTTAATGTATTGCCAGTGCGTAAGATCTATTCTCAAGATTTTTAATTTAAATGGGTAAGGGAGGGGGAAAGGAGTGGAGGGGAGAAGTTAATGAAGGGCAGGGCAAAATGAGTGCAGAGGAGTAACGTTTCCATAGCAAATGACAGGATCAGGAGAAGGAATTATATTTTTGAATTTAAGGTAAAATTTAATGCAAGAGGAGTACTGGAATCTGACTTAGCACAAGTACCTTGTGATTATCACCTTTGTTTCACTTTGACAGAAGACTGCAACTGTAAATACTGTAATTGTCTGCCTGGCCTTTCAGTCAAGATCAAGCACTGGAATTTTAATAATAAGACCTTTATTCAAGGCTCCAGAGATACCTGGGATAGTGATGAATGAGCGTGTATGCCTTCACAGCAGAGTTCTGTGTATGCGAGGGTGCTAGCTTGAGTGCCAGAAAGAGGATAGCTGTTAATAGTTCACTTGAGCTAATTAGCCCTGGTTCTTTCTTTTAGCTTATGAAGGCATTGTGTGATGTAGACAATCTCGTGATGCCACAACATCATTTATAACACAGTGCCCCGACAGCACTCATCATTTCAACAGCCCACCTGACATCTGGAGAAAACTCCTCTGTATCCTTTCGTAATAACAGGATGTAATCCTCATCCTCTCCAAAATATTTGTCAGATAGCTGCTCTTTGTCTAATATGATCCATGTGCTGTCAGACTGCTTCCTATTTTTTCCCTTCACCGGGTCTCCCTAATAAGGCTTTACAAACCAGACCCAGGCAGTGCATCCAACGGTGTTAGTGAAACAGCGGTACGGAGAAGACTAGCCTTGACACGGGACAACTGCAGCAAGGAAGCTGCTCCGGTGCAGGAACAAACTGGTGCTGTCGATGCAGTCTAAGTCACTGCAGCTCTTACACTGACAGGTCTTACGTGGTTTGCTCTTCGTGAGTGCTTTTCTTCATGCAGTTCTCTCTCTCACGTACTCTATACACATCGTGATTCTCAAGCTGTAATGCTAAATACAGAACATTACTTCAGCCAATGTTGAAATTTATTTAGTATTTCTGCCCTGATTGAGGAAGGTGTTTTTCCACTTACTTTCACTGCTTGAGAAAGCTACCTGGAGCCTGTCTGCTTAAAACACCTCACAAAGGTGGGTAGCTGCATTTCATACAAAACCCAGGGAGGTTTCCTGCAGAACTCGCCCAGGATTACAGAGATAACATGCTTGAAGAGAAATCAAACCTGTGTTTAGGCATTCCTCTTCCAGAGATTCACCTACTCAATCATAGTTCCCAAACCTTTTAGATATGATTCCCACAATCCTCCTGATGAAGCAGTCCACTTCAAAATGCAATCGTCTTATATAACAGGACGTATTACTCCTCACTAGGAATATCGTATTCCAGAACTTACAGATTGCTTTTTGCTCCTTCAGACATGTTTGGTGTGAAAGGACGTTGGAAGTCTCTCTTTCCAAGCCAGGAGAACTGTACTTGCCTCATATTGTGAAGTATAGCAAGTTCCCTGCCCCGGGATGAGGGTTCTGTTTATATATAAGAGATTTATTTTCCAGCCCCAGTTAAGTATATTAACGTAAATGCTGTTGTTACACTTGTGCCCTGTAGACATGACTAGTTCTCTAGGGAGAGCGAGAGAGACAAAGGCGCGTATAATAATTTGTTTTTCACTAATGACAGCAATAGATTTGCCTTGATCTGCTTAACGGTATTCATTTCCTGCTAATAAGTCACTGTATTTAAGTTTATTCCAGGAGTTTATATAGATCGCAAGCTGCTCAGACTTGATTAGCAAGATGTCTCAAATATGATGCTGCAAATGGATCAGTCTGTATTTGGGTGATTTTCAGGCTCCGCTAGGTTAAATTTTATTAAAATGAAAACTCCGTGGTAAGTGCATTTAAGCAAAAGGTCAAAGTCTTGCCTGCATTTGAGAAGGTATTGCGAAACAGAAAGCTAGTTCGCGTTTTTCTTTCTGGGGCCGAGTGGGTAACTGTAAATTTTTAGAGCAGCACAGCCTGCTCTGATTTACTTCACCTGCCAGAGGCTGCAAGGGGATTTTATAATTGCCGGGGACTGCCAGGACAGGGGCTCGTGTGAGCGCCAGGAGTCCTCTTCCCTCCACCGCCTTCAGCCCGCACGTTCGGGCTGAAGAACATACTTTATTCCACCTCTTGGCATCTGCAGGTTGAGCCCGCAGGAGGAAAATAAAGCCGGGCCGGTACCAGAGCAGCGCAGCTGCGGCGGGCGAAGGCGGTTTGAATTCAAACCCTGACGGGTGAGCGTGGTTCCCCACGGCTCCAACGGCCTGTCCGCGGGGCCTGCCCCGCCGGCGGAGGGGAGAGGGCTGGTGGCGGTGCGGGGGTGTTTCTGGAAGGGGAGCGCGCTGCCCGGCGAGCGGTGAACCAGCGGGCAGCCTCCGTCCCGAGGAGGCGGCGACGGGCGGGAGCGTGCCTGCGCGCAGGGAGCGCGCGCCTACGCGTGTCGTCTTCCAACGTGGTCGTCCGTGAGAGAAAGGAAAACTTCCCTGTGTTCCTGAAAGCGGTGCTGCAAAGAGGGAGGAGAACCCTCTTTGAGTGTGGAGATGTGGGTTGGGAAAGGTGTTGAGTGGAAACTTTCTCCAGACAGGAGAGGAAATTTGTGTTTTGGAAGTGCTGGACAAAATGGCTGCTTGGAGGAAAGGCTGAAGGCCTTGCTGCCTTGATTTTATCCTTCCCTTTGGAGTTCGTTAGCCTCGCTGCCTGATTTTATCCTTCCCCTTGGAGTTAGTTAGCCTTATACCGACCAAGAGCTCAGCCAGAGCTCAGTTTGAGCAAAGCATGATGAGTATTGCATTGTCGTTTAATGAGAAGCGGGGTCAGCCTGGTTCATCGTGGGCTTGTCTGAAAACAGTAAATATCAGCACTGTGAAAAGTAATGAAAGTGGCTTTTTTTCACAGAGGCCCTCTGCAGCAAAACAATAGTAGCTCTTCTCTGTCCTGCTGCTATTTATTGCCTACCTTCGACTTCTCTTGTCCTTCTGTTAAATGTTTCTGTTTGTATAACTGTGAAAATCCTGGTCAGCGTTACTAGTTTCTTATGACTCTTGCCATAAAGTTATGTGCTTTTTATGTTAAAGACTTTATAGCTGTGTGATTGTGGGGAAGTTTATTTTCATTTTAAAATATGTCCTGAGTCCTGGTGGCTGCCAGGGATGGCTCAAATACTTAGTAGAAGTTGTTTTCTGGAACAGAAGGCAAAGCAATACCTAACACTACATGTTAGTAATAGAGTAAAAACTAGCATGAAAGCCATGGGAAACTTCAGGATATAGTACTGAGGTAAAATACTTAGAAGAGGAACAAAAACCCTGTTCTGATCTTTCATAAGGAGATACCAGGGCTAATTAGGAAAGAAAGGGAATGGACAAATTAAAGATGGTTGCACAGACTGAGTAATTCATGTAACTTAAGTTATGGTAACGTTCCAGTTTATACTGGGGATATGTGATGATAATAGTAAAAACCTTACCAAAAAAAAAAAAAATTGCCAATTTTTTTTTCCTTTCTTCCCCCCCCCCCCCCCCCCGCCCCAGCTCATCTTTGCAATGCGGAGAGGAAAGATGGTTTTGAGCCAGAGAGGATGTAGGATGATGCTACTTGATAAGGTAAGACTCTCTTCATACAGGAGAAAACAAATGAGTTTATGCCTTCCAGAGTCTAGAAATTAGATGGCACTTCATATTGCTTTTTTAAAACAGATGTGGTCTGCAATACCCAACGAGAAATACTTTATTTGGCTTCAATTAAGAGAGCTTATTCTATTTTATGAAGGAACGAGATATCAGATTTTGTAGTTACGAGGTTTATTTATGCACACTTAAAGTAATTTTTGCATGTTAATGCTATTTTGAGATTTTTGTGAACATGTCCTCAGCCACAGAAATGCTACGTGATGTTGGAAGAATGGATCTCCTGTTAATTATAGTGAAGGGTATCTGAAGTAGTTCAAACTTGAAAATGGTGTACTAGAAAGGGTCTGCGTTTTTGTGGGTGTTGGCAAGATTTAGCTTTCAGGCTTTGGGTTGATAAGAACAGCAAGTCTTCGGTGCTAACTTTTACTTATCTTCTTGCTTCAACTTAACAGAGATGTATTTTATCATTGCAAGGCTGGAAATTGTGGCTAAAATTGAGACGATACTGAATGGACCATGTAATGACTGCAACTGCTTCTGCTTGTCTTTTCCTTAGAATTAGAAGGAATACAAAGTACAAACCAATACATTTACTAATTTTACCCAATTGTGTGCTATACAAGAAAACAAAAAAAAAGAGTTAAATCTTCCCAAAAGATCATCTTTGTTCTTTTTAATATTGGAAATTGGCTTACTTTTCAGTTGCTCCTTTTTTTATCAAATATTGCAGAGTTCTGCTAGAAGGAGCAGAACTGCAATAATCTGTGTGAGTCTTGAAAGAACAGCCTTAGCTAATGTTGAAGCTGCGTTCTGTGTAGTAGTCTGTGGTGGGGAGTCCTTTGGGCTGAAAATTGAAACTGCAGGTGTGTTGAAAATTGGTTTTGGGAGTTTGCATCTTGTAGCCTGGCTTGGATGAGTCAGTTGTGGACATTGGAAGCCTAATTACTGGCCTAGAAAACAGGTTGATAATGATGCAGAAATGGTAGTGATGCAGCATCCAAATGAAAATAATTAGCATATTTGCCTTGCTACTTAAGTCATTTATTCCCTAATCAGCTGTCCCGGAAGCTCCTTTTCCCATAGATGTATAAATTTACCCAAGGATTTTGGGTATTAGTATTAGCAACATTAATATTGTTGTTGATTAAGCTTGGACAGGACTTACGAATAGAGACTGGAAGTATGGCACAGAAAGTTGGAAAAATACTGAAAAAATGCAATAGAAGGGAATGTTGCTGGCTATTTGGATCCAGTTGTAAACTTATGTGCGTGTCAGCTTTTTGTTTGCTTTGTATTCTCTTAGGAAAAAAATGCAGTGCTGCAATAATTATTTAAAAGCCTGGTTATTTTTATAAGTGCCTACTAACCTAAGTTCAATTAAAAACACAGAACTGGAAGCCTGGGGTTAATCTTTGCCTCTCTTTCTGGCCTTTAGGAGTCAAGTAAATTGTGGTCAGGACTAGATGCGAAATGCCAATGAATCCACATTTGGAAACAGATTTTAATGAGCAGCTAGTACTCAGTGTTGTTGGGACAGCTATGGGTAAACGTGCTGACATGAAAGTCTAGTTACATGGGTCTTAGTTTTGGTCCTGTTAGTGTTAATTTTGAAACATCGGTAGAGGAGGACAAACCTTTTACTTCGCTACCTCTATGGGAGTTTGAAAGCTTAGGTTTGATGTTTGTATTAATTTTAAGGCTCTGTTGCAAGCACAAATATTTCTTGCATAAAATATTCAGCATTGTCTATTAAATATTTTAGAACAACCATAAACTTTTATCAGTCACTTTAATTGACAGGCTCCTTTAGTTCTTTTTTTGTTCTGAATAATTAAATCTTTCTACCTTCATAAAAAAAAACAACCACCAAACCTCTCAAAACCTGTAAATGTTCTTACTATGTTCCGTCCCTCGGCAGTTGCCTGTCCTCAGAGTTTCTCTTTGCCTTATGGCCTCAAGAAAAAATTTCACTGACTGCTTTCCTGAAGTTTTTAGGTCTTGCAAGAACTCTCATCCCCCAGTGGTCCTTCTCCTGTCGGTATTTCACACTTCAAACCAGTGAGACAGGAGTGCTCTTACTTTAGTGTTAGGCTTTAGTCTTTGCATAGTACCTACTGTTCTGTGAGAAGAATAATTAGCAGTAACGTTTGAATTCACATGGATCCTGCATTCTCTGCAGGGGGTTAGCAAAGAATCAAACCCGTCTGCTTGGTGTAATGATTTGGGTTTTAGAAAATCTAAATAAAACTCTGGTCTTGCAAGCAGGTCTGTGAGCATTGTGCCTTGTGCCTCTGGAGGATTCCTATTGATTTCACTTGAGGATCCCAGGTCTACTCAAAGAACGAATGCCTTGATGTGCAGCTTACTGGTTGAGAGGCAAACAAGTGACATTTTGGTCCAGTCTTGCAGTTACCTTATACATTGTATCAGATATATTGTCTCTTGGTTTTGTCCTATGTTTTCTGGTACAGCTGTTGAATAATGTAGTTGTGTTTCTGGTCCTTTCAAAAATTCTATGCTTAAGAGATAATAAATAACTAACCATATATTAAATTCCTAAGATACTTTGACATGTTGCCCAACATAGTAAGCTCAGTTCGGTATCTTCCTTCTACTTCCAGGTGCTTAAGAGGAAATGATATATTGCTTACTACTTGTTGAAGGCTTTGCTCCTTGTCAGGGTACTTGGTCTTGGTCAAGTTGTGAGACTTGGTTGAAGCAAACAACCTGCAATGCTTTCTCGCTATGATTCTCGAAGAGGAATTTTTAAATGGAGGTCCTGCTTTGAGGTAGGAAGTAATCCTTGATTATCCTATCAGAAGTACAGCTCTGTAAATAATTACTAGATATAGAATAGTACAAAACAATGCTTATTTCACTAAGTACCATGAAATTTAAAGAATGTGTAATGGGAATGTGGGCTGTAATGAGTAAAAATGCAGCAGCAATGGAAGCCATGGTGACAATGATGAGAGGAATCTCGGAGAAGAAATCTATGATTTTGGCAGTGGCAGCAATAGTTCTGGAGAAAGACTGCAGCCTCTTGCACACTGGCACCCCAGATTGAGCGTAGGAGAGGAGCATCCTATTCTGGACCTGTTGTTAATGTGGAAGTAATGCTGAATGCCTAATGCAGAATTCAGGTTTGCTATGGCTTTGGCTGCTGTTTGAGACACACTGGCATACAGTTAGCACCAGTTACATCACTCTGGCTTATCTAAACGTAAATTTGTTTTCCTTCATCTGCTTAATAACCTCTCATGCTTTCTCAGAGAAATGGTCTTTAAAAAAAAAAAAAAAAGGCTACTTGTGGACACTTTAATAAAATGTAAGAATTAATAGTATTTGCAGTAACTTACCTCATTTGGGTCTACCTGAAACTGAAGCATGGTAAGCCTTGGGCTGGCCAAGAGGTATGATTTTGTATGGTTGATATTGTGGATGACAAAGGGCCTTTTTTTTTTTTTTTTTTTTTCTGGACTGTTTTTTTTTCACCCCCAATTCCAAACACATCTGAAGAAAGCCCAGGGTTCCTGAATTAGATTTTAGTGCTTATTCTGCAGTCCACGCTTGCTTTGTATAATACAGGTGAAAAAAGCTTCTGTTGCTATAATATAAAAAGTAATCTTGGTTTTGGTGTAAATAGATAATAGCTGCATAGTATTTAGTTCGGTGACTCAGTTCCTTAGCAAATAAACCTCTAGTCTCAATTCTGTGCCTGGTAGCACTGAGAGATTGCGGCTGCAAAAAAAATCCACTTGTACCTTACTCTTAACAGGTCATGACACTAAATCAGCCTTTCAAAAGTAATTAGGAATCTTCTCATTTTTATATGCGTGTGGTGACTTGGAACTGTTTGACTCCATTTGTCCCTGTCTGTTTATACCACAGTGGGCTGCTAAACATTTTGTTGTGTATTTTGTAAACACAGGTAATCTGTGTCTGTAGTATTTAGCATTCTCTGTATGAAATTACATCAAATGTTCAAGTGTGGGGAATTTCCTTGTTTCTTTGTTGTTGTTTTTGGGGAAAGAGAAATTCTTCAGGGTGTTTTCTGTATGTGGTGAGATCCTGCTCTTTCTGCCTGCAGCTGTTTTTCCGGACTTAAAACAAACAAACAAAATGGCAAAAAGAAAACCTTATTTATTGTCTGTAATTAGGATCCCGGAAAATAATGGGGAATGAAGGAAAGCTATTAAAATAACTCACAAATGCAAATATAATTCAATGCATGTCAACTATGTAGCAAATACTGTGTTATTGAGTCTTAGTTCAGATGCCATCCAAGGTCAGAAATACCCAAAGAGGTGGATAGACACTGCATAATGACATACTTCTGAGACAACAGTAATTAAACAACTTCAGTTATTCTTGTTTTATTATGCAAACAGTATTATCCAGCTTATTTTTTCAGATGTATTGGGTAACTCGGGCCCTCTCGATGTAGAGTTGTTTCCTGTAGGTTCAGGAAAGAGTTTCACTTAAGCAGTGTTTCTTTAAGACTTGGATTCCCTTCTTCCCTTTCCTGCTCTAGTTCTTGTATTGTCTTTATTCTTGTGGTGTCTAAGTGAGTGCAAGCTTGAAGTAAAATCTTGACCCTGTTCAAGTTGATGAGAGTTTTGTCATTGGCTGAAAAAAAAATAGGATTTAATGTTTAATGATTATTAGAGCATCAGACTCGATTCCTGTTGAGAAAAACGTTTCTTATCCCTGCTGGTTCCAATGTCAGTGACCTTCCTTCCTGTCCTCAAAATCCCATCATCCACAAAAATAAGTACATAAATACATTAGTTGAGGGAAGTTGGGAAATAAATGCATCCTCTAGTGGATCTCGAAGTGTTTGTCTTTCCTTATCAGCCCCATAATGATAGTGCAGCGATGGCAGCTTAATGATAGCAGCCCCAATGACGCCATTCAGTGCCAAAGAGGTGAAGATTGCACATTTTATTTTGGAAAATAATTATGCAGCTAATTACAGCACTTGACTTTCGTCCTTCCCTTCCCTGTGTTCTTGGGGAGGCTGGTTTGCTCAGCTTGCAAAAGACTGCGTCAGTTATTCTAAAGGTCAAAAGACTCTCGTATTATGATTTGTAATTGCTAGTAATAGTGAATAAAATAAACACAGCATCATTTTGGATCATTTAACTCATTGCTTAACTTCTGTGTTACTAACGCTATTCTATTGTGTGACTATTAGTACATACTTATCCAAGTGGTTGAAAGAGGAGAAGTAAACCAGAAGTTGAGATCTGAACTCTTCTGTAATTCTTCTGAGAAATTTTGAATCTGAATTCAAAATGTAGTGATCAGACCTAATGATGCAGAGCATGTCTTAGACGTCTTAGGACCATTTTTTAAAAAGTATGCAACTGTCTACTAATGGCACAATTGAATTTCAGAGCAAAGCAACTGCAATAGTATTTCAAAAGTACCATAGCTGAGGAATCTTAGTAGATTTTGACTCTGTATGGCTTTGAGATCTCAACTGGCTTGCTAAGAATTAAGAGTATGCTTGTATTGAAGTAAGCAAGCCATAATACATGTTTTGTACAGTTTTCTTCTTCTTTTTTCTGCCCCTCCTCCCAAAACCCTGCATGACAGCTATGGAGATGGGTGCCCCCCTCCCCTTTACTTACACCGTCGTTCTTGGAGAACTCAAGGCCAAATACAATTTCCATCCTTTATCCTCTGGTCAACTATTCAATCCCAGGTTGTATAATTACTCTGGCTTCAGAATGCAGCATGTTCCCTCACACTTCAGGTCAGCTGTAAGTCTTGATTCAGTCTGATTCATTGCAATTTGCATAATCTCCTCAGCCCTCTATATTTCATTTAGACACCAAAGATTTAGTTTAGTTACAGTCCTGTGTCATTTATCATTTACTTGTCTTCTTTCAGAGTTTGATTTAATCCCTTTGGTTTACTTTAAAAGACTGATTTCTTATCCGCACAGTGCTTTATTCCATTGTGATTTTCAAGCCTTTGTATTTTCTATCTGGATCTTCCTTATTGTGATATTTATTTTATACCTAGAGATAAACCTGCCTTCATCTATGATCTTAAAGAAAGTCATAAATTTAACAAGCAGTGTCTAGGCCAGAAACCTGTAGAGGGACATTTCTGTACTGATGATGTTTTTGCTGGTGCTTTTTCTGACAATTGCCATGCTAATGTTTCATTGTAGGTAGTCACTATGAACTTGTTTGGAATCCAGGATTTATGTCTGATCCTGTCACTGAGTAACTACATGACCAGAGGCATGCAGTTCACTTTTGTCTCTTATGCTTTGTCTAATTTTTTTTGAAGATACTTGCTTTTTGAGCGTAGCACACTGCAGTTGTACATTTAGTTTACAGCATACAGCAAAGTTATACCTAACTATCTGATAATGCCAAAACGCTTGAACAAATGGTGGCTTATAGCATTTGCACAAGATACTTTTGTCTGGGTAAATTTTCTGGATCTGGTTTTCTTTATTATTGCCTGGCAAATATAACAAACTATCTTACTAAGAGTTTTCTTTTTAATGGGAAAATGTATGTACGTTACTGATTTGTAGAAGTTTTTTCCTAATAATATGAACCTTCCACTTAAGCACTTTACCGTAGCCAAGCAAGGTTTTCTTTGTACTTTTTTGTCTTTAAAAAAAATATTCCAGGCTAAGAAGAGCAATATTAGAGAAACAATGGTCCCAATTCATTCCTCCTTAATTAATGGATTTTTCTGTGCAATTTCTGATCTAAAATAAAAATCTAACTACTGTACTGTACCTTGCATCTACCAATTTAAGAACATGATGGATCAGATGAGATCATTAATAAAGGTCTACCTTTGTCAGCAGTCCCACTTCTGACAGCGTCAAATACTTGATGGTAAGGAAAAATAATATGAGACTAGGACAAATACAGAATAGTGAGTGATCCTTTTCCTGAAACTTCTCCCCAGCTTCTGTGAAATAGCGGTTCAGAAACTTCAGGAGGTGAAGGTGGCATCTAGACAATTGTGTTTTTATTACCTCGCAGTTGATGCTGTGAGTGAATCTGTCCTTTAGGAATTTGCCCAATCTCTTTTTAAATCCCATACTGTCTTCTATTTATTTTTAAATTGCTGTTTGGTAATTTCTCTGCATGGCTCAAATATTTGCAAGGCTACATTAAAAATCATGGAAATTATCTGCTTTATGGTCTTCGGAGGTTTGTGATTCAAATCCTTTTTTTGCAGTTATGGGGACTGAAAGCATCCTTTTTTCCACCTCCTATTCAAAGAACTCTGCAGCTTGGGCTTTAATAATATATTAAGTCACATGGCAATGGAATCACAAGAGATTCAGTAACACTAAAGAAGAAGAAGAAAAAAGGAAAAAAGAGTACCTTTATAGCACTCCTATATAAGTCTATTGTAAATCACAGCGCCAAAAATGCCTACCATGTTCTTGAAACAACTAGTAGACTGCCTCTCCTTGTGACAGCTCAATCTCATGCTATCTCTTATGTATCCATGGTAAATATTTGTATTGTAAAACAGTATTTTATTGGAGGAAAAGAAGCCTGGCTGGTTTGGCATGGGGAATTGAGGGTAGCTTATTTAAGTCTTCAAAAATGTAAAAGGCTTCTGCAGTAAGGGAGGGAAGAGTCCATTTTCCATGCTTATAAGCAATCAGACCAGAAGTATTGGGTCTGAACTACCTCAAGGGAGGCTCGATGCAGAGGTCAGAAGCAGCTCTGTATCTGTAAGACTAGCTAAATACCAGACTGGCTGGAGCGTACTGTAATTATACACACATGATGCACATACACATTTTTCATATGGTTTTAAGTGGAAAACAGTCGACTGGAGGAGGGGAAGGTGTTGTCTCTTTAAGATAGTCAAGCAGGCAAGTTTATAACATTTTGTTGCTAATAATTCAGTGTTTCCTGGTGTACGTGACGACTGATGCTTTCCATTTTGAACTGACAAAGCAACTTGTTTTTGCAGACTGTCTTAGGCTGGTGAGCATTTATAGGTGTGAACGTTTCAAAAGCAGACTTCTGCTTTGTCTTTGTTGCCGTACACAAGTGCCCTGTAAGAAGCTGACAGTGTAGTTACAATTTCTTTAGGATAATTGGTATAGCATGCTTAGACTGTCAGATACTAGCCTGCTTTATCTTTGACAGCGTTTTTCAGTTTCTGCTGTCAACATATCAGTTGTGTTCCTTGGTATGGATGGATTGAGCAATTTTGTAGGCACAGAATGCTGTTTTCTCTAGTGCCTTTTGATACCATGTTTTTTCAGGCTACCTCATCTTATTGGGTTGGGATACAGGTGGAAAGCTGTTGGTAACAGTTCATCCATTTCATAGCATTAATATGTATCTAGATAATCGCACTGCTGTGGGCATCACCAAATGTAACTAGCGGGGGGAAAGTGTTCTTGTTCAGTCACTGAGGCGGTGGTATTGTATTCTTGACTTCTCTATGCGAGTTTTCATGTATTAGAATTACTACATTGACAAGGTACTATGCGTAGGAACGAAGCTGGTGATGCATAGTACACCCACAGGCAAGACTCCTATACAAAGAAGTGGGATGGTGTTAGTGTTGCTGTGTTTACTCTGGGGGCCTCTCTTATCGCAAGTGATGACAGCTCTTCATAATCCTGACCAGAGTAGCTAAATCCTCATGAAAATGAGATGAAACTGAGATCCTTCCCTTTGTGGAGGAAGAGTACAAAGCCTGTTTGCTTCCAAATACTATTTGTTTTATAAAAATCTAGTGCCTTTATTACCAGAGTAGTGTGTAGCTGTTTTGCTGGTTCTTTGCTGAGGATGAATTTCGGAATGACTGCAAAACAAATGTGTGTGTCGGAACACTCTCTAATTCAAACCTGTTTCATGATTATTTTGGACAGCCACGTTGGGAATTTTTCTGAAGTCTGTTCTTTAGTTTATCTAATTCCCATAGGAGGAAGATGAATATTGGGTAGTGTTGAAAAGATCAGTTCATTCTTCCAAGTGAACTTATGTTAAAGCATCTTGCTTAAGAGAATAAATGAGGTGTCATAACCTGAACCCATACAGAATGTGGCCAGAATGTTAATGATCTAGCATTGTTTTTCACTTGTGTCGTATGAACTCAAAGTACGTATTAGCTTTCAGCTTCCACTGGCTCTACCATAAAAATGAAATCTAACACTCTTAAGTCTAACTTTCCAAGTGCTAACCTTCTTAACTGGCCTACTGCTTTACCTACTGCTGAGTCATAGATGCGGATAAAGGAGATAAACTCATCCCTTTCATGTTTGTCACTGAGAGGCATCTAAGCTCACCACTGCCTGGGAAAAAGGGTGTGTTTCTCTGTGCCTGTAGAATGCAGCCTTGGAAATAATTTGTAACACACGACTGCCTTTTGTCAGTTGGTCTGACAAAAGGCAAAACTGTTCTGTGTGCTTCTGCACATTGTTTAGAAACATTTCTTTGTTACAATTTAAGAAATTAAAGAGTTTAAATGGCAGAAGTTGTAGGTCGTTCCTGAAACTCCTGCAAGTAGAGTTTTGAGTATTGCTCAAATGCGCCATTTTTAATGGGTTAAAACTGCTATTAACAGCTTCATCCAAGTTCTTTCGCATGGCAAATTTTGTCCGGCTCAGACTTTATTTTTTTATTTAATTTACAATCATCTGGTGAAAGTCTGCACTAGCATTCTATCTAGACTCTATTTAATATGCACCAGAATTATTGTATTTGATATATATCAATTTTAAATCTGTTTCAACACAACCTTGAATGCCTTTCTGGCAGTATATCACTTCATCAGTCTAGCTTAACTAGAGCTGCTTTTTCATTTTTTATTGCCCCCATAAAATCTAGGAATGGAACACTTCGATTTTTCTAGCAGTAATTTTTATTACTTTTAGCCTTTTTTTTTAAGTACTTGTCAGTGAGATACAGTACTTTGTACAGAGTATATTTTTCAGCTATGCATTATATTTTTATTTCAATTTATTTTAGACAGAATGTATAGCATACATCTAAATAATACCTATGGTAGTTCAAATGAGTGTATTATGAATGTAATTAGAATGAATATAAACTCGGTTCATCCACCAGGATTGGTGTATTTCAGTTGCCTGCCTCTAGTCATAGTCACTTTCAAGTAAGGCTTGAAAGGATAACTCATGTTGTAGTTTTAATGCTGCACATAAAATCATATTGCAACACAGGAGGGGGAAATGAATTTATTGCAATTTTTATGTTTTTATTTTAATTTTTAGGTTTTTCTAGATTTTTCCCTGGAGTGTGTTATTGCACTGCTTCTTATTTTTTCCCCTAAGAACATAGAAATTGCCATATTAGATCAGACTAGTGATCTGTCTAGCCAGAGTCTGTCTTAACAGGAATGTGCGCCGAGCGCATTAAAGAGGATTGTAAAGGCCTACAATAGGCCTCTGCAGAAACAGTTGTTGAAAAAAAAGTCCCTGATGGAAAAGTCTGTTCTGCTCACCATTAATTCAACATTACTCTGAGCTCCAAAGTATTTGCGTTCCTGTCCTTTTGTCTAAAAAAATATAGTTTTGTTTGCTGCTCCCTTCTGCACTGTGTCTGATCACAGTAGCTGCAAGGAATAGGACATGTAGCATAGTCTGTCTTTTGTTCTGTCACTGTTCTAGATGTCTTGTGGGCACATTATTTCATCCTTCTGAGCCTTGGTTGTTTCTTTTATAAAATCGGGTAAATGATACAGATTATCTTTCTGTGAAAAGGTTTTGAGACCTATACGTGAAAAATGCTGCAGAAGTTCTAGTAGTGCTGTTACGCTTAAGATACAGTTACATTTTTAGCACAATTCAGATACTATATGTGTTTGTGTGTTTCTGTGAAGTTCTTTGTCTTAGTCTGATGATGTCATGATACGTTCTACAGCCAACTGGTGTACACTCTGAGGAAAATTTTTTCATTAGTGGAAGTTCTCATTTCCTGAAAGTTTAGGAGGGGGGAGTACAAAGGAAAGAAGAAAAAGATTTTGCTCTTCAGTCAGTTGAAATTATATACGTAGCAGTTAGTGTTCATTTTAGAACATGCTTTTGTGCTGTATACATTCATAATGCTAAGCAAGAACCTATGTAACCTGAGTTTAAAGTTTCCATAAGAAAAGAAAACTGTGACCATGTATGTCTAAACAGCGTTCCTCAACTGTATAGTAAGTGTCCCCTCGTTATTCTCATTCTGTTTAACGAATATGAATAATACATTTTAAATATTACCTATAATAATTGAACGTGAGGGAAGAACAGGAACACTTTTCTAATTAGGGCTTTTGAATGACATTGGAAAAGGGTTCTGGGTTAAATCATCTTTCCTTGCTCTGGGTTGAATTAGCATAGATTTAATGCCAGTGATAATTTTATGCAATTGTGAGATCAGTAGTTTAATGCATCTGGCAGTGAGACAGGGATTTTCTTTCTCTGACAGCACTGAATAAACCCCTGTAATCCTTTTCTTTTAGCTCTTACACCCATCCAGACTTCAGCTTAATGAAAGGCCAAAGAAATCAGGAGTCTGCTGAGCATCTATGCCTCAAGCACAGGCAGAATGAGATGCTATCTTAGCATTTTTTGTGGTTCAGAATCATTAAAAAGACTAATGGCTGGATTGGAGGGCTAAGTTTACATTTCCACCTCCTGTGTATTGCAGAAGGCTCCCATCATTGTAAAGTGTATATATTGACTTAGTACTCTAACAGCCTGCTACAGCAAAATTGAAAATAAAACAAGATAATCTGGACCAGTTGTGATTTTGTCATTTTACTTCAAAATATATTCACATCACTACATTATAGCTGGACCGCAAAATAATGAACTCCAACACAGGTGCCATTTAATTTTAAGGAGAATGGGATAGGATGTGTTAAAACAGCCTTTGAAGGGAAGTCATTTACAATGTAAGTCCACAGGTTTTAGTGATTGTACAAAACCTAAGAACCGTGCAGTATAATTTTTGAGTACAGTTTTACTGGCATGATATTTGTTAGCTCTTTATATGCCTATAAAGCTAGGTGTATCTCTGTTGAGTGTCATAGAATCTGTATGTATCACGATGTCTATATCAGTCAGTTTGTATGAAAGTCCAGATAAGGTATTACTGTTGGTTTGGGTCATGATCCAATTTAATAACAGTAGAGAAGAACCCACTATCTGGGTTTGGTGAAGTCTAAATTTGGCTTGGAACCTAATGAGTGTTGGACTAGATTCTAAATAAAGGGATGACACAAAAGGACTTGCAATCTTGTGGAGTTCAGAACTCTGCATGTGTGCCACAGACTTTGTTTTAAACCAGTGTGTGCTCAGTTCTGCCATAGTTCCCAGCCCAAATGAATTCAGCGTTGTCTTCACTTTGCAAAGGTGAGCATGGACATATGGTGACCTTTCCACTTAGTTTCTCCTGAAATTATGAGAAATCGGGTAGGTAGGACAAGATTTGTGCTTGTGTTTAGAAAGGTGTCTGTTCCTTCAGGAGCTTAGTGTTTTGACTATTGTAAAAAGACAACTCTATGTTCTCATAAGGACAAAGCCAAGTAGTAATGTATACTTGACTTTGATTTTAGACCCCTTTGAGGAACATTTGCTCTGAAGGTCCAGTCTCAACTGAGTTATTAATCTAATGAAAAGTTGCCCATAAGTGCCGTTTTTACATGATTGTCCAATATTTTCCCCGAGTTATTGTCATTGCTAATTGTATCAGTTCCTTTTCTGACCTTAAATTCTTGTCCTCGGAAGAGTCTCATGACAGCATGTTTCACAGCTCGCTTCTGTTTTATGAAAATGTATTACTTCTTATCTGGAAAGTTGAATAGAGATGTAATCTCATCCATGTCTTCTTGAGAGCCTAAACAGCTATCTTTTTCCTCCAAATTTAGCACTTGAATAACACCAAAACACTGCATGTGTTACAAGCATTAGGGCAGCCTTATACCTGAAGAGTAGTATGTTGGCTTTTTTAGTCTCAGTAACAACTGTGCTTACGTTTCTACAGAAAATGTTAGACCTTTAACATCTGTGATTTTATGTTGGGACTTTCGATATTGTACTTATCTTGACCATATAGACAAGTTTAGTGCTATTGTCTTGATCTCTTAACAGTCAACTAATGTGATTTCACTGTAATCCTCGTAAGTTATAACCTAATGATAACACTGACCAAAATCAGAAAAAGGTATATCAGAAATGAATCAGGTTTATTGAAGTTAATTCTAGAACTGTTTTTGTTAATAAATGGTGAATTTGAATCAGAGTGATTGGGGGGGGCAGTTTTGGGTAGGGATAGCTGTGAAGGTTTGTATGCAAATGGGGCTGAACACTTTATTTTCTGTTTGTTCTATAGAAAATGTGCTATGGTCCATGTCAAGAATAAACAGCTGCTGCTGAAAGTTCACATAACCAAAATACAATGTGCAGTGGGCGTTAGGATTTGTAAAGCATAGTAAATGCATAACTAAGTCCATGAGATCAGAGCACCAAAATCCCAATCTTTACACAGTGAAGGCTCAGCTTGTTGGTGATATACTGTGAAGTAATAGTTAAACCTCAGTAGATTGATTCTAGTTCTTTTAATCTGAGTAAAAAGCAGGTAGAGTAATGGGAGCTTTCCAAAACTCAGAGGAAAGTTGTGAATGTATTCCTTTGTGAAGAGGGGTAGATAGAGACTTCAGATATGCACAATAAAGCTTGATCCCCCCAAGTTTAAATAAAATACTGTATTTTAATAAAGCATTGAAGAATAAAGGCCGTTTGGGAGCTGCATTGAAGCTGTTGTTAGCTGCCAGCTCAGAAGAAGCACAGAAGACTTGCTTTGATTAATACATCAGACTTCAGACGTTTCTCATTGCTTGTTTAGCCTTATTCTTAAGTATCAAAAGAGCCTGTTCACACAAGGGTTTGTTTATTTACAAGGATTATACTTGTTAACTGACAGTTTAAAAGGAATTAAATAGGCCTCCAACATTGATAGGCTAGCATTAAAGAGAGTATTAAATGCTGACCTTGGATTCAGTTAAAGGCCTTCTTTTCCCTTCCCTGCTATCCACTAGTCTGGAGAAGGGATGGAAGTTTAAATATGCCAGAGTTGATAATCGTTACACAATTGTACATGATTGAAATAAAATTTCCACTGAAAATGAGTATAGATGTTTTAAGGGATGATTGTAGACCACTGTGATCCCAGGGAGATTTGCCACTGATGCTCATAGCATAGCAGCAGGATGAAAGCTCTTTTTACGCAAGGTGTTTACATGAATCTCTTCTGGACTTTATATTCAGCACCCAAAAACATTGTCAGAAGCTCTTCCATTCACCTAAAAGAAGTGGAATGAGGGAAGACTTTAACAGGAAGGGTCTTTAAAATAGTCCTGGTAGAAAAACTTCCATGTGACAAGAAGAAAAAAAGTCTTATAAGAGATGTGACTGAGGTCACAGTGTAACATAAAATACAACACTGAGCAGGGCAAACCTGTGGAAGAACATTGTACCCAGGGGTTGCTAAGGGGAATAAAGACAGCTACTGTTAGCTGAGCATCTGTGAGAATTTGGCCTTGAGAAGAGCAGCACAGGTCATAGAAAAGCAGCTAAAATGGAAACTGGGCTTTTTTAATGTAAGAAAACAGTTAAAAATGTGCTGGCTACTCTTTTTCTGGTCAGTATTTTGGGTTTCTTTTTTGGTGGAACAGTTTTACAGGGCAAAAAGTTTTGATACTGATGGACCTCAGAATACGTTAGTGTTACTTTTTCAGTGCAAAAGTTATGGAAATTCAAAACCTTCTGTTTCAAATGTGATATACTGTACCATACTTTAGTATAATAGGATTTATCATTATAAAGAAACTGGTATGTTTCCACAGGTTTTTTTGATGCAAGTGGAAATACTTCTCTATTTTGTCCAGCATTTTTTCAAGTTTCAACATTTTGTCCTGATTAGGATGAAAATACATTTTGACATGACCGTAAATGAAAATCATATTTGACCATTACTTCCAACTATCTTCGTGTAGTACCTTCTTACTGCAATACAGCTGTGTGAAAAGGTCACATTGGAAACGTCTTCTATGATGAAACAATATGTGAAGGAGAACTCCTCAGGGGAGCAGGTGACATTAATGGGAAATGTAAAATGCTACATTAATATGCTGGAGTTTGGTGTGTGTGTGTGTTTCTTGTTGTGGTTTTTTTTTAGGTATGAAGGACTGCAAAGTACCCCTTAAAGCAAGTTCTTGAATAAGTATGTTTTTAGCCTACAAAAGGAAGGGGGAGAGGAGGGGAAATGTTAGCTGAAGATTAATAGGAAATTTTCATTACTTTAATTAAAAACAAGTAAGACACATTTGCAAATCAGTGAGTACATTTGGAAATCTCAACTTTTGGTCTGTGTTCCTCTTGGCTACAAAGTAGCATCACAGTTCCACTACATTTTCTGTTCAGACAGGCCCTGCTTGCACATGTTGCATATTTGAGGAATAGCTTTATTATATTCCATGGTGTATTTTCAGATCTTAGTTTTATTTCCATGTAGTGAAAGGCTTCTCCCCCTGCCACCCAGTCTAAAACCTGTATTTTTCAAGACAAATCATTTACCATAGCAACAGACTTTTTTTTTTTTTTAATAAAAAAGTAATGGGGTTCCGATAGTAGAAGGTAATACAAAGAAGTCTAGGAGAATTTGTATAAGGAGCATTGTGGTGCGTTATTATTGTCATCATCTCCTACTTACATGACTGCTTTTTCGTACTGCTTTAGATGCCTTGAAGTTCCAGTCAGGAAAGAAAATTCTGTTGTGCTTGGCACTGTACCTATGTGGAGTATAATCTAAGGACAGTCTCACTTGGAAATGATGTCTGTGTTTTTCATATGCAAACAGCAAAATGGTCAGACGCTAAGTGGGAGGCCTCGAGATGGTCCAAATCTGGTAGTGACTGGTTCTCCACTTGCCTGTTCTGGGTTTTACAGGGATGTAAGTCTGTTGATACAGACGAATTTATTTCCAAAAATATGATGACAGAATTGGATCGGCTCTCTTCCCTGCTTGTTCTTGTTCACTCATTACTTTGTCCTTAACCAATCAAATTCTCATCATTTTTTTTTTTTTGAATTAGCAAGATAAACTCAGTAAAGGCTGAGTGTCAGCCCTGGACTTTAACACACACATGTAGTGTTCTCATCCCTGTGCTGCGTTATATGGGAAGACATGGGCATTGTTTGAAAATTTAGATGCATAACTATTCAGTATTCTAGAAGTTAAACCCAGTGGTATTTGCTAACTGCAATATTTTCATCGTATCTTCCACATGAAAAGATTATTCATTTATTTCCCCCAATTTGCAGCTCCAGGTGTTGTCTGACCTTGGCAAGTCTTTTATTGTTTCTCCATGTTTTCAGCTTTTCTGAATAGAGAAGAAAACACTGTATCCTGCAACAACCTAAAAATACAGAAACATTCTGAAAGCCTTTTAAAAGTAATAATTTCTCTTTTTTCCTAAGTATGATGGTATAGTTTAGTATTTTTATGTGGGCTTGACTATAATATTTGGATGCACAGTGCTGACTGTTCTGTACTTAAATATTCAAATGGTATTAATATCTATATGACTAGGACTTGGGACACCTCATTTCTATTCCTGGTTCAACTGTTGTCCTGCTGTGTGACAGCACACAAAACAACAGTCCTGTAGATAAAATGATGATAATGTTCACTTTCTTCATACTACGATCTGTAGATGAAAAGCTCAATGCTCAGTCATGTTACAATAATTGTGACACTGAGCAAGAGTAAATGGAAATGTACTTGTGGGAGGTGGGTAGGATCTGTTTAGAACCTGGTGCAAATGCATAAACACAAAGTTGTCTTGTGTGCTGGATCATGGGGAGCCTTCATAGAGATGAGAAATTGTGCCAGATGTGAACCAAATAACAAGTTTGTTATGAAGACTTTTTTTTCATTTTAAATTGCTTCACTGGTTTCCACTGCAGCATTGCAACTGCCAACTGGCATTAGTGAGCTTTGGAGTAGTTCTAAGGTGGGCTATGATACTGAATCCTGCATTTTAAGAGCAATTAAGATGTTAAAAAAATGATAACGGACTCTCTTCCCACTGGTATATCTTGAACTTTGTCTCCCATCTGTCAGTCTTGGGCGTATTGTCTATAATGTAAGGCATTATTAGACAGCCAAGGCCATTTTATCTGGGAAGGATTTTTCCTGGCATATACAGAAAGAAAAGCCTGTAATGTTCTTAATCCTTCAAAAATGACGCATTCCTGAAGAAAGGGAGAAAAAACCCCTACCTGCCTCTGTGTGTGTATGTACGTACATGCTTTTCTAGAGAGCTTTAAGTGGAAGGATTCTATGAAATAACATGCAATTCATATAGTAAAACACTATCTAAATATTTATAAGTTGACAAGACTGACCTTTCTCACGTTAAAAATGTCACCTTCTCAAGACCTAAAACAAGCCACTAACGAAAACTGCACTCTAACTGATTCTTGAGCAGAAAAATCCATCCTTTTAATCCTTCCATTGTATTTCCTTGCACAGTCAGGGAAAATTACCACTATTTCAGGGGACTGTAATTTGTATAGTTATCATGCAAGTATAAAACTGTTAAATTCCTTTCTTCCCCTGCTCCAGTATAATACTTCAGGATCATTTTATTTGTTTTCCTCGCCCAGACTAGAAAGCAGTCCTGCACAGAGGGAGACGTGCAAGTCTGACAGAAGAAATGTATTCCAATTGTCAGGATGTCAGCACAAGGCTGGGGAACCAGGGCGTAATTTTTAGCACTGTCACATAATTCCAGGATGATCCTGGGCAAGCCTTTCTCTACAGATTTGTTGATTGATAATATTGCAGTATACTACAATTCAATATATGGGAATTCATATACAAGATACAAAATGTCTAATGTTCTCTGGCTGAGCAAAGCAGAACAGAACAAATAATGGCTAAATATTTCTTTGCTAGGTAAAGAAAAGTTTTGGATTTCTTAGAGGACAGAAGAAAGGGAATGCTAGCTGAAAAACGTAGCAGTTTGATTCATGCTGTCAAACCGCATTTAAACCCATCTGGGTTTTTTCTATTTTTAAAGTGTTTTTTTAATCATTGTATTTAAATTTTCCCCGGAACAGATGCTTCCAAATAAAAAGGTTTTGGGTTTTTTTTTTTTTTTTGGGGGCAGCTATGTCGCTTGGAAATAGCGTATTGCAAAATACGAGTAAACTATAATTGCTAATTTTCCTGTGAGACATT
>JANHGO010000027.1:51362865-51409435 GCA_024606505.1 Aquila spilogaster
GGGGGGGTTTGGAGTGGAAAAACGGGACTTCAGAAAGGCTGCAGGCACCGGGGGGGGGGGGGGGATTTGCAAAAGGCCCTTTGGGGGCAGCCTGGGAAATGCAGGTTGTGTGGTGCTGCTCCTGGAAGGGATTCCCTCGCCGGGGGTCGCTCCTTGGGGCTGGGATGGGGGAGCGCCGATGGCTTGCTGCTTGGGTCTGAGCGGCAGTGTGCTTCCCGAAGCATCGCTTGCTGGTGGGCAGCGTGGCATCAGGCTGGGAAGTTCACCCGCGGTGAAGCTGGGGTATGGGAGGGCTGCTTGGAGCGCCCGGTGGGGAGATGGGGTGCTGCCTTGGGGTGTGAACCAGCATCCGTGGGAGAGCTCTGCTGGGGTTGGGGGGCAAAGCGTGGGAGGCAGCAGAATGCCCCGTGTTGTTCATCTTCCGCTCCAAATTCTGGCTATTATTTCAGTAGGGCTCGGTAAACCCTACTTTGGTGCAGCAGTATATGGGGTACGGAGGGCCGCGGTGATGGGTTTGCCATAGGGATGGGGATGGGGGCCGGGAGTGTGGGTCCTGGGCACCGCGTGGGGTTTTGGTCCCGGTCTGGGACGCAGCTAATTGGGTTGCAGAGAGCGTGGTTGGAACTTGGAGTCTTGTTCCCCTTTGGCAGGAAGCGCGGATGCTTCAAACCGTGCTTTTGTCCCGATTTCGGGGAAAAATGTAGTTCTTCAGGGTTGTAATCACAAAATGGAAATGCTCCTCCTTCCTCTTGCTCCATCCGCAGGAAATACAGTTGAAATTGATTGGACTTAGCAAACAATCAGCGTTCATCCTTGAGAAATATTTTCATCGTAGGAGCGTTCATCCTTGGGAAATGATTTGCTGGCCAAGTCAGATCAAGTGCTCTCCAGGGCAGGGACTCCCCATCCCCGTACCAGGGGGACGGAGGTGGGAGCCATAGTGGGAGCTCTGGGGCTTTCTGTTCCAGCGGATCTTAATTATAGTGGTTAGAGGAGACCCCTCCTCTTGTTTTACCCCACTAAATACCCACGTAAGCGTGGAGACGTGCGCAGCAGGCACGGAGAACCCCCGTTGTATCTCCTTGCCTGCAGGCACGCACCCATCTTTTATCTTTCTCAGGAGATCCATTTCCCTCTGATGCACAGATCGTGTGGAGCCCATAAATAAATGGATGCTGAGTTGTGATGCTTCTGTTGTAGCGGCGATGCTGACACAGTCTCGTGGGCTGGTTTTGGGGCTGGATGCAATCTGTTGGTGATGGTTTGGGGATGGGTACCGACTTGGGCTGATGATGGGGATGATGACGCTCCGGCTTTGGGGAACGGTGCTTTCTCTCCCGCTGCCCTCGTGCCGATCCCGTTTATTTCCAGGCTGTATATAGGGATGCGTTGGGGCCAGGAATGCTGGGAAGAAATGGTTAAACCGGAGGGTCGGGATGTTTTCCCACACCGTGAATGGTGGGGGAACACAGAACGCGTATTGAATCGGAGGGAAGTAATAACGCTTCTAATTTTCCTGTGTGATTTAATAAAAATGTAAATTGACTTCGGGTGGATGACTCACTATGGAGGGTGGTGTCGATCAAGATTAATTGGCGGCTGCATGAAACCAGTTGGGCTTTGTTCCTTCCCCTCAAAGGCAACTGGAATTCCTCCACCGTAATAACGATGCGATGTCCCGGACGGGGGCTGCGCGGTGCCTGCCCCAAAGCCATGGGGTGAGGGGGTCCCGGGGAGGCAGCCCCATGGGGTCGGGTCTTGCTGGTGGCACGGTGTGGGATGTCATCGTCCCACTGCCACCAAGTGTGCCAGGACACTGCACTCTGACCCGAGTTCAGCTCTGGACACTAATGGATTACAAATAACGGTAATAAATTACAGGAGATGGGATAATCTACCTACTGTAATGTTGTATTACCGTGACTGTTAGTTATATATTAATGTATAATTGTATTACATGAGCTACATATGCATAAAGTTCATGCTTCAGGGCCTCAGCCAGCCTTTAACTCTCTGTGGTTCACAAGGAAACGTGGGTCGGGGCTGATTTCCCCTGGCATCTTCTGCCTGGGCATCTCGTTTTGCAAAGGTTGCTCAAGGAAAGGGGGGTCCCCGTGGTCCCCCAGTTACCTGTGTCCCCATTTCGCTTTGGTTTGCACCTGAACACGCGCAGTGCCGGATGGCTCCCGGCTGGTGCTTGGTGTGACCAAGACCCAGTTCTGTCGGAAGTAATGAAAGGAGAGCCCTTTCCTTCAGTTATTTTTAATGCACTGAACGCTGTGATGGTTCTGCTCCAGCTCTCGTAAATGGGAGCGAGCCGCTGTTGGGTCGCAGAGCTGCCCTGTGCCCCCTGCTCCCCACCACGGCTCGGAGGGCAGAGGGGCTGTGAGCTGCAGGGGGGGTGGGGTGGAGGTGCCCCATCCCTTGCCCTGGGAATTCTGCTCCCACGTGGGATGGGGAGCACACAGCCACTGCTGCACCCCAGTGCAGCGCTAATGTGCCCACGGCGTTGCTTGGAGCGGTGATTTCAGCGTAGGAGTGGGATATGCACGCTGCAAGGAAGGTGCGGTTCTTGTCCCTGTATGAAATGGGGGCCGGAAGCCCCATTGCTTGGCTCATACCCCCCTTTGTGCATTTTTTCATCTGTGGATGTTCACGTGCTTTTCCCTCGTCCCATGCCCAGCAGTGCCGGCTGCCTGCGGGATGGAGAGTGCAGCCCTGGAAGAAGGGGAGAGGGGGATTTCTGCCCTTCTGCCCATGCTGGAGCACCCACCCCCACCGTCCTGCCTCTCCGCTGCGATCCCTGTCCTCCGGCGAGCGCGAGAAGCAGGGGCAGGAAGCGCAGCCTGCTGCCAGATGGCTCGAAATGTAGCATCTGTAATACTTGATCAGAAGAAATTACGGCCGAGTCGCTCTCCCTGATTAAACAGCCTGGCCAGATCTCCTGCCAGCCAGCTGGGCGGCCTCACCCTCCCTGCGCGGGTTGGGGGGGGTGACAGAGCTGGGGACATGGGATGGAGGGCTGCAGTGGGATGGGGATGGGGTCAGGCCGGCACCCTGCAATAGGTGCGCATCCTTTGGGCACGCTGTCACCTCCCCGATTGCCCCATGGCACAGCGGGCACCCCCCGCTGGCACCCTGACGTCCCGGCTCTGCTCCCCATGGGATGCTGTGGAAGGGGGGCACGCAGGAAGTTCGGTGAGCAGGGAAACAGCGCAGATCTCGGGCTGCTTCTGAGCTCTGAAAGGTCACCAGAAAGCTCGCGAGCGGCCTCGGAGCAACCTGTCCTCTGGCTCACCCTGCCCTCGCGCTTGTACCGAGCTCCGTGGCCAAAGCACAGCGCTGCTGCTTTCAATGGTCTTGGCGTGGGGACGGCTGTGAGATGAGTTCACTCTGTCTGGCTCCATCTGTGCTGGTGAAACGCAGGCGTGGACTGATGCCACTCGTTTCCACTAATACTGGTGGAAAATCTCTGGCGTTGGGCACGTGGCTCGCAGGGAGCACGTCCTGGTTTGCTGCAGCGGTGCTGGGCTGGAATTGTTTTCTAAATGGAAAACAGGAGATATCTGTAGTGTTAAATGCGTGGGATTGACCGTGGGCTGGAGGAAAGCACCCTGAATAGCATGAAAGAGGCGTGGAGGAGGGTGTCCAGGCACGGCTTTGCAGAGGATGCTGTAAGGAATGCTGGAGCAGTGCTGTAGTGGAAATGCTAAGTCAGGGCTTGAAGCAGTGATTGAGCACCTGGTGGGAAGGCAGGGCCAACCCAGGGGAGCTCAGGTGTATGCAATGTACCTGAGTGATGAGAAGGGCTGGAGCCAGGATCCAGACCTCATTTAAGGGTCAGCAGGGGGAGGTGAGGGTGTCTTGCTGGAGATCCTTGTATATCTGAGGCCTTCTGAGGGTAAGTGGCTTTTTTCCTTTATATTCCTTTTTATGAATGTTGACCAAATAGGCTTTCAGCTTCCTAGTCTGTGTTGATATGAACATGAAGTCTTCAAAGCTGAGTTTTATTTCTTGTTTCAACTAAGCAAAGCTGTGTTTTATCATTGTGAGGCTGGAAATCATGGTTGGAATTGAGAGAGTGCTGAGTTGACTATAGATTATGTAGAATTGGAAGAGACCTCTGAAGGCCATCTAGTCCAACTCCCCTGCAATGAACATGGATGCCATGGCTAGATCTGGTTGCTTATAATGTCTACAAATGATTCTGTGTGAGTTTTTTCTTAGGATTAAAAGGAATACAAAGTGCTGAACAGTGCATTTAGCTATTTTACAACCTTGTGTTATGCACGAAACAAAAAGTGGTTTGTTACTGTTCTTTTTAATATTACTTTTCAATTTCCTTTGTTGATCAAATGCTGAGGATTGCTGCTGGAAAGAGGAGTGCAATAGTAATCTGAATGAGTCTTGAACAGCATTATCTATTGCTGAAGCTGCATTCTGCTTAGTAGTCTTGATAGTGAAACCCTTATGGGCTGGAAATTGAGTCTACGGGTATGCTGAGAATAGTTTTTTGGAGTTTACATCTAGTCTGGTTTGTACAAGTTAAATATGGTCAGTGAAAGCCTCATTACTGGCTTAGAAAAGATACTGATAATAACTCAGTATCTGAATGAAAATAATTAGCGTGTTTGCATTGCACTTAAGTCATTTATTCCCTAATCAGGTGCCCTGGAACCTCTTTTTCCCACAGATACATATATTTACCTGAGGTTTCTAGGTATTGGTATTAGCAGCATTAATATTGCTGTTAATTAAGCTTGACAGACAGGGCTCATGAACTGGAGAGTGGGTGTGTGGAATGGAGTGATGAAAAAATCCTGTGGAAATGAATACAAGTGAAGGTTGTTGGCTACGTGAGTCCATTTGTAAACTTGTATCTGTGTCAACTTCACATTTGTTTTGTATTGTCTTAGGCAGAGAAAATGTGGTTATGTAACCCATATTTAAGTCTGATTGGTTTCTGAAACAGAAGTAATGGAAGGAGTCAGAAATAAGTATGAAATGCCAATGAATCCATGTTTTGAGATGGATTTTGTTGAGAGCCCGTACAGTGTTGCTGGGATAGGCTTGGTGAGGCTTGGTAGGCTCACCAATGGTAGCCTACCGTGGTACTAATGGGTAGGCTTGGTGATGTGGAAGTCTAGTTGCATGGGCCTCCCCTCGTTCTGTTAACAGCAGTTTTGAAACATAGTAGAGGAGGACAAAACTCCTTTGCAGAAATTTGAAAGCTCAGGTTTGATGCATGTATTTGTTTCTTAATATTAACATTAAGTTCTGTTTGCAAGCGCAAGTATTTCTTGCATAAAGTATTCTGCATTCTCTGGTAAGTATTTCAGAACAACCATGAACGTTCATCAGTCACTTTGACAGATTTCTTCAGTTCTTTTTGAATAATTAAGTTTTTCTGTCTTCATTTTAAAAGAAAAAATCCTAACACCCCAAACTCTCAAAAACTGTGAATGTTTTTACTGTGTTTTGTCCCTTGGCAGTTTTTTTCTCCTCAGAGTTTCTGTCTAAAGAGAAAATTACTCAGACTACTTTCCTTAAGTTTTATGGTTCTTGCAAGAATTCATATTCCCCAGTGGTCCTTCTCCTATTGGTCTTTCACACTTAAATCCAGTGAGAAAAGAGTACTCTTTAGTATTAGGTTTTAGTCTTTGCCTTCTGTTTTGCAAGAAGAATTATTAGCATGAATGTTTGAAGTCATGAGGATCCCATGTGTTATCCTGTGTGCTGGCAAAGAATCAGACCCATCTGTTTGGTGCAATGATTTGGGTTTTGGAAATCTAGATAAGTCTCTGGTCTTGCAAGCAGATTTGAGTGTTGTTCCTTGGGCCTCTGGAGTATTCCTACTGATGGCTCTGAAGAGCCAATATCAACTCAGAAATGTCTTGGTGTAGTTTACTGGCTGATATGTGTTGTAGTTACCTTACAACTCTTAAGTTCCTTCTATCAGATTAATTCTCTTTTTGGTTTTCTGATGTATTCTCTGGTACAGCTTTTGGATGATGCAGATTGGTTTCTGGTCATTCGGTAATGCTGAACACAATGCTGAATTCAGGTTCACTGTAGCATTGGCTGCAGTCAGAAGGCTGTTAGGGACACATTCAGGTGCAGTTAGCATTGATTACATTATTCTAGCTAGTCTAAGCATGAAAACTTGTGTTAATTTGCTTTCCTTCATCTACCTAGCAACCTGTAAGTCTTGTTTTCTCTAAGGATTTTTTTCATGTGTTTTTTTTTTATATTTTAAAAAAGCAACCTGTGGGGACTTAATAAAGGTTAAGATTTAATAGCATTTGCAGTGACTTATTTGATTTGGCTCTACCTCAGACTGAAGCATGGTAAGCCTTGGGCTGGCCAAGAGGCACAGTTCTGTGTGATCAGTCATGTGGACGACAAAGGGATTTTTTTCTTCTTTTCCAAACATATCTCAAGGGTTTTAATGCTGATTCTGTAATCCACTCTTCCCTTATATAACGTAGAGGGAAGAAAGCTGTTGCTATAATATGAAGAGTGACTTTGGTTTTGAGGTAAATAAGTAACAACAGCATAACATTCAGCTCAGTGACTCAGTTCTTCAGCAAATAAATGTCTACTCTTAATTGTATGCCTGGTAGCTGTGAGAGATTCTGGCTGCAAAAACATCCACTTGCATCTTACTCTCAACAGGTCATGGCACTAAACCAACCTTTCAGAAATAATTAGGGATCTCTTCCTTTCAATGTGCGTATGATAACATGAAGCTACTTCACTCCATTTGTCCCTGCCTTCTTATGCTGCAATGGACTGCCTGAAGTTTTATCGTGTGTTTTGTTAACACAGGTCTTTATGTGTAATATTTAGCTTTTTTTTTTTTGTATGGAATTACATCGAATATTCGATGGTGCAGTCTTTCCTTGTTTGGTGGTGGTTGTTTGGGAAAACAGATTGAGGAAGGAATTTCACTTAAGCAGCATTTCTTGAAGTTTTGGATTCCCTCTTCCCCCTGCATTCCTTCTGGAGTTCTATATGTTAACCGTATTCTTGTGTCTCAGTGTCTACAAGCCTGAAGTAGAGTCCTGACCCTGTTCAAGTTGATGATATTTTTGTTGTTGGCTGAATAAAAGCTAGGATGTAATGTCTCGTGATGATCAGAGCACCAGACTCAATTCCTCTTGAGAAAAGCATGTATTTACCCCTGCTGGTTCCAATGTCAGTGACCTTCCTTCCTGCCCTCAAAATCCCATCATCCACCAAAAATAAGTACGTAAATACATTAGTTGAGGGAAGCTGGAAAATAAGTGCATCCTCTAGCGGATCTCAAAGTGTTTGTCTTTCCTTATCAGCCCTGTAATGATAGTGCAGTGATGGCAGCTTAATGATAGCAGCCCCAGTGACGCCATTCAATGCCAAAGAGGTAAAGATTGCACATTTTATTTTGGAAAATAATTATGCAGCTAATTACAGCACTTGACTTTCGTCCTTCCCTATGTTCTTGGGGAAGCTGGTTTGCTCAGCTTGCAAAAGACTGCATCAGTTATTCTAAAGGTCAAAAGACTCTTGTATTATGATTTGTAATTGCTGGTAATAGTGACTAAAGTAAATACAGCATAATTTTGGATAATTTAACACATTGCTTAACTTCTGTATTACTAGTTCTATGCCATTGTGTGACTGTGAGCACGTACTTAACTGAGTGGTTGAATGAGGGAGAATAAACTAGAAATTGAGAACTGAGTTCTTGTGAAATTCTTATGAGAAATCTTGTATATGAATTCTGAATGTAGTGATCAGACCTAATAATACAGAACAATCTGCCTTAGGAGGCTTTTAAAAAGTATCCAACTGCCTACTAAAGATGTAAGTGTATTTAAGTTGAAAGCAACTGCAGTGCCATTTCGAAAGTACTGTAGCAGAAAAATCGTAGATTTTTGACCCCGTATGGCTTTGAGACCTCAGCTGGCTTGCCCTAAGAGTGTGCTTGCATTTACATATGCAAGCCCTAATACATGTTTTATGCAGCTTTCTTCTTCTTACCCTCCTCCCAAAGCAGCTATAGAGATGGACCTCCCCACCTCTCTTTACACCATTATTCCTGGAGAACTCTGGGTACCAAATACGATTTCCATCCTTTATCCTTTGGTCAAGTGTTTAGTCCCAGGTTGTATAATTGATCTGCCTTCAGACTGCAGCTTGTTCCCTCTCAGTTTAGGTCGGCTGTAAGTCTTGATTCAGTCTGATTCATTTCAATTTGCATAATCTCTTCAGCCCTCTGTATTTCATTTAGACACCAAAGATTTAGTTTAGTTACAGCCGTGTGTCATTTATCATTTACTTGTCTTCTTTCAGAGTTTGATTTAATCCCCTTGGTTTACTTTAAGAGACATTTCTTATCCGTGCAGTGCTCTATTCCACTGTGATTTTGAAGCTCTTGTATAGTCTATCTCGATCTTCCTTATTGTGATATTTACTTTATACCTAGAGATAAAGCACCCTCATCTACGATTAAAAAGAATAAAAATAAAATAGAACAAGTGGCCAAAAACCTACAAGGGGACGTTTGTGTACTGAGGACGTTTTCTTTCCAGTGCCTTTTCTTACAATTGCCAAGCCACCATTTCCTTATAGGTAGTCAATATGAAGTTGTTGATTGGAATCCAGGATTACATTGAACCTTGTTACTGGGTAACTATGTGAGTGGATGTATGTCAGTTTGTCAGTTCCCTCGTGTCTCTTCTCATATCTATCTCACTTTTTTCTCTTTCTGTTGGAGATCTTTGCTTTTTGAATACAGCGTGCAGCAGTTGTACACTTAATTACAGCATACAGCAGAGTTGTATCCAGCTATGTGATAATGCTGAAGTCCTTCAAGAGGTGAATTCTAGCATTTGCACACAGTATTTTCCTCTGAGTAAATCCTTCTGATTATTTTTGTTTTCCTTATTCCTACCTGGCAAATAAATTCTTACCCAAAATTCTCTTTGGAATGAGTGCAATACTGATTTGTAGAAGTATAAATAAAACCCCATTATTGCTAAACTTCTAATTTCCCTGTAAAACACTGGGCATGAAGGGCAATATTGGAGTGATGTTCTTTCATAATCAGTGGACTTTTCTGCACAGTTTCTGACTTAAAATGTTTTCTGTACTTTACCTCCACATCTTGGGACCACGACTGATGAGATGAGACTGAGATGTAAGGTCCATCTCTGATAGCACTCCCACTTGTGACACTGCCCGATATTCACTGTGAAGGAAAAGCAATGAGGGGGGGAGCATTTACAGAACAGTGGGAGTTCTTTCTACATCTTCTGAAACAGTGGTTCAGAAACTTCAGCAGGCAGAGGTGGCATCTCAGCAATTGTGGAGTTATTTTATCACACGGTAACGCTGTGAATGAAGCTGTCCTTCAGGAATTTCTCCAATCACTCTTTAAATCCCTTACCATCTTCTGTTTATTTTAAAACTACTGTTTGGCAGTTCCTCTGCACAGCTCAAATATTTGCAGGGTTGCATTAAAAATCATTTGTTTTACAGTTTCAGAGCATTCTGTGATCTTTGGAGGTTCATGTTCTTGGAGACACCCAAGGTCAAGCTGGATGGGGCACTGAGCACCTGATTGAGCTGTGGATGTATGTCCCTATTCATTGCTGGAGAACTGGACTAGATGGCCTTTAAGGGGCCCTTCCAACTCAAATGATTTTATGGTTCCATTTTGTAAAGTCTTTGCAGTTATGAGGACTGAAATTCTCCTGTTTTCCTATGCAAAGAGCTCTGGTGCTTAGGTAATGGAGTAACAAGGGACTTGGTAACACTGGAGACAAAATACAAACTCTTTTAGCATTCCTATATAATTATGTTGTAAATCACAGCAACAAACATGCATACTATGTTCTTAAACAGCTAGTAGAATGCTGCTCCTTCTTGTGGCAGATCAGTCTCGTACCTTTGCTCTCATTTATGTATGCGTGGTAAAGATTTGTATTGTAAATCAGTAATTTATTGGAGGAAAAGAAGCCTGGCTTGCTTTGCATGGGTGTTTGAGGGTAGTGTATTTAAGTCTCCCAAAAAGGAAAAGGCTTTTGCAGTATGGGAGGAAATGGGCCATTCTCTGTGTCTGTAAGACATAAGGCCAAGAAGTATTGGGTCTAAACTGCCCCAGGGAAGGGTTGGTGTAGTGGCTGGGAGCAGCTCTGCAGCTTAAGACTGACTGGAGCCTACCTTAATTGTACACAGGCATGATGGACATAACAGTAATCATTTTTTAAAATGTTTTTAAGTAGGAGAGAATCAGTAGCCTATAAAGGGGATCTCTTTAAGATCAGTAGTCAAGGAGACAAGTTTATAACATTTTGTTACTAATAATTTAGCATTTCCTAGTATACATCCAACCTGGATGCTTTCCATCTTGAACTGCTGAAGCAACTTGTTCTTGCAGGATGTCATAGGCTGGTGAGCATTTAGACGTGTGAATGTCTCAAAAGCAGACTCTTGCTTTGTCACTGTCAGAGTACATGTGTCCTCTGTACAAAGCTGATGGTGTAGTTACAATTTCTTCAGGATAATTGGTACAGCATGCTTAGTCTGCCAGGTACTAGCCTGATTTATCTTTGACAGTGTTTTTCCATTTCTGCTGCAAACAGGTGAGCGTTGCTCCTTGATATGGGTGGATGGAGCAATTTTGTAGACAAGAGAATGCTGCTGTCTCTAGCATCGTTTGATGGTTTTCTTTTTCAAGCTACCTCATGTCACTGGGTTGGGATATAGGTGGAAAGCTGTTGGTAACAGTTCACTCGTTTCGTAGTACCATAATGGCACTTGTGTGGGTGTTACTGAATGTAGCTGGGCAAAAGCATTCTGTTCAGGCACTGAGGCAATGCTACTGTGTTTGTTTTTCTGTATGAAGAGTCACAACATGGGCAAAGCCCTACTTGTAGGGCTGAAGTTGGTGATGTGTAGTGCAGTCAGGGCAAAACTCCTGTACTGCAATGGGATGCTGGTGGCATTGCAGCATTTACTTTGAGTATATGCACTTGACCCCTGTAACTAGCTAAATGCTGGTGAAACTGTGACAAAGCTCAAGTCTTCCCCTTTGCAGAGAAAGAGTACGAAGTCCATTTGTCTCTGAATACTGTTTGCCTTTTCAAAATCTGGTTCTGTTATGACCAGAGTGGTATGTAGCTGTTGTGCTGGTCCTTTGCTGAGGCTGAATTTCAGAACAAGTAACTACAAAGAAAACGTGTATGTCAGAACACTGTAAAACTGTTCTTCCTGATTGTTTTGTCCAGCCACGCTGGGAGTTTTTTGAAGCCTTTTTAAGTTTATCTAATTCCAGCAGAAGATGGATATGGGGTAGCGTTGAAAAGATCATTTCATTCTTCTACGTGAACTTATGTTAAAGCATCTCGCTTAAGAGAATAAACGATGTGTCATAACCTGAACGCATAAAGAATGTAGACAGAATGTTAATGATCTTCTTGCCTTGTTTTTCCGTTGTGTTCTATGAACTCGAAGCGCTGATGAGCTCTCTGCCTCCTCTAACTCTACGATAAAAATGAAATGTTATGCTGCAAAGCCTCGCTCCCAGAGATAACCTTCTTAACTGGCCTGCTGCTCTACCTGCAATTGAGTCATAGAAGTGGTTAAACTCATTCATTTCATGTTTGTCACTGTCTACGATCACTACTGCCCAGGAAGCAATGTACTTCTTCAAGCTGTGCCTGTCAGAATTAACCTTGGAAATAATTTGTGACGCATGACCGTATTTTTGGCTGATCTGACCAAAGGCCAAACAGTTCTGTGTGCTTCCCTGCCGCGATCAGAAACATATCTTTGTTACAAAAAAAGAAGAGTTAAAGCGGCAGAAATTCTGAAACACGTGCAAATAAAATAGCAAAAACAAAAGCTTCCACTATTGCTTTAAAGCGTGACACTTTACGGGTTAAATCAACTATTAACAACTTCATTCAAGCTCCTGGGCATGGCAGTTTCTCTAGGTCAAACTGTATTTTATTTTAATTTAACTCCCCATCATCTGCTGGAAGTCTGCGCTGGTGTTCTATCTAGGCTCTGTTTAATATGCACCGGAATTATTGTATTTGATATATATCAATTTTAAATCTGTTTCAACACAACCTTGAATGCCTTTCTGGCTGTATATCACTTCATCAGTCTAGCTTAACTAGAGCTGCTTTTTCATTTTTTATTACCCCCATAAAATCTAGGAATGGAACACTTCGATTTTTCTAGCAGTAATTTTTATTACTTTTAGCCTTTTTTTAAAGTACTTGTCAGTGAGATACAGTACTTCGTACAGAGTATATTTTTCAGCTATGCATTATATTTTTATTTCAATTTACTTTAGACAGAATGTATAGCATACATCTAAATAATACCTACAGTAGTTCAAACAAGTGTATTATGAACGTAATTAGAATGGATATAAACTCGGTTCATCCACCAAGATTCAGTTGCCTGCCTCTACTCGTAGTCCCTTTCAAGTAAGGCTTGGACAGATAACTCATGTTGTAGTTTTAATGTTGCGCATAAAATCATATTGCAACACAGGAGGGGGAAATTAATTTATAGCAATTTTTATGTTTTTATTTTAATTTTTAAGTTTTGCTAGATTTTTCCCTGGAGTGTTGGTGCGCTGCTTTGTACTTTTTTCCTCTAAGAACATAGAAATTGCCATATTAGATCAGACTAGTGATCTGTCTAGCCACATTGTCTGCCTTAACACAAATGTGTGCCAAGCTCATTAAAGGGAGACCAGCAGGCTTCTGTAGAAACAACTGCCATAGGAAGATCTCAGTGACAGAGAGGTCTGTTCTAATTCCCATTAATTCACCTTCAAACTGAGCCCCCAGATATTCAATTTCATACCCTTTGGTGTAAAAAGTAGCCTTTTATTGGTTGGTCTCCTCTGTGCTGTGTCTCATTGTAGTAGCTTCCTGTGGTGGAGCATGGTCTGTCCTTTTGTTCTGTATGTCCTGTGGGCGAGTTATTTAAAAAAATAACAATAAGTTGTAGAGTCATAAAATACCTCATGGTGGGAAGGACCCACTCAGGTCATAGAGTTCAACTCATGGCTCCTTCCAACTCCTGGTTCTAAATAACACTAAATGTGTCATTTTGACAGATTGAAGGTTTCTGCCTTTAGTTTGTTGAAATTACGTATTCAGAAGTTAGCGCTCGCTTTGGAGTGTCCTCTTTTGTGCCTTTCCCACGAATAACACTAAGCAGGAACCTATGTAGCAAGAGGTGAATGTCTTTGTAAGAAAACAGAACTGTGACCAGATATGTCTAAACAGCAAATGCCCTCCAGGTATTCTCATTCTTTTTAATGTATATGAATAACACATTTTAAATACTACCTGTAATAACACAATGTGATGGGAGAACAGGGATGTTTCTCTAATTAGAGCTTTTGAATGACCTTGGAAAAAGGCTCTGGGTTAAATAATTTTTCTTTCTTTGGGCTGAATTAGCATAGATTTAATGCCAGTGATTTTATGCAATTGTGAGATCAGTAGTTTAAGACATCTGGCAGTGAGAGAGGGATTTTCTTTCACTGACAGCACTGAATAACCCCTGTAATCCTTTTCTTCAGCTTTCATGCCCATCCAGACTTAAACTTAATAAAAGACCAAAGAAATCAGGGGTCTGTGGAGCACCTCTGGCTTGAGCACAGGCGGAATGAGATGCTATCTTAGCATATGTGTGGTTCAGAATCATTAAGAAGACTAATAGCTGATCTGGAGGGCTATGTTTACATTTCCACTGATAGGGATAATTATTAAGGTCTGCATGCAAATGGTGTTATTTTGTTTACTCCATAGAAATGTGCCACAGTGCATGTCAGGAATAAACAGCCGTTCCTGAAGGTTCGCATAGCCAAAGTGGAATGCCCAGCAGCTGTTAAGATAGGTGAAGAACAGGCAGCAGGTAGCTGAATTCATGAGATTGGAGTACCGAAATCCTACCTTGTAGATGATGAAGGCTCAGTTTCTTGATGACATACAGTGAAGAAAGCGTTAACCTCAGTAAACTGATACCAGTACTTCTCATCTGAGTGAAAGGCGAGTGGAGAAAATCGAGATCTCCAAAACTCACAGGAAAGTTGTGAATGTATTCATTTTAGGAGTGGAGGTTGATAGGGATTTCAGATATACATAATAAAGCTCAAACTCCCCGAAGTTTAAATAAAATACTGTGTTTTATTGAAGCATTGGAGAAGAAAGGCTGCTTGGGAGGTGCATTGAAGCTGTTAGCTGCCAGCTCAGAGGACGCACAGAAGACATGCTTTGATTATCACATCAGACTTCAGATGTTTCTCATTGCTTGTTTAGCCTTATTCTTAAGGATCAAAAGAGCCTGTTCACACAAGGGTTTGTTTATTTACAAGGATTATACTTGTTAAGTGACAGTTTAAAAGGAATTAAGTAGGCCTCCAACATTGATAGTCTTGCATTAAAGAGAGTATTAAATGCTGACCTTGGATTCAGTTAAAGGCCTTCTTTTTCCTTTCCTCCTATCCACTTAGCCTGGAAAAGGGATGGAAGTTTAAATGTGCCAGAGTTGATGCTCATTATACAATTACAGGGATGGCTGAAACACAGTCCTCAGTGAAAATGAGTATGGATGTTTTAAGGGATGATTGTAGACTACTGCGATCCCTGGGAGATGTGCTCATGGCAGCAGGATGAAAGCTCTTGTGCATGAGGGATTTGCATGATTTCTCTTCAGGACTTTGCATTCAGCTCTCAAGAACCTCGACAGCTCTTCCATTCACCTGAGCAGAAGTGGAATGGGGAACAACTTTATCAGGAAGCGCCTTCAAAATAGTTCTGAGAGGAAAAAATCTCCCCTGAAAACAAGAGGAAAAAAAAGAGTATAATGAGGCAAATGATTGAGGTCATGGTATAGCATAAAATACCACACTGAGCGGGGCAAGCTGGAGGAGGAATGTTGAATGTGGGGCTTGCTAAGGGGAATAAAGACATCAGCTGTTAGCTGAACATCTCCTATTGAGATGTTCTGTTGTCAAAATGTCCTCTTGACAAGGGCAGCACAGGTCATGAGCAAGCAACTAAAATGGGAAGCGACTTCTTTAACATATGAAAAGAGTTAATGTACTATGGGTACATTGGCCGATCTTATTCTGGTCTGTATTTTGGGTTTGATTTTTGTGATGAGAGCAGTTTTGGCGGGCAAAAATTTTTGATGAAATTGAGGTACCTCGGGATATGCTGGTGTTACTTTTCAATGGGGAAGCTGTGTGAATTCCAAATCTGTGTTAGTTCGATTACAATATGGTACTCTGTGCCATATCTTAATGCAGTGGAATTTATCAGTATAAGCAAACCAAAATGATTCCACAGGATTTCTTGATGTCAGTTGAAATACTTCATTTCTCTTTTTGTCCAATGCTTCTCTTTCCCATTTTCAACATTTTTGTCCTTATTAGGATGAAAATATGCTTTGACATGGCTGTAAAAGAAAATTGTATTTGGCTATTACTTCTGACTGGCTTGGTGTAGTACCTGCTTACTGCAATACAGCTGCGCGAAAAGGTCACATTGGAAATGTCTTCTGTGATGAAACAATATGTGAAGGAGAACTCCTCAGGGAAGCAGATGACATTAATGGGAAATGTAGAATATTGCATGAGTATGTTGGATTTTTTTTGGGGGGGAGGATTGGAGTGATGTTATTCATTTTTTAGGTATAAGTGACTGCAAAATATCCCTTAAAGCAAATTCTTGATTGTTTGTGTTTTTAGCTTACAAAGAAAGGGGGGAGGAAGTGCTACTAAAGATTAACAGGAAATGTTCTGAACTTTAATGAAACAAATAAGACAGTGGAAGATAAAATCTATAAAAATTGTGCGAGGAGTATTGTGGTGCAGTGTTATTATCATTATCTCATACTTAACATGAGTAGTGCTTATTTGTACTGCTTAAAATACCTTGAAGTTCCTTCCGGTCAGGAAAGGAGATCTTTTTGTGTTTGACATTGTACCTACATGAAATACAATGGAAGGACAGCATTGCCTTGGAACTGAGATCTGTATTTTTCACGTGCAAACAGTGAAATGATCAGACACAAGCAGAGAGACCTTGAGATGGCCCAAATCTAGTAGTAATTGATTCTACACCCTGTTCTGGGCTTTATGAGGATGCAACTCTGATAGAGATGACTTTTTTGAAATGTAATGACAGAATTGGATCGACTCTCTTCCCCTTTTGTTTGCTTTGTCCTTAATCGTTCAAATTCTCACTGTATGTTTTTGCAAATTAGCAAGACTGAGCAGCAGTCCTGAGCTTGCTATTCAGTAGCAGTCCTTAAGGTTTTTGGAATATTAGGATGAAGTCTCTTGATTCCATCTGGTCATCTTTGTAATGTCTGCCAGATGAAGCACGGAAATCTAGCTGCCTTTTAATTCATATGTAATTCTCTAATCTCTGTGAGGAGTTACATGGGGAAGGCATTTAAATGGGTTGGAAATTTGGAGGGGGTATGATGGAAATATTCTAGAAATTAAATGCAATAATATTTGTCTACTGCAATATTTTCATCGTGCCTTCCACAGGAGAAAGGGTGGGTTTGTTTTTTTTTGTTTTTTTTTTTTCTTGCAATTTGCAACTCCTGATGCTGCATGACCTTCTGTTGCTACTTTGATTTCAGCCTTTCTGGATAGAAAGGAAAATAGAATGCGTAGTCTGCAACAAACCTCCCAGCCCGGTTAGAAGAGCTCTGTTGCTGTACTGTTTCTTGTTGAGAACATTGTACTTAGTCATCATCAATGTGTATTTGGAAAGCAGTAAGTTGTTCTATTGACTGCATATTGCTAGTGCTGAAACTTATGCATGGATTCAGACAACAGTTTTTCCTTGCTTATTTCTTACATAAGACCAAGTGCTGATTTCATTAAATCCTGGTCTTAGGTGGTGTAAGTTTTCTTGGGGATAAGTGTTTGAATGCAGAAGCTCTTCTGTCTCTCTAAATTAATATGCTAACATCATAACCCTTAGCTTGGGTTATCCCTTCTGTTTTCCTAATGTACTATTGCCAAAATAATGTCAGCATGTGCATTCCCGAATAACTTAATTTTTTTTCACATGGGAAAGCTTTTATTGCAAAGGGATGTGCTTTACTTCTTTGGGGTTATTACTAGTTTAATGACAATTTTTTAAAGATAATTTTCACAGATAAGTTTCCCCAGGTCATTCCATTCAGAGTGTAATTGGTAGTGATGTCCCCATTTGGAGCTTTTAAAATACTCAAATAGTCATCACAAGCTGTTGGGAATATTGAGAGAGAGTTCACTGGTATTTTAATTCCCACTTATTTAAATTGAGACTATTGGTCTCATCTAGCACAAGGATTCTTGGTTCTAATGGTGAAAGAGAACTGCAAACACATAAGATAGGCTGAAAAGGGAGAGTTAGCAGAAACAGAAAATACTCTAGGGATTAACAGTAGATTTGCTTCTTATATGATGCATCTTCTTGGTTAAGAGATGCAGCTTTTATCACGTTGTGATCTTGGCTTCTGCATGGGTTCTCATCTGATACCACACTGTGGAACATATATACAAATGAGCCTTTGGCTGCTGGAAGCTCTGACCTTTAAGTTGTCTGCACACAGATGGATGTGATGTTCAAGTAACTGGAAGGGTCCATTGGTTCTGTAATGACAGAGTTGCAGGAAGTTGCCTGGGTAGCTCACCTGCTGGGGCGGGGATGGTTGTCATGAGTGTGACGCTCATACGGAGTACTTTTGGAAAAAATATTATGAAACAAAGTTTTCTGGTGTTCATTTGTTTGCTTTAATTTGTGTCTCCCATTACAAGAACTCAGGGCATTTGTACTTACACTGCATTTAACGTAAATTTAACATTTGAGTCGTGGTCCTTGGAGGTGCTCAAATGTTTAGATGTTGCACTAAGGGACGTGGTTTAGTGGGAAATATTGGTGGTAGGGTGATGGTTGGACTGGATGCTCTTGGAGGTCTTTTCCAGTGTTGGTGATTGTATGATTCTGTACCATGGAGAGGAACCATGGGAGTCTCCATCTGCTGTGTATATACTTTCTGAAGCTTTCACATCTTGGTTTCAGGTAACATTACTGATGATCTCATGGAAGATCTGGGTCTCAGGCTATTCTTTCTTCATCTAACAGGAGTACTGACTCTACCTCTGCACTCAAAAGCTGTAGGTTCAATACCTTCATTTGCAGAGCAAATTTTAATCTGTGAAAATAGTAGTCGTATGAATAAAACAAGGTAAGTTTTCAGAGCTGCATCCTATCAAAACCAGCTGTTTTCTAGTCTAAACTGTCAAGGACTTCAGCCTCTCTACTGAACAAGTGAACCACTTTCAATGTTAAGTTGGTCTCCGAGAAATGTCCTGGGTTTCTCTTAGAAACTTCAGCAGTGGTAGTGGTGTCTCAGCTGATTTTGTTTTGTCTTAGGCAGTTCTGAGGATGCAGGCATGGCATTATGGGATGAGAAGTGGCAGAACTGAGTCTTTATAACTCATAATTTCTACATTTTTATGACATGGGAGTGTTAGTGAGTTCTGTCAATGTCAAGAGTGCTGCTCGTTCTCAGCTTTCTGTTTGCACATCATATAACCTCTGTTTATCAGAATGTTCCTTTTAGCTGTAATGGAGGATGTTATTTAAGATGATAATACCACTGTATGTCAGAAACTTGAATTTATGTTGAATTTGATGAAGAGCTGCGTCTTCTGTCTGTCTGCCACACTATTTTTCATGTACTGATTTCATATTCCCACTTTCACCTTATTGGCCTATCACCCTCATTTGTATTTTTGACAACTTCTTGCAGTTTTTTCTGATGCCTTGGTTAAGCTTTTGCCTGGGGACTAGTCTTTATGTATGTGTCCTAATAGCTTCATAAGCAGACAAAGCTAACCTGCAGTTCTGTGGCTGTTAGATGGCCATAGTGATACAGATAATGAGAAAACAGTTTTTGTGTCAAACATGGCACACAGCCCCCTAAGTTAATACGTTAGACTCTTGTTGTCCTTACCTCTGATAATTAAAGATAAGTTAAACTCAATTTTAATTGTAATTATTTTTCTGACGTGTCATGAATCCATTCCTTATGAGCTAGCATTAACCCTGGCTCAGAACATTCCCAATGAACTTCTCTGGGACTTTGTCATTCTTGCCTTGAGTTTGGCTAAGCAGAGATGTTATTTTATAAGCCTTGCTGTTATGCAAAGGGTTGATCATTTCTGCAGTGCTGCTTCTGTATGAAAATCTCATTATGCATTTCAAAAAGAATGCGAGCAGGATGATTTTCAGGAAGTGTAATTAGGTTTGAGCTGAATGGTAGCTGTCTTACAACATTTGACCTTTATAATAGGCTGGGCAGAACACGTAATGGATACTTAGGCTTTAATGGTCTTGGAGGACCAAGAAAAGGTGAGCTTTAAATAGGGATCCTACTCAGTGATTGCACAAGGGCCATTTTAACAGAGGCAAATTTATAATGGGGAATCACCATCTTTTCCCCCATCCCTTCAACTGTATAAAGATTTGTAGTGAAAAAAAGACTTGAAATCTGCAGTGTGACAGAGGCTGAGTTTTGTCTGAGTGGCTCTGTAGGGAAATCCAGGTCCTTGGGAACACGCAGTTGAGATTTTAACCAGAAAACTCAAATCAAAGACTTTCTGACTGCTCAAGATTTTGGTGGGGAGTAGTTACCATACCAAACCTTTGTCACTTTGTCCCTATCTGTACAGACTTACCAGGTGAGGAAAGCTATATGTGATGCTTATTTGTGGTGGTTGTTCAGAGCACGTTTCTGTGTTTAGTTGTTCATATTAAATACATAGCAAAGATTCTCTACAATGCCCTGAAAGGAAGTTGTGGTGAGGTGGGGGTCAGGCTCTGCACCCATGTAACAGCAATGGGGTGAGAGGTGATGGCCTTAAGTTGCACCAGGGGAGGATCACATCAGATATTAGGAACAGTTTCTTCTCAAAAAGAGTGATAATGCATTGGCATAGGCTGCCCAGGGAGGTGACAGAGTCACCATCCCTGGAGGTATTCAAGGACCATGGGGATGTGGCACTGGGGGACATGGTCAGTGGGCATGGTGGGGATAGGCTGGGGTTAGACTCAATGATCTTAGAGGTCTTTTCCAACCTTAATGTTTTTATGAGTATCTATTCATTGCATCACAGGTTATAGTGCACTTCAGAGAAAAAAGATGTTTTGATTATTTCTGTCCATAGTCCTGGATTGACTTTTATTCCATCCAGTGAGCTTTTCTTTTTGGAGTTTTTTCATGTTAGGCTTTTTGTACTTCTGGGAACATAGGAATGTGTCTGATAACGCTGCTATTCAGTTATCACACTTACCAAATTCATCAGGTGAATGAGTTCACCCTTGATTAGTAGACTTGGCAAGTGAATATCTCATTGAGGGTCATCTCAGCTACCTGTACAGGGAGCAGTCTGGGTCTAGAAAGAGAGTGGTACAGTGACATGAAGGCAATAATCTTGTCCTTTCTGATACAGGTAACTGGTACTTGTAATGACTGTGAGACTGATCTTCCTTGGCTCCCTTTGTAGCCAGCAAGGATGCCATTAACTGCATTGAGCAATTTTATTGTAAAGGGAAACTGAGGAGATGAGATTAACAGGGCTAATGTTAGCGTTTGCAATTATCCACCCATATCAGTGTGGGTTTTATGTGCAGGAAAGCTGATTATGAGGCTATTCTGCTTCGTACAGAGCTATCACATGTGGCATCTCTAATACGAAACTGAATGCTGAGATTATCACATGCAAAAGCTGTATGCCAAGTAGTACTCTGTAGTACTTGTAAACTAAATGGGCTGGTATTCCTTTCTGTTGCCTTCACTGCTAGAGCAAGTGTCCAATATCACTTACGGAAAACCTCTCTGGATTATTAACAGGCAGCAACAATTGGAGGCTTTCAGCACACCTCTTGCAGAGGGAAAGTACGAGTGCTTGGAGGCGTTTCATATTCCTTGTGACAGAGGGACTGCTTGACATGCATTTGATTTTAAAAATGTCACTAGCTGAAAATTAATCAGACCTGTAATGCGTGTTTGAATTCATTTATATTGCTGTTGGAAGTAATATCTCAGGAGCCCTAGACAGATGTGTGAATGCTGTAAGCAGGCAGTGTTCTCAGTGGATTAGAAAATGCTTCAAGCCCCCTTTTCCTTCCCCCTCCCAAAGTCCTTTCTACCTTTGCCAGCCTGACATTTTAGTACAAACTGAAGGTTTTAATACAGGAGAAGGAAAAAAACAACACAGCCAAACTCATGCCTTCTGATACCCTTGGGACCTTCTCTAGCTTAGCTACCGCTGGAGTTTTTGAGTGCATACTGCTCATGACCTCTGCCTATTTGTGTAGCCTGTGTGACCTCCTGTTGCAGCTCTCCCTTAAGTAGATACAGAGTGTAATTGAGCTTTCCGCCTAGTGAAATTGTGAGATGATCCCATCTGTTAATAGTGCATAATACTAGAAATTACCATTTGTTGGAGCCCTGGAGTTCATACGTGTCTGAACTGTAAGCACAGCAGCTGAATTGGGCATGATCACGTACAGTGCAAAATTGCAGCGAGACGCTCCTTTGGACGCTGGCCAGCATCGCGGGTCGGTCTGTGCATGAATTCCCTGTGCTTCTGGAAGGTGAGGGTGGGGAAACAGCTCCCCTCTTGGGGGACTGTGTTTATAAATCATCAAGAAGCCGTGTGTGTGCGCGCTTTAATTTGTAGCCCTGCTTAAATTATCTGGAGTCCTTCAAAAGGGGAAAAAAAAATCAATTTGACTTTGGCAGTTGTCTCTACAATGGCTGCCAATCACCATAGTATCTTGGCTATTTTTAAGTCTCCTGAAATCAGTCTGCATTAAGGCAATAGCTGTGCTTGGATTTAAGCCCAGGACTCTATCAATATAAAATGATTTGTTGCAAGTTTAAAGATGCTTCATCCCTATTCTCTCTCTTTTCATTTACATTTTAAGCTTTCATCAAAATGTGGATCAACAATACTAATAGAGCCTTTTTTTCCCTCTATCCTACTTCATGCTTTCTATAAAGAATACCTAAGACTCTGTGTTCTTAACCTCTCTCATGTGAGGGCCTATCTCCTTTCCTTCAAAGGAGAAGGATCAGGTTGTTTGCTAAAAGGATCTGCTGAAAGTCTCGCTGAACATGTGCCATTGGGATCTGTTTTCTGGTACAGTTCCGAGGGATGTGGAACAAGCGTGTAGGAGAGCAATCAGCAAAAAAAAAAGAGGCAATCCTTCACGCAAAAGGTAGCAGAAATAATCATTAAGTTGAAGGTTTTGTCCTTCCAGATTTAAGAGCCAGGTTTCTGAGGTGTTACGTGTACTGGACCCTTCTTGGTCCTATTGATGCACTGTAGATATCTTCAGGATACTCACCAGCTCCCTGCAGTTGGGATTCTTTCTGTTTGTGTTCTCCGTAATCTGGTAGGAGTGACGTTCAGAAGGGACATAGTTTTTTTTTTTCAGTGATCAAGGTTTTGTGATTGCATGTCTTGCCATTCATCCGTCATTTCAAACCTGCATGCAATCGCTGTGTCCATCTACTTGGGCTTTGTTGTTCAGTGAGATTTCCCTGAGGGAGTAAGCGTACCCACTATCACTGTCCATGCTGCAGAGAATTTCAGTCAATTAAATACTCCAGATCACTTTGTTGTGAGTATAATAGTGTTGTTAGTCAAGCTTGTTTTTAATTTAAAAACAAAGCAGATGTTCATTTCTTCAGTTTCTCTATAGAATCACAATTTCCATGTATGTTTTTTCCCCTAATTTCAAGGGATTTCTGTGACAGAGACCATCATGCAGAAGAAAAAAAGGCGTTTGTGTTTTGTGACATAAAGCCAATGCTTCTGTCAATCTCAGTGGTGTAATCTTTATGTGCTATTAGAAAGCATTAGCTCTCTTTTTTTCCAGCTCTCAAAGCAGTGTTGTCTGAAGTGTGAACAGAAAAGGATATTCCATTATATATGGACCATCCCTTTACAAATAAACTTCAGTACTTTCCTATTTTCCTGAGTAAAAATGATGATTTAGCAGAAGTATCCCATGTGAACATGGGTTATTCAAAAGAAATCTTTGTATTTAATGACCCTCCTACCTCTGGTTGGTAACAGCTAGCTCCCTCTGCCTGAATTGCCTTTCCTCCTCCTCTTTTTAGACAGCTTACCTGGGAGTGTATCAGGAGCTCACCCAAGTTATGCTAACTGTGTGTTTCTTGCATAGTTTTTGCCAGCAGCAAAACTGCAGAACTTGGAAGTGTTTTTAAGAACTAATTGCTGTTGCATCATGGTTTTCTATTCAACCGCAGAATTGAAGTAACTTGCCTATGGTCAGCTGTAGATAAGAAAGGCTCAGGCCAGAGCTATGTGACGCTGGGCTGGTGGCTGCTTTCCTTTAGAAGGGGGAACATTTCACCCTGGGCATGTACACTGTTGTACTGGAGTGCAGAGTGAACAGTCCCATCACTTGCGCCCGGATGTCATCTTAGAAGAAACCAAAGTCTTCGAGTGAAATACCAAGTGAGCACATTCACAGTGCAGACCAGAGGTGTTCAACCTTCTGACTTCCTTGGGCTGCATTGAGTGAAGAGGAGTTGTGGGGCTCCTATACATAATTTATTTCCATTGAAACTACAACTGATACAAAGAGCACAACAGTGCTATTTGCTACAGCAAATTCCCTATCGCTGTTTTTGAAAAACACTATTTTTCAACATAGACACCACCATTAGCTGTGCATTTTTGCCAGCCATGAACAAGAGCTGCATGCTGCGCTCCTCACACTCTGCACCAGCAGAGGTGGCTGGTGTTGACACTGTTAAAACACATCACCCATCACGTCGCTGTGCTGACGTGTATTGTTTAGTCTGTATAAATGTTCACAAGCATTGATGAATGTCAGAAGGTGCTACTTTTTTCTGCATGGAGAAATTCAAGACCTTTGCTTCATATACACCTCCATGTCAGACACCATTCTGTCAGACCACCCTGCTGCTGCTGTGATGCAGTAACGGAATGTAATGGGATACTGGTGGGAGAGTTCTACTGCCATACCACCAACATCCCCATCATACGCTGTGGGGCAACAACATAAAATAGGAGGCATTACTTTTGGAACAGCCTTTATAAGCTGTATAATGTAGTTGGTGCATACAAGTAGCAAGACTTATTTAAGTCTTTAATATTATTTACTAAAACAACAACAAAAGTACTTTGAGGAGCCAGAGGAGGAACCTTCTCCAATTAGAGGTTACAGTCTATTTTTTCTCTTGACATTTTTTCAAGGCAAAATCATCAAATACTTTATGAAATGAAAGCTGAACTTTAAAACAAATAAAACGTGTTGCTTTGTGGCAAAAAAAAAAAAAGAGAAAGATTGAACAGTATTGTTTTTCCTGAAGCTGCAGCTTTGCACATCACTCAATGTAGCCAAGTTTGATTTCTTTTAAGTATATGCAATTTACAGATTGGTTTGATGTTGTCTGTGGGTGGAGGAGATGTTTTTTAAAAGCCTTTTAGAAAGTGGGGGAAAAAAAAAAGCAGTGTTCTGGTCCGTCCTGTCTAAATATGTGTCCTCAGTATTATATATGTTAAAATTGTTGTTTGTTTTCAAGCTTTATTTGGTTGTTTTTTTTGCCTTTGAGCATGCTGCTGTGGTGCTAACACCTCTGGGGAGGAAAGATAGCTCTCATTCATTATTTAATTCTTCAGAGTTGCAGAAGTTAATGAGATGCTTCATTTGCATCATTTCACTGTGTGTTGGGTGCACGCTCTTGCAGGCGGTATCGCTCTTTTCACTCGTGGCTTCATGTTTTCAGGTCTTTTTAGTTTATCAGCACTGTAAGGAAAATCTTTCTGGAGACTTTCCATCAAACCCATTTGTTGATGAGGGAGGGAACATTTCTTCTCAAGCTTTAAAACTGGAGCCATAAATTTTGAAGTGAACTTCCAGTGCTCCCATTTAATGGATAAGTAATTTTTTTTCTCAGTGCCACCCTGACCTGTGCAGCTGAGATGGAACAGGTTGGGAAGGTGAGTGCTGCCAAGGGGGAGATTGACACCATTCAGCGGAGGTGTTCCTGTTTTGCTCCTTGTGATTTCTGTGTGCATGCGATAGAGGGAGATGTTAGAACTCCATGGTCTGGGTACAGCTGAGTAATTAACTGGTTTGCTAAGACATTTCTGGCTCTTGGTCAGTTCTGGAAGTGGAGTTACTGCATTTCTGGATTCCCCATATGTGTTCCATTCTGTGAAGCTCCCACTGCAGGTGCTGAATTACAGCTTGAATCTGTTATTTAACATTATATTTTTGAGCTCTGTAGGTGCTGAAGATGATGTGCTAGGTGTCTCTGCTACTCTGTAAATTATTCCTCTGGATTCTCTACCACAGTGTGATAAAATAGTGAGCCTAAAAGGCTGAGGCTTGCTCCAGAACCAAGGCATTTCTTTAGGATTCTATGAATCACCAAGGTTGGAAAAGACCTTCAAGATCATCTAGGCCAACCATCTGCCTATCACCAATAGTGCTCTCTAAACCGTGTCCCTCAACACAATGTCTAAAGGTTCCTTGAACACATTCAGGGTCAGTGACTCCACCACCTCCCTGGGGATAGGAGTTTAGTCCACTACTTCAAGCTTAGTGTAATTTGCTCTTGTAAGAGGCAGTGCAAAGGAGATTGCTTGCTGCCCTTGATACAGTACCATCACACAGGTCTGTAATGTCTTCTCATTCTGTGTAGTGCTGGTTGAGAAGTGTTGGCTTCCATCAGCATCAGTGCTGTTTCAGAGCACAGTTTATATGAAATAACTATTATGGAATGCTTGGTAGGGTAGAAATAAAGACTGTGTTGTTGGAAGCTCCCTGAAAATGGCTGCTTAGAAAAGGGCGTTCCTGTTCCATTCTCATATGACTTCTAAAAACAGCCTTGGATTAATAAGATGCCAAGAGAAGGGGGAGGAAGAGCGAGTACTCACCAATTGTTGCCATAAAAAAATAACCATAAGAATCAGCACGATCATAAAAATGTCCAATTATGATGTTGTGCTTCAGAACTAATAAAAAAAGATATAAACAGAATATAACCTTGAAATGAAATAAATACACCCAAATGTCAGGCCTTAGCATAAGAAGCAGCAGTCACTTGGGCTTTGCTCCAGACAATTAACTGGTGGGTTCTAATTGCTGGGAGGGTATGCGAGGACCAAATCTCCAAATCCTCTAGCTGTGCAATGTTACTGCTGACAAGCAGTGGGTGTACCTTCATTTATCATTAGCTTATTTACTAACAGTATAGATTTTTATACGTTCTGAGCTATCTTTTTTTTTTTTTGTCAGAGCAGCTTGACTGCGATCAGAAAGACAGTTTGGATTCAAGGACTCTCCTTTGTCTGCTGCATCTCCTGCTAACGCTTGGTGTTAGAGAGCTGTTGCAAAAACTGGCACATGGTGCTGTCAACTTTTGCATGTTAGTAGAGCAGCCCCTGCTTGTCACTGGGTGCCGTTAGCTGCAAGACTGTTGGAGTCTGCCAGTCTCCGGAGCAAGAAGTGCTGCTTTTGTTTGTTCACCACCCAACATCCACTTTTAGCATTTGCCTGATATGGAGGAGATGTTTTTATAGAAAAAAAAAACAAAACACACTCAACTTTTTCTTTTGTCAATAGAGCCATTACTACAAAAATACCTGAAAACTCTGATCTTGATATTTAAGACTGATTTTATTCTGAGATCGGTTTCACTTCATTGAGACTTCATTGAGCAGTCAAAGAAAACTGAGCATTGAGAGGTTTCACCACCTTCCTACCTGCGTTGTTATTCCTTTACGAAGCACTGTTATCTATGTCTTTTCCTTTCCTAAACGTGGATACTGAGAGCAAGTTTGGTTTTTATCTGTAAGAATAAAGTTTAGATTGCAGGACTTTCATGTAACTTTTCTCCAAAATCAAACAATTAGTTTCTAACAGTCCTTATAATAGGTTTCTTAAGATGCATTAGAAATATCTCTGGTTATGGTAAGCAGATGCTTTATGTTAACATCTCAATATTATCATGTCACCTGGTTAGAAGATAAACTGTTTGCTGAAGGTGAATGCAATTTTTAACGACCACCTCGGTACTTAGTTTTTCTATAATTACAGTATCTATTTGTTTTATATGACGTTCTGCTCACCGGTTAGGAGTATAGAGCTCTTCCTACATACAAATGGGAATCAATGTCTTATCAAAGCAGCAGCGAATGGAGTCAGCCAAAGGTCTTTCTGTGAGTTAGGTGTGGGGAAGAAATTTTGGGAGATATATTATATAGGATAGGTGATCCCTAAAGATGGTTACAGGAAAATGGCGTATCAGGACAGTATTTTGGGTATGTTGATTCTGAAGGTTTGATGTGTCAGTGAAATATGCTTGTTTTTCTTGTGGCAGATGCTCCCCATATTGGGCCATAAATTTTTGAGAGAATGAGCCAAACCGAGATGCAATTCTTATGGAAAACATCATGAGATCTTTTTAAATAACATCATCATTTTGGTCAGGGAGGAATCTTTTTTTGTTTGTTTCACTTGAATGACTTCCCAAACTGAAGAAGAGCTGTACAGGCAGCTGGTAACGGGGGATGCTGTGAAGGTGGCGATGCTGAATGCCTTCTTTGCTTCTGTCTTCACTGCAAAGACTCCCCCTTGGGAATCTTGGACCCTGGAGGTAAGTGAGAGAGTCTAGGGAATAGGAGGCTCCCTTTTGGTGAGGGAGGAGATGGTCTGAGAGTGTCTAGGCAACATCAGTGTGCATAAATCCATGGGCCCCAGTGGGATTCATCCACTTGTGCTGAGGGAGCTGGCGGAGGTGGTTGCTGAACCACTCTGTCATCTTTGAGAGGTCTGGGAGAATAGGAGAGGTGCCTGAAGGCTGGAGGATAGCCAGTGTCATTCGGGTATTCTGAAAGGGCAAGAGGAAGGATCTGGGAAACTACAGGCCAGTCAACCTCACCTCCATCCCTGGAAAGATGGCGAAAGAGCTTGTTCTGGATGCCATCTCCAGGCAATTGGGTGAAGGGGGTTATCAAGAGTAGTCAGCATGGGTTCACCAGCGGTAGGTCATGCTTGATCAACCTGGTAGCCTTCTCTGATGTCATTACTGGATGGGGGGAGAGCAGTGGATGTAGTTTACCTTGATTTCAGCAAGGCATTTGACACTGTCTTCCTCAACATCCTTATGACAAAGCTGAGGAAGTGTGGAGTAGGTGAGTGGATGGTGAGTTGAGAACTGATTGACAGAGCTCAGAGTTGTGATCGGCAGCACGGAGTCCAGTTGGAGGCCTGTACTTAGCAGTGTTTCTCAGGGGTTGGTGCTGGGTCCAGTCTTGTTCAGTGTCTTCATCAGTGACCTTGGTGAGGAGATAGTGTCCACCCTCAGCAAAATTGCTGGTGATACGAAGCTGGGAGGAATGGCTGACACACCAGAAGGCTGTGCTGCCATTCAGCGAGACCTGGACAGGCTGGAGGGTTGGGCAGAGAGGATCAAGATCAGGTTTAACAAGAGCAAGTCTTGCACCTGGGGAGGAATAACCGCATGCACCCCATGCAGGTTGGGGGATGAGCTGCCGGAGAGGAGCTCTGAGGAGAGGGATCTGGGTGTCTTGGTGGATGATAAGTTGGCCATGAGCCAGCAGTGTGTCCTGGTGGCCAAAGAAGGCCAATAGTATCCTGGGATGCATTATAAAGAGCGTGGCCAGCAGGTTGGGAGAGGTCATCCTTCCCCTCTACTCTGCCCTGGTGAGGCCTCACTTAGAGTACTGTGTCCAGTTCTGGGCTCCCTGGTACGGAAAAAGACAGGGATCTCCTGGAAAGAGTCCAGCAGAAGGATGCGAAGATGATAAAGGGCTTGGAGCATCTCCCCTGTGAGGAAAGGCTGAGAGACCTGGGTCTGTTCAACCTTGAAAAAAGAAGATCCAGAGGGAATCTGATCCATGTCTATAAATATCTAAGGTGCAGAAGGCAAAGGGATGAGGCCTATTTTTTTTATTATTCTGAATCTGAGATAGGGAAGTAAAAGTAAAATATCAGGGCAAGACTAATTAAGAGAATTTAGATCGGGACAGTGAGATTGAAAAGATGGAAAGCAGTGGGGAATTTATTTTATAGGTTTTAGGATCATTTGAATTTCAGATGTGTACTGAGATAGAAGATCACAGAGTTGGAGAGGTTGGAAGGGAACTCCAGAGATCAAGTCCAATTCCCACGTGTCAATGGGAAGGACAGAAAAAAGGAACCCAGAAGATGAGAATATTGAAATGCAGAGGAAAAACTTCTTAAGGACAACTGAATACAAATGCCTGCCATTGCTTTTTGTGTGAAAGCTAAATTCTCAGTCTGGATTAAGAGCATATCTTACTGAAATTACAGTTCCCAGAACCCATTTCTACTCCTGTTAAGATTTATCAGCACTAAGGTGGAAGATTATGAATTCCTCGGGATAGGGAGAAACTTAGGTGAAATAAAATACACAAGGAGCAAGATTAAATAAAATAGCTTTCCAGATTTGTAATGCATAGAGTTGTCCTATTCTGTTCTCAGAGATGTCTTTAATTACGTAGCTCATGGTGACCACAGGGCGTGTATGAAACCCTTGAATGAACTTACTCTTTCTTGAACACTTTATGGCTAATTTTATTAGTTGTGCCATTAGGCATTTTACTGACTATTCTGCTTTATTTGTTTGATGCATTCACATGTTACTGCTTTTTTTCAGGTATGATTATACCCTTTACTGTTAACAATGTGTTAATTCACCAACAGTCAGTAACAGTATATACTTAAGTATGTTTATATTTTATTCAGAGGTATTGCATATGCCAGTTGACATACGTTGTGCTCTGTCAATCCTATATTTTGATCATCTCAGAGGTTTTCTGTGGAAAGTAAGTTCTGATGTATTGCCAGTTAAGCTGACAAATCATCTGATGCTCGTGTGATTTAAAGCTGCAGCTGTGCAACCAGAAAGATGAGAAGTTTAGTGCAGTGCTGGTCAAGGTGCATCAGGGCTTAGGGAGAGACTGCTGTGTGTAAAAGGTGTGTAGTCTTTTTCTGGCTTGACTGCAGTTAGCTTTGAGATGAACATATGTGCTCACTTTACCCGTGCTTTTTATGTTATTGTATTACAGTGGTATCATTGCTCCTTCAGTTAATGGCTCTGCTTTGCAAAAACTGCTGTTTTGTGTGATTTCACAGTGCTTTCCATGACAGAGTGATATGGGCTCTACTGCAATATAAATATTTAATAGCAGTGTTAAAAGCAGAGTGTAAAGGTGAGAAGAAGGGTAAATACTTTGGAAAATCGAAGTGGGAAGGTCAGGAGGAAGATGGAGGGAATGGTACTACTACTTCAAAATATTTTATCTAATTATTAACATTGAATGTAGTCTGTATTGCCTGCTATGGTCACGTCAGCCAAAATGCTGTGATTTTTCTAATTAAACAGCATGCTGCAAATGACAGCTCAGGTTTTGATGAGCTTCCAGCTCAGCTTTTTCTCTCTGAGTTTTATGTAATATAAACTCAATGTGTATTGATAGAGCTGCTCCTCTTTGTATGTTTGCAATACTAATAGCAGACATCTTTTTCTTGGAAGGTAACAACTCACAGATCCCATTCTTGTTGACCAGCACCATTGAGTATCTGTAGTGCAGCCATGTGGTCCCTGCTGGGGCACTGAGATAGAGGTTCTACAAAAGCAAAGCCATCTCTGTATAATGTGAATTTCTAAGTCATTTCTGTACAAATGGCTGGGTATTAGAAAGTGTCAGTTTTTTTAATCCATGGGAAAAGTCAGCCTGTCAGTTCTTTGCTTTTTGATGGTCTTTTGGGGCTTGTTTTTGTTCTCACCTGATGGAATCTGAAATAGATGCAGTTGGCATTAATTTTTCTGGTCAGCGAGTTATCCTCTAAAATACAGTTTCCAAGGAAAGAAAATGTTCATAAACGTAAGGTATGCTCACTGAAGAGTTTCCAGCAGCAAACTGTATTGGCTTTGGGTAAAACAAGTGCTCGTGCTCAGCTGTTCAGAAAAGGAGATGTAAAATGAAGAGGGAGTGTTCTAGGGGAATAAAAAAGGTAAAGCAGGAAAAAGGTGTTCCTGCATTTTATTTTGTTGTTCTTGTTTGTTTTCCCCTCCCCATGTATTTCCCATTCTGGGTTTTTATTCCAGCCACGAGAACTTGTTTCCACAAAAGAATTTGGGAAATATTTGGTAGTTTTGTGCCAAAGTCTTAAGTCTATTGTGAGCCTAAATGTGATCTCTTCTATTTGCTATGAGACTAATATTTTTCTGCTCTTTCCATTTTATAAGGAGGATGATAGATCCTCCAGCCACTCATAGCGTATTCAGAGCACTTTCCATTAGCACTGGTGAGGTGATAGTCTGAGAATTCACTGAAGCAGGAAAATTAGAGTGGAACAAGTTAAAAATTACAGGTCTTGATTTTTTTAGCTGCCCGAAAGATCTTGTTTAATTCACATCCAATTACATGTCATTTCCTGCGCATGAGACTGTATTTGTACAAGTAGCAAGCAGAAAGCTTGAAGTATGGACATGTGGAGTTTTGGTCTTTGTCCCTTTCTGAGGGATGTTGGTAGTCAAACAGTGGTAAAGATTTTCTCTTGTAGTGGTTGCAGTCGCGATGCAACAAAGCCACTGCTATTTTCTGCTCTTGTTCTGCCAGTGTGTAACTGTCGGTCTTATTAGTATTTAAATCAGTTTGTAACTATTTGGGCTTAAATAAGCTTTATTTCTGATCAATGTAATGCCATGATTTTATGGTTTCTTTAAAGTCATTAGCTTAAAGTAAACGAGCTTATGATGAATACTGCAGATGTGCTAGAAGTTGATTAAATTAGTAATAGGAATGGACAGTAGGCAAACAGGAGGAAAAATGCACAGATGAGCAAATCTGGGATTTCTCAGCCGTGTTCTCAATCTTTGTTAATGGATTCAGTCTGCTGTCAAAAAGATAGAAATATTAAAGGATTTTTTTCAAGCAGGATTAGCAGAGGGGAAAAGTGATTTTCCCCTCTACTGTAAGAAGTGAGTGCTCAGTGAGCAATTTCACATGTCTTCAGATATATTATATTTTTCATGTTGATTAGGAGAAAAACCCGTGGGAGAAAAATGAAACTCCGTACACCTTTCCACAACATTCCACCTCACCCTGAACAAAAACAGCTTAAAAAGACCTTTTCTTAATAAGATTACTTAAAAACTTACATGACCTGTCTTATCTATCAGTGGGATTAAATTATGATTTAGAAATGCATAAATTACTTTGCATTATGTACTTAAACATCACTCCAAATGGCTTTTTGAAGTTCAAAATAAACTTGGTTGCCCATCTGCTATCAAAAAGAACTGAGAACAGCAAAAGCAAATACCTCTTTATAGCCCATCTCCTCTCAAAAATCAGGAGGCCTATTTTGCAATATGTTTGAACTGTAGCCAAATTTGTTATCCTGTATAGCAATGGTTGAAGACCTTGATGAAGGTCAGCAGAGCAGGAAGAGCATAAGAATGAATTTAGGCTTAGAAGCTCCACTAAGAGGAATGTGTCACCTAGAGGAAAGGAAATTATTGTCAAAACAGATTTTACAATAAGCAAGTGTCTGGCAATTAAGTATTATGGTTATGCATTTCTCGACCATATTAGCTTTAAATGATAAAATGAGGATGTTGAAAAAGACAGATGTTATATCATGATCACAGTTGTTTGTATCTGCCATGCACTGGGATGAATTCTGTTCTGTTCTTCCAATATAAATCTAGGAAATTACTGTAGATATAGTGGAGTTGATCAATCTGTTTCCGTTCTGAGAGGAGAGCAGAACTGGAACCACTTTTGTCCTTGTTCTGTCTGTGTTGTAAAGTTTACCTGGGAAAGCCTTTTCTTTAAAGAAAATTGTTCTGTCTTCTGACTATCCCTATGGTGATGTAGACTCCATAAGCAAGGCCTTGTGCACACGTGCTCTAGCGACTCTAAAGTAGTTGCTAGAAGTTACCCTAAAAGTGTCAGCTTCTTAATCACCATCTTTTTCAGAAGAGAGACAGGCTGTAGGAAGTGAGATGAAGTGAAATAACTCCATCATCCAGGTCGTGTGCCTGTATTGTGCAGAGATTGATGAAATTGCAGTGTTGCTTTGAACAACCTGGTCTAGTGTGGGGTGTTCCTACCTGCAGTAGAGAGGTTGGAACTAGATGATCTGAAAGGTCCCATCCAACCCAAACCATTCTGTGATTCTCTGGGGTGGACAACTATAGATGGAATCTGAGCGTTATAGAGGCACCTGGAGTCACTTAGTTTGGAGTCAGCCTTGAATCTAATCAGTTGAAATAGTCGACTTTATGATACAGGAATCTGCCTTGATTTACAAAAGCCCCAGAAAAAGACAAGTGAATGATTATTTAGCCTTATAAAGAGGACATCTGAGGGGAAACCCGGTAGGTTTATGTGAAATCATGGTAAAGGATGACTACAGGATATCATAATAGGAATTCTTCACAGTCCTTCATGGCCTACAGATTGTGGAAGGAGACAGTTCAGTGGTAGGCTCAAAACAGCGTGTCCGTGTGGCAACATGGGTGCCGAAAAGAAAGATGTGGAGGAAATTTTGGAAGAAAAATCCTTTAGATGCTCTTCAGCACAGAAATATGGCATCTGTTTGGAAAGTCCCCGAGATGCAAAATCACTGCAGAATATGGGTGCACAAAGTATTTTTTTATAGATAAATGTAAGATATATTACAATGGGTGATTGCTGAGAACTAGTGGAACTATAGTACAATCATTTTATCAAATACAGCTGCTTTTTTTGAGGATCTGAGCTGATTAATACCTCTCGTAAGCTGTCTTTCTCCCAGTTTTTGCAGTGATGTACCTCAAATGCTTTGGATTCAGTGTACTACACTGCCCACAGTTCTCAAGGACTAGAGGTTTTATCTTCGTGAAACCTCAGTCTCTGATTTTTCCATAGAAATTTTGCATCTATATAGAAACCAATACGAATTATCAGCGTATGCATATATGTAACATGTATAAAGATAGACATTTCATCTGTACATGTGGTATATGGAAAACATTAGGTGTGAAATATGCTATGTTTAGCATAGGCGTGTGTTTTGTAGGCTGGAGAAAGACTTTCTGTGCAATTCTTAATAGCTTCCTTCTCTAGTCCATGCCTGATACAAACATGCTCTTATATTATCTTTGGTGTCCAGCAAACAATTCAAGTATCTGAATGGGTGAGAAATAGAAGAAGCTAGAAAAATACCTATGTGCACATGTGAATAGCTTATGAAATCAGAAGCAAAATCTAACTAGCCTTAAGGTAGCTTCATAAATGAATTTCTGAATATAGTTAGTAATGAGGTAGAATTCGCATCTGTGCTACACTGGGACAAATTGGGTTGCTTAGAGCCTCCCAAGTGAGCTGGCCCTTCAGATACCAGATGCAAAGAGAGAGGGAGAAAGAAAAGATGAGACAGGTCTTACCATGTGTTACTGTTCCCTGAGAAACCCTTGGATGTCTCCAAGCACCTCTCGTACTGTAGTGAGAGGAGTTACAGAGTTAGATGTTTATTAAAAGAATAAAGATGTCAGTCTCTTCTGAAATGATTTACATGCATATTTTCTTAATGAAAATGAATTACTCGTGTTTTGTGTAGATGTGCATAAAACTCCTCATACATCAAACTCCACATTGTAAAGCTTTGTAAAGTAAGAAAACATAAGTTATTACCTAAACAATAGGCTATATATTACTGATTCTGTAACAGTAATAGAAGAGCATCAATCATTGGGCAGGCTCAGCCCTAAGACTTTTTCTTTACTTTCTTTCTTTTTTTGATATATGCCAAACAGAGTAGTCCTAGGAAAGTATCTCTAAGTCAAATAGTTGCTTAGCTAAATCTTTACCTTTGTCAGCAGTAGTAGGTCATAAATGGATTTATTCCATTGTGATTTTAAGATTCATATATACTGAAGGTTCCTGCATGTAATCTGGTTCCAGTTGTTACTCAAGACTGCATGCTGTGATCATAATTTGAGTTTTATTAACAGTGAAACTCTGTAATAGACAGCTGATAACTGGATCGTTACAGCCCAGTTTGGTTTTAGAAGCGTTTAGTGATTTTATAGTGGGGGAGGAAAATTAGTTGCTCAGATTGAGGGGAAATTGCAGGTGCACACTGTGTTTATGGAAGAGCTTCTTGTATGTACATGCATTTGTATTTACAAGAGTTTGTGAGAGAAGAAACTTTCTTCTAATCACAGGAAGTGTAGAGACATTGTCTGTGTTGTACATCCTTATTGTCATAGGCAAACCTGAAGGATAACAACTTGTGTTTGGAGAAAAGTTCTGAGCTAATGCTTCCATTTGATGATGGAGCCAGGCAGAAATAATCATCTTGGTCACCTGACAGGAAAAGAGCATGACAATGTGCCATGGTAAGTGGTTGCTCTTTTCCAGGGTCCTTGCGAGCTGAAGACCTTGTGCTGTGTGTAGTTGAGTAATGAGACACAGTGTGGGTTTTGTTTCCTACACATCTTTTGTCCTTTAGACCCACGAACTTCAAAGAGAAATATCCACCCAGTGGCTCTTGGAGTTGGCTGAAATCATGTTGAAGGACAAAATAACTGCATCACTGCGCTTGCACTTAATCAATACTAATGATGTGCTTGGAGTCATTGAGTAAAATGGAATTTCAGCAAAAGAATTAGTTTAGAACCAATTCCTTAAGTACTCCCCTGACGCCACCAGTTGGAATCCCGAGGCCAGTGGCAGTTCTCAGCACCATGGATTATTTACCGGTGCTGTCAGTGCAGCTTTAGGAAGATAAGTCCATATCTAAACAGGCAGTTTTGAAAGCCTCTTGAGCATAGGAGCCACTATACCAATAGCATTCAGTTCTCTTGAAAAGGCTTTTGTTCCCCTTTGGAAATTGACTATAAACAGATATAAACAACCAAAATTTATAACGAGCAATCATAAAAGGCTGTTCTTAAGTCGTCTCTGTTCTGGTGGAAGAACAGTGGGGACAAAGAGCTTCAGCCTGAGATTTTTCCTCATCATTTAATAGTGGTTGATGGTCTTTCCTTCAGTGCCTGCTTATAATAAAATCACAGTACGAGAAATGGGTTCTTAAATATATGTTGCTATGGAGTTTTTGTAAGAATTAAGCAGGTTGAAGTGACTAAGAGTGCAGAAAATACATGCTAGACAGAGGGCCAAACATAAAACAAAATGAATGCAGTGTGTTCCTGCTCTGGAAATAAAAAATATAGGCAGGAATAAAGACAGCTTTATCTGTTCTCTTTGCAGAACTTGCTACCAATCTAGCAAAGTACTAAATTATGAGAACTTTGGTTTTGTGGTTTTGTTCTAGTAAAGCTGAATGCAAAATATTGCTCGTTATTCACCTGTTAATTATTTTGAGTGCCTCTATAAGCTTTTTATAGTGCAGTATGTAAACATTACCCAAAAAAGATGGCCAGAAAGACTGAATTGTAACTGTGAAGAAAGAAAGGGTGGATTAGACTTAAGGAAGGTATAGCAGAGGGAAAGATGGCAATTCCTGTGCTCTTATGCAACTTAGTTTTAGTTGAATTGAAAATAGGAGGAAAAACTGGTGTGTACAGTAATACAGGAAGGAAACTAATGGAAGTATATGAATGATTCCGAGCTTTCTTTATTCAAAAATCAAATAATTTAACTGAGGGAGGTGTTTGCACAGATTGTTTACACATGGGTTGTTCTACGTTAGAGAATAATTTTGGCCTAATTCTGAAACATGTTCCTACTGAATAAGTTTTTTATCCATTGGAATAACTCAGCTGGTTGATATGAGACTCTTCAGACATAAGCAGTGCTTATGAGATTGTTACACTTAATTAGTTTATAAATCTGTCTCCAGTAGCTGCATATGAAAATTTAATATGCAGCCTTAGAACGACATGGTGCTTTTTTATTTCACTAGGAGACAGTCTACTAGAATAAACCAAAGATGGAAGCAATAAAGATTAAAAACCTTTAAAAATAGTACAGATGTTTTAGAGTTACTTCCACAGCTGTAACAAGAAAATGGTGATACTGCTGAGAATAGGGAGGTTTTGAATACCCACCTTGATCACCATTCCAGTAAACTGTGCTGAAAACTGTTCTCCCTCTTTTGGCCCCAAATACTGAATATTGGATAAAATTGTTTTTTTTTCCCTAAGCTGCTAAATTCTTCATCTTTGTTTCTAATAGCGAAGCCTTTTTTTTAGGATGAAGGCTTTCTGCCTTCCTGTTTTTGAGCTCTTTGCGGGCTGTTGTTTGATAAGCACCACGTGCCCCTCGAGTTTGGTGAAGGAAACTAGTAGTTGGTGCTATACATTCTTGCATGTGTGAGAATTAGATATATTTTCACAAGATGGAAGCATTTTTAAGGACTCCCTATGGACAGGTTTGAAGCTCTGTTGGTAGTTCTGGTAGAAGTACTGTTTTTTGATTTTTGGGTTTTTTCTAATTATTATTTATTGAACTGAATGCATAAGTAAAGTAATTGTTGCTATTCCTGAGAAGGGAAAGCTCACTGAGCACCAGAGAGGCCATCACCAGAATATAAATAGAATAATATCCTGTTCATGCAGCTCTGAGTAATACATGCTCCACATCTCACAGGTGATAACAGCTTAAATATTAATTCACCTGAGAGCATTATGTGTTAGAAAAGGTACACAGTTAATTAAGCCTTGGAGGCATGCAGGATTGATCCTTAGTTGCTATAAATTGTCTTAGCTTCATTGACTTCAAAGGAATTATCCTTATTTACACCATGGGAGGATTAAGGCTTTCTATTTTAAGATGGTTTAGATTTGAATATCCTAAGTTAATATGTACAAATTCTTTATTAAAGGAATGATATTAATCAGTCAGTGCATAATACGGTGTGTTTCAAAGAATAGAGATCAAATAGTTCTAAAGTGATAGAAGAGCGACTCAGTTACAAATCACAAAGATTTGTGATGCTTTAATTTTTGTCTTTGTCTCCATCCACTCTCCATACAAACCAAATGAATACGCAGTCCAAGTCCACAGTCCAATGGTCCAAGTGAGAATAAAGCTGACACCTCTAATTGCTGTCAAGAAACAATTGCTTGCTTTCTTCAGTAAAATTGTTGGGAAACTTCGTTTTCTCCCCCATGTTGAATCTATCCATTAATTTATTTATTCCAGTCCTATAGTGAAAAAGAGAATTTCAAGAAAGCAAATGCTCTTACAAGACCTTGCTCAGCAGCTTCCTGGAACATCTAAGATTGGCTGTGAATCAAGCCAAGCTAGAGCTTGAAGCCTGAAATTAGTCAATGCACAGAGTAACTTGCTGAGCACAGTTTGGAGCCTTTTTTTAAATTTATATAGCCCAGACAAGTGGCCTGGAAAATACATGAGTGTTTTTAAAACCATTCTCTCTCACATTCTGACCAGAAGGTGTCAGGTATGAATTCTTTTGTGATGGTTGTTTCCTGAAATGGATGCATTCCTGTGAAAAGCTGCGGCTCCGACAAATCAATGTTTTTAGACAAAAAAAAAGTAGTGCTGGGAACTTTGTGCTTTGCTCTGCTTCTGAATTTTAATTGCTAACGCTTTGTTGTGAGGCATTCTATTGTGGGATTATGTGTCTGTCTATTAAAGTGGAGCAAAATGAATAGAAAGATTAGAAATTAATGTTTTGATGCCTCCAGATGCAGATTTTTGTTTCTGGCTCATTGCTCTGATGCCTCAAATTTACTGCATTCCCTTCTGCCCTAACTCTGTCACCTCTCCTTCAGCTGTGCCTTAGGATTGCATTTTTAATCTTTATCCAGCCTGATGAATTTGGTTCTTTGGTGTTATCAACCTGGTAACCTTCTTTAATAGCATCACCAGCTGGGTAGGTGTGGGGAGAGCAGTGGTTGTGTACCTTGACTTCAGCAAGGCATTTGACTCTGTCTCCCACAACATGCTTGTAATGAAGCTTAGAAAGTGTCGGATAGATGAGTGGACAGTGAGGTGGATTGAGAAACGATGGCTGATAGAGCTCAGAGTTGTGATCTGTGGCGTAGAGTCTAGTTGGAGGCTGTAACTAGTGCTGTTCCCCAGGGGTTGCTGCTGGGTCTGGTCATGCCCAATGTGTTCATCAGTGAGCTGGCTCTTCATAGATCCACATAGAATGTGCCCTCAGTGGGATTGATGATGATACAAAGATCAGAGGAGTCACAGAAGGCTGTGCTGCCATTCAGTGAGACTTAGGCAGACTGAGAGTTGGGCAGAGAGAAACCCAATGAAGTTCAACAACAGCAAGTGTAGAGTCTTGTGCCTGAGGAGGAATAACCGTGTGCATCCATACAGGTATGGGGCTGACCTGCTGGAGAGGGGCTCTACTGAGAGGGACCTTGTGGTCCTGGTGCACAACAGGTTGGCCATGAACAGTGTGCTCTGGTGGCCAAGAAGGCCCATGGGACCCTGGGGTGCATTACAAAGAGTGTGGCCAGGAGGTCGAGGTAGGTGGTCTTCTCCCTCTACTCTGCCCTGGTGAAGCCCCTTTTAGACTATTGTGTCCAGTTCTGTGCTCCCTAGTTCAAGAAAGACAGGGATCTCCTAGAAAGAGTCCAACGGAGAGCTGCAAAGATGATGTGGAGCCTGGAACATCTTCTGTATGAGGAAAGGCTGAGAATCCTGGGACTCTTCAGCCTGGAGAGGAGAAGGCTGAGAGGGGATCTCATAACTTTATAAGTGTCTGAAGTGTGGGAGTCAAGATGATGGGGATGGACTCTTTTTGGTGGCGAGCAACAGTAGATCAAGGGGCACAAGCTGGAGCACAGGGAGTTCTGTAACAACACAAGGAACAACTTCTTCACCATCAGGGTGACTGGAACAGGCTGCCCAGCGAGGTTGTAGAGTCTCCTTCTTTGGAGATATTCCAGATCTGTCTGGATGCCTACCTGTGTGACCTGCAGTGCTTTAGCAGAGAGGCTGGACTTGATTTCCAGAGGTCTCTTCCAACTTCTACATTTCTGTGATCTATAATTGTACGAATGCATGTGTATGCGTCTTACATATATGTGGTATATCTAATGTTGTATGTAAAGTACTGGTTTACATTTATCTTCCTAGAATAATTTTTTTGTGAAGGTGCTTTGCGTGAAACTAATTTCTCATGTCCAAACAGGTCCTTTTTGTTTCAAGAAAATGTTTTTTATGAGCAGGATGCACTAAGGGATTCAGACTATTGATTCCTTCCAAATAGCCTGACATGCTTGCAGCTTCATCTTTTTTGTTCATTTTTTACGGGTAATGAAAAACAGTTTAATATCATTACGCTCATCAGATAAGGCTTAAAAACCTCACTAAGATTCAAAAGAAAGTCCTAAATAGATTGTGAGGCTTAGCAGAATGGATGACTGTCTCAGGAGAGTTGTGTATTTTCCAGACCTCTAAATCCCAACATCCCTCCCACCCCTTGATGTTTATTTAATGCTATCAGTGAATACTTCTGGGCCGTGTTTTACTGTGTCATGGAAGAATATGGTTGGTGGAAGCGGGTTAAGTATTTTGTGTTGTTTTCAACTCCTGTGGATACTACCCATGCAACCTACTAAATAATGTAACAATAATTTAGTTCCTCTTGTTTGTCTTTCCTGTTTCCAGAGCGCTTGTTATACCATACAGTAAACATAAACAGCTTTTAAGTGTACATGCAGAAAGCCATCTGCTAGAAGATGATGGAAAATTCATTGCTCGAGCAGAGATCTGAGCCAAACATGGCGATGGACTGGGAGGAAAACCACATTCTCCATGCACATCTATGTGTGTAAGATTTAAGATGCATTGGTGCCAAGTCTTTAGCGCATTCCAAAGCAGTAGGAGTTACCTGTGTTATGCACGTGCAAATGTCAGCACTTTAATGAACCATTATGGCACAGCGTTTCGGAAATGGAAAACGATGTCACAGAGGCATCTCAAACTTCTTTATATTGTCATTTGATTGTCATTTTTTAAAATGTCACACGTGTCAATGTATATAGCAGCATCATTACACAGTCAATGGGGTATATACTATGATAAGGGAAAATTTAGAGTAGGCTTTCATAGTTCACATTATTAATGGAGTTTAAGATCGGATGCCAAGCTGCGGAAAGAACCTAATTCTTCTCTGGACAAAATCCTCATTTGAGCTGTGGAATAGATAATGCTGGTGCAACTTCCCCTGTTTGTCTTGGATATATGCACCCATCTAAAGAAGGCATGGGAGGCTATTTACTGTCTCCATTCACGAAATAGACTAACCATTGCATTGGTATTCATCTTTCGGAAAGCTATCCGAATGTATGATTGCAAAATCATGGCAAGTGGAGCTATTGGGATGTGAAATCATTCAACCCACTTCTTTGCCCTGAGGCAGCAGTGGTGTGCCTGTGCTATTGCTAGCAGCTCCTTTGTATGTGTTTTTGAAAACCTCCAGTGATGGGAAGACATTTTCCTAGCATTTAATTCTGGTGCTATTTCAGGGCAAATATCACTGTGATTGAAGGTTTTCCTCAATACCTAATTTAGATCTCAGTTAAGCCCATCACTTATACTAGTCCACCATGGACATAGAGAGTAGATTCCCTTTCACCTGGCATTAATTTTTCACATATTTAAAGGTGACTGTTATGTCTCACTACAGTCAGCTTTTTCCTACGTTAATCACTGTCAGTAATGTCTCCTTGTTTGTCAGGTCTCCAAATATTTCCACTATCTCCTCTGCAACTGCTTCTGTTATTGCATCCCTCTGCTGCGATGTGGTACTAAAAATGGAATGCTGTGTCTTTTATTGTTTAGCGAGATGGTCTTTTAGAGCTCTGATTTGGGTGAATGGAAATCTGTGATGGTTTTCTGGGGGTGCATGAGGCTAAATACACAAGTTGAGGTTACAAAGCTGCAGATTCTTTTCTAAGACAGCATCTTAAAGTGGCCAATGCCACCATGGGGCCACTCCGGGGAGAGAAAAGTTGTACTGTACATCTGCAGTGCAACCCCTGTGAGCTTTGGGTCTTTGCAGAGCTCAAAAGCTCCTTTTCTGCATTATTTGATTGTGGATTTCAAACCAGATTTGAAAGGCTGCTGCCCCCTCTACTATTTAGACAGATTTGGGTTTGCTCTGTCACTGATTCTGAGGGAATCTTACCCTGAAACGGCATGAATTTCAGCACAATATTAGCATTGCAATCAGTTGTCCTCTCTTCCAAAGTTTTTCATCAGCTTTGTTGTGAGTTGGAGGACTGTGTGGGGAATATGGAGAGGGCAGCTGGCTCCCTTGGGAAATTGTTGCGTGGCAGCTAGGGCAACATGCTATAAAAATGGAAAAAGTAGGAGAGGGACCAGGAGCATATCCATCTCTAGGGAGGAATGTGTGTTTGAAGGCAGTGAAGTGTGTATGGTGCATCAGGCAGGCTGGCAGTGAAAGTCAGAAACAAACCCACGACCTTGTGAATAGAATACTGTCTATAAATCCACTTTCACAGGCTTAAAGAATCAGTGTATCCTTGTCCTAATTCCCCAATGCTTTCTATGTTCCTGACTGCGTGTATTTTCAAATCTATGGATTATAAGTGCAGTTTGCTCTGCCTTGTTTTCAATACAAATCTGCAAGAGTTTGTTTCAGAAAAAGGGAGATTACATATGGAAGAGTACTTAAAAGAGAAGACCTCCTTACATTTGTTGGCTGGGAAGATAGGCTGGTGTTGCTTGTCTGAATACGCTTTCTTCCACTTCTCAACCAGTAGTGGTCATCTACTGGTAATAACAAATCTTCTCATCCATGCTCCAAATGGAATCATTGCTGGCAGTAATTAGATGAAAAGCATTCCATGTGCATGGGTTGATCACACAGGCTGACTTTTGGATATTGTGCAGCAATTTGTATGTTAGTACAATGAACATCACACAAGAAAACCACCTGTACATGAACAAGCCCTTCAGAAAATGCAGAACACAGGCTAAATCTCTTGGAAAATGTAGTGGCAAACAGTCTGTAAGTGAAGTTAGTTTTCTTTGGAGGTTAATGTTTTTGATGGATATCGGTCTTCAGAAACAATACACAGCCAACACAAATTATCTGAAGAAGTATTAAATAGAAAAAAAATAATCCAGAACAGCTATTATTGTCATGGAGTACCATGAATCATCCAACAGTACTAATTAAAACAAAGGGAGTTTTAATACCACAGATAAATCTGAGAAACAAGGAGCTTTGTAATGATAAAGTGAGAAGCAGTTTTTCTATTTCTGACAGTGCTGTGTAGCTTATCAACTTCTGTAGAGTAGTATGGTGGGAATCAAGATAGGAAATATCTAGAAGGAAAAAAAAAAATCACAAAATAAGATTAGATATGTTTTCTGTGCTAAAGTGGATGAGTAAATGGATGAGAGATGTTTGCTTTGTGCAGTAGTAAAGATATACTGCATTAATAGTATGTTGTTGTATGCTTGTGGCAAAAGTAATGCCAAGAGGACTTGCATATAAAGAATGTAGTCAAAGTAGTCCAAAATGTGAACAGCTGAGAACCCCACAGCTTGTGGTGCTTCTTTGTGTCTGGCTCTTCAGTGCCAAGCATCTTGAAGATGTTCATCAGAGGTGCTCATGGTGAAAAGGATGTCCCAATGTCATTGCTCAAGAATTTGAAGTGTTTTCTGCCCTCCGCTGGAGGGAAATACTGCAGGAATCTCTGCAGGAGCTGAGAGCAAGCTCCAGCTCAGGGCAAGTTGGAGAAGCTGGGTTACTTTTCCCTATTTCAGCGTAGGTTCCAGGGATGTGGCTGTTCATAGCATTTTGACCACTGTTGGAAGGACACTTGGGCACAAGCAGGAGAGCTTTCAAGAAAAGTGTTATACATTCTGGTTTGAGCTGTTTCCATAAGCTTCCTATGGGGTGTGTTTGCTTTTTGGAGGTTTTTTGGTTTATTTTATTTTATAATTTATTTATTTGGACTTTGAGCGTAATGATCTTTTCCCTGAGATCTTTTTGCCTCGAGAATGAATAGGAGATTTTTGTGACTGACCGTGAGGAAGGAGAAACTGTGTTCCAAATGTTCATTGTGCACATAAACAGATACATATAGAACCATAGAATCCTTAGAGTTGGAAAGGACCTTTAAAGGTCATCCAATCCAACTCCTCTGCAATGCGCAAGAGACATCCACAGCTCCATCAGGTTGCCCAGGTTCTGATCCAACCTCACTTAAGGTCTCTGGGGATGGAGCATCCACCACATCTCTGGGCAGCCTGTTCCAGTGCCTCACCACCCTCCCTATAAATGACTTTTTCCTTATATCCAACCTAAATCTACTCTCTTTGAGCTTGAAGCCATTAATGTAACAGCTGTATTTCCATAACAAGGCAAAATCCAGGGACAAATGTCAAATTGGAAGATTGGGTTGGCAGATCAGGTCTAGAAAACGATAAATGCAGTTGGTAAAATATTTTTTCCCTAATTATTTGCCTGTCTTGAATATTAAAATTGTACTTTTCTAAAAATGGGATGTTCTCTGAATTCCGTTCTCGGTGCATTTAGGATATGTTGTTAGCTTTTCTCTTTTACAGTGGTTAACGCACAGGGAGGCAGAATTTCTGCTTTTGTATTATCCTTTTTGGCAATCAGTGTTGTTCTCAAGAGAAGCATTTGCGTGTATGTGTGCATCTGTGTGTACTTGATAGTCCTTGTGAATCTTCAGCCAGTCCTAATACGAAAATCAATGGATCCCAAGGCAGGTTTGTCTTTAACAATAGAACTGTTCCATCTATAACCTCTGCACAAAATGTCTTGACATGTGAGCAATCTTGTGGCATATGGAGCAGCATTTACTTGTTATACAGCATTTATAGCAGCAGTGTAGTGTTTTTTTTTTCTCACTGGTTGTTTTAACCTTTATGGTTTTAGTCTATTCTACATGAATTGAAATTCTCAGCAGTAAACTCAGAGCAAAATATTAACAAAGGGACCTTTCTCCTGGTTCATTGGTGTGTTCTGGAGGCATTGAGGGGACAGCAAATGATCCAGGTTGTTTTCACATCACATATAGAAGGCTGGAAAAGTGTATATTTCATAGGATTTATAGGAGAGAACCCCAGGATAATTAGGGGGCTTCTTGGTAGATTTTAATAGACAGATACAGCTCTCCTGTATATGAAGAAGAAACACTGTATGAGAGACTTTAATTCTGTACTCAGTTTTTTTGTTGTTGTACTGTAACTTATCCTGGATCTTGTTTATGCCAGTATTTTCAAAACTTCAGCGGTATCTTAGATAACAAAGTGAAATTGAAGCATAATGGAAGCTGAGTGCCCAGGTCCCCTGGGCACCATTACAACTGCCAGTTTGAGTTGCTAATGATTTGTAATGATTGAACCCTACGGACTTTGAGAACAAATGCACTCAAGGACTCCACTGAGCTTTGGAAAGGGCCTTGAATATACAGTAACTTAAATTTTTATAGCAACGTGCATTTCCTTGTTATAACTGAGACCAAAATTTGATTGTTGTATTGAGTACACATAGGGCGATATGAAAGCTATTATGGAATACTAACACTAAATGTAATTTAGCATACTCCATAACGCAGAAATGTTACACTTGCACTTTATGCAAATAACTTTTATTTCCCTTTTTGTTTAGGATTAACCATCTCTACATAATTACTTCACTGTGGAGTAGACACAGCTGTATTGCTTCGACCATCATCGCCTTTTGTTGGCAGATCTTTAAATCCAAATGCAGTGCCAAAAGTTCATAGAATCACAGGGTCATAAAATCGTTTGAGTTGAGGGACCCTAAAAGGTCATTGAGTCCAACTCCTGTGCAATGAACAGAGACATCCACAGCTCGATCAGGATGGTCAGAGTCTGGTCCAGTCTGACCTTGAGCGTCTCCAAGGCCAAAATTGCATTGTCTTTCTTGATCATTACTGTTTAATGCTACAGCATTCTACAAGCAAATTCCTTGCTGTAGTGAATTTTGTGCTTGTTTTTTTTCCCCATTCATCTGTTGTCTTCATAGACAGACTAGTGACTTTCCTGTTTCTTCTGCTTTGTTTTGGTCACTCTTTCACCACACCTGGTGACACAGGGGACACGGGGAAAGATGGCTTCAGCTGTCAGTACTTACTGAACGAAGCATGCCCCACTGCAGTACCTCGCTTCTGCATCACATAGGACGTGGATAGAAATGGGAGATGCGCTTGTACTGCATCTGAAGGGGATAATGAGGCAATGGCTGATGTGGGCTGGGATACTCCAGGGTGAGGTATGTGCAGGGTTTCCTGCACTGGAAGAAGAACTGTGGAGGAGCTCTTCTGCTAGGAGCACAGCTAAACCCAGTGCACGAATCAGGAGGGATGAGGCTTTGCCTTTGGTGTTCCTCAGAGGCAGAGGAAAGTTGCAAAAGAGATATATCTGTATCTATAAAGTCGGTCT
>JANHGO010000027.1:51417734-51474237 GCA_024606505.1 Aquila spilogaster
GTTTTGAAGCATGGCAAGCTTTACTCAACACTTGTCAAAACAAAGCGATTTCCATTTTATTATTCTTGCTGTAACAATGAGCAGAAAGCATGTTCTGAGAACGAAATGGTATAAAATGCGAGTTATTTGTTCCTTGTCAAGCAAGGCACTGAAGAACAACCCTTGCTTTGCTGGGTGCCCTGCTAATGGCTCCTGGGGGGAACGGAGCTTTGGGAAGCTCAGTGCACCTGCACAGAAATCGCAGTCCCTTCAAATATTTAGTGATGGTGCTCTGAGGATCAGCTCGATGGTGTCCCCTTGTATGTGAATACTTTATATGTGATCTCTTGGCAGTTTTCTCCCTGCAGAAGATGCCTCCTGTTGAATTCAGATCACTGGGAGTTCAGGTTATTTTTTTTTCCCCAAAAGAGGTTTCAGTGAAGATGTGCTTGCTACAGATGGCAAATATGAGAGTACCCAGCTTGCAGATAGCAAGTAAGGTGGAGCTCTACGATTGTTCTCAATTTTCTCTATGGAAATGATTTCATTTGTTGAAATTAGGTGCTGTGAAAAACGTCATCTGCGTCTCAATACCGTGAGCCTAATGCATTGCTTTGAAAATAATGATTCAGCTCCTATAAGGGATTGAAAGCAAAACCATCCCTTGGTCAGTCTGGCCTGGGAGTGACTCTTCCTGACTCACCAGGAAGATGGCACAGCCATGGCTCTATAGGGGACTGTGTGTGTCAGCTGTTGGGCTGTCCTGAATTGTGCTCTGATTTTCTGTATCTCCATCTAGTTTTCAGTACACGAGGATCCCCAGTAAGCACTGTTGTCAGATACTAAGATCCTTTTCTAAGGAAAATCCAGAAAGCCAATGTGTATGAATTTTCTTTGCATCAGCCTTGAAATTCAACTTAATTTTCTTCATCTTTCGTAGTCCGTACTTGCATTTCTGCTGATAAAAGAGACTGTGTAAATGTCAGCTTTGGGATGGCTTAATTTACAGAGCTACAACTGAAAAGGCTAACACGGCATCTCATTTTTACTCCTAATATGCCTGATTATGGTAAGACTGCAGATTAAATCTCCAGTTCATCAAATCATGTAAGTCTCGTACGTTACTTTCCAAGCTGAACGCATGCCAGGCTGCTCAGGAGCTGACAGCAACAAACTCAAGGGAAGTATGGCAGTCAAGGGACCCTCCTAATTTCTGTCATTTCATCCAGTTGGCATTGGGCTAGTGTGGCTTCCACAGAAGTCATACAAAAGGGGCACAGGTTTGGAACTGACCGCGGTGAGCTTTGTGCTCGGTTGGAACTCAACGTGAAGGTCTCTTCCAACCAAAGCTGTTCTATGATTGCTCTTAGGGTTGTTTTCACTCTGGATGACTGGTGGGACAAACAGGGCTGAAGGATGAAAACAGAGGAAAGGTCACTGTTAAAGAAGAAAAGAATTACTGCTGTTAGGGAATGAGGCAGTTTCTGGGATGCTCTGCAACTGAGAGAAGACGTTCAGGGATCTAAACTGTGGCAGTAAATACTTGCATGGAAATGTGGGCACAATGCAAATCCCTAAGTTTTTTTTCTTCGTTCTTATGTGAACCTACTTCTTAATTAATTGACCAGTGGTTCAGAACATGCTCTGAGATCATGGGTTCTTTTTCAATGAGTGGAATGCGTATTCTACATGCCTCTGCGTGTGGCTGCGATTTTCATTTCTTGGGCTTCTCTCTGAGCAGGGAGCCGTAAGCAACGGGAAGATGCTTGTGCTCAGTGAGCAGTGACAATGCGTACCGCCTCCAAGCCCTGGTTTCCTTGTGCTGTGTCCCTGGCGGTCAGAGCAGGACGGAAGAGGGAGCTCGCAGTGCGCAGGGAGCGGGGCTCACACTGCAGCCAGCTGCAGCAGAACTCTGCTTTGCTTTTAGATTACGAGGGAAAATCTGTTTCCAGTCTGTCCCTGTTACTGCTTAAAGCCACTCATGACCTGGGTTTGAACTGGTGTCCTAAAGGGTAAAAGGCTCTGTATGTCCTTGCCAAGCCTCAGAAGCGTGCTGTTGCTCCGACACAGATTTGAAACAAATCCTGACCTGAAGTCATCAGCCGTAGGTTTTGGTTACTCTGAGAGATGGCAATGTAAAGATTTTGCTTTCCTCTTCGCTCTTCTGGTACCCAACGCACCATCTTTTCCTTCAGCCATACAAATCAGCTAAATCTTCCAAAAGGAGATTATGAACCGGTAGACATTAAGCAGTGTAGAGCCACAAGAGAAGAAAGCAAAGTGGATGTTCACATTCTGAGCCCTTCTTTCTCACACTGCACAATAGATAGAAACATCCTGAGCTTACTCTGCCTCTTCCAAGGAAGGTTCAAAATGCAGTCGATCACATGCAGGGTGTTTGCTTATTCCTGACTCTTAAGAGTGCCCAACATTTATACTGCTGTTGCATCAAGTGCTCACTGCTGTATTCTTTTGGTGCTTACAGCTGTATTGTGCCTTCAGTTTTATGTGTTGACTTCAGTGAGCTTTGTATCAGGGAAGATGCTTAGATTCACACCCTGTCCATATTCCTGGGGTGAAGGAGCTATGGGGTAAGTGAGCAGCAGGCCCTGATCTATCTCAGGAATTGCTGCTGAAGTTTTTGGGCTTTGTAGCAGATTTTTGCAGTTTGTTCGGCGTTGCTGGGCTTTGGTGGGGGTTGTGCATGAAAGATGAGTGCAGAACATGGCTGTGGTGCCTGGTTGGGGCTGCCATCTGGTTCTGACTGGCCAACAAAACACTGACAATTAATGCAGATACTCCTATCTCTGTCAGTTTGTTTTCCAGAACCCAACCAGTTTCTTGTGCACCTCTCCTGTTGCATGTTCTCTCTCCTAAGAGCAAGCATTCTTAAAGCCAATGTTTGCACCAGTATCCCTTTGTTCTTTATTTTCCTAACTGCTACTACTGTAAGAATCACAGCAAAGGAAAAACAAATGGTGGTCATGCTAGGAAACTTGGAGACTTCTTTTCTAGTGCTCAGAGTGGGCATCACAATGTATGCAGAGACTCCATGTCATTGTCATGTTGATTTTATGTTGTTTGCAATAATTAGTAAAGCTGTGGTTCAGGAGGTTTCAAAAGGGGGTACTCATCTGTCATAAACTCTTATTTTTGGGCATCCCAGTTTTTGAAATAACTTACAACGGTCTGATTTTAAAGCTTTGAGCTGTTCTCTCTGTAAATGATATCTATAAATGCATGTCTGGAACTGGTAAGTTGTGTCTAGTCCCTCCAAAAAAGCTCTCTCCAGGTAACCTGGTATCACAGCATTGTGCGCTCTCCTTTCCAGCATGCTTTGCTGACTTGGGATCAGCATCAGAATGCAACCAAGTACTAGAAAGAACATCTTCAGCAGCCTCAGGTTCACAAGCTGTTGACTTCTTGCTTTATCTGCCCCATCCCTCTGCTAATAGGCAGCAGAGTGGACAGTGTTATCTGCTCCTCAGTGCCCCAGTTTGAGTTTAGCTTCCGCAGTGCCTGTGGACTGGTCGCCATTAGCGTGGCCACCCTTTCTTCAACCACTCAAGTCTCAAAAGGATGCATGGAAGGTTTGGCATGTTAGGTTAAGTGCTCTGTAAGACCCAGAGGGAAATTATCACGGGATCTGACGTGAATTCAGTATGGGGAAAACTATTGGGCACAAAAGAAACTTTTTCTGTAGGTTTAAAAAAAAAAAGAAGAATCATCTCTTGGTACCAGTAGAATTCACTGCTGCATTGCTCATGGGCTGCTTCTTTCTTTTCCCCTCAAATCCTTGGCTAGGCACTTGCTGCCTCAGGAATCAGAGGATGGGGGAGCTCTGCTTGTATTCTCACCTGTTTCAAATCAATATAATGACCTTCACTGAAGCTATAATTGCATTGGTATAAGTCGAGGATGCATCAAGCCTCGGAATATTTGATTTGTCCTCAAGCAGAGGTGAGGAGTCTGAATGTGTATTTTTTTTTCTTCCTGACCCTTTGCAGCTCTAATTCAGTTTAAATCTACAGGGATCGCTTTAAGATTACACTAATAAAGGAGGTAGGTTAATATCCCTTCTGTCCTTGGCTTTACTGCAGACAGTAGCAACAAGGGGCCTAATTAGTGTTTGGCTTTGCAGGTTATGGAGGTTGCTCCAAGAGAAACTGGACTGATACCACCAAACTCATTAGACTTAGGTCCTTGAACAGTTTTTTGTATTGAAGAGAAAAGAAACGTAGCAAGGGGGAAGTCCAGGGAGTGCAAAGTACAATCCTCATTAGAGTAATTAGTGCAAGTCATTATTTCCTAGAAACCTCACATGGCCACATTTATTCTAAAGAGATGCCAGGGGTACAACTGAACTAGCTGCAACATCTGCCCATGGGAGGGAGGCAGCTAGAGTGGTATTTGCTGCCTGTGTTTGCTTACATTTTCTGGCTTAGGTGATATGTGATCCTATTAAGCTCAGTATAGCTAATCCTCTTTCATGGTACTAATTTCTTACCATTATCTTTATTTGGTTGGTAATTTCCCTTATGATATTCCTCTGCTGTCCCAATGTTAGTGAGGAGCTTCAGACCTCTCTTGAGTATCCTGCAGGAAAACTCCTGCCTGGTCTGTGTCAGTGTCCTTGCAAGGAAAAGGAATCGTTGGTAGAGCTGAGAAAGTGTCTCCTAATAAAGCCTTTTGCTGTTAATGGCATCTCTTATGAGCTACAGTATCTCCTGTGTTTGCTTATGAAATTCATCTTGTACTTTTGTGCCGAAGCAGAGTTCTGTACCCACAGTGAATGTTAATGAGCAGCTTTGTTGGCAAACCTCTTACCTTGAATGGCTAAAGGAGAAAAGGAGATGCTGGAATAGAGAAGTAAGGAGGTGTGCCAGCACAGCTGGGATGTGTTCCCGGTCTTTGGACTGCAATTCAAGGTGTGTGTGTCAGGTCACCCTTTGCAGTACCTCTGCTCTTTCAGGCCGTGAGCGCTTTAGGCTGCTTGTCTCAGGCCAAAGCTCCATGTGGACAGACACCCTTTGTGTTCTGGGCACTGTTAATAAGTGCTAATCAATTAATTTATTTATAGTAAATAAAGTAAACTTATAGCCAGGCATGGCTGCTAGGCTCTGAGCTGCTCCACAAAGCCTTACAGGTTGCATTTCTTTCCTCAAGACTTTTAAGCATCCTTTAGGGAAGGGTCTGAGATAAATTAAATTCCATGGTATAAATGTAGGAGTAACTTTATGAAACCAACATTTTGCTTGAAGCTTTCTCATTAAATTATCTGGCCTCACTACTACTACTACTCATGTCCCTGTATTTAGCGGGCCTGCATTGAGAGCTTGGCTGAGCCAAGGATGCAGCAGTTCACTCCTCAGATCCTTGTAGAGCTCTGAATTTAAACATGTCCAACAAGCAAAAGGATTCACTTCTCTCGTTTAAAAGCAGAGTAAGTCTGTGCGACAAGTTCTGTATCACATGGGGAGCCTGCAACTGAGCTTGGACATCTCAGATTTAACCTTCATGGTGTTCTCTGCACAAACTCCTGGCCAGCATACATCCAAGTGTCTGAAATTGCTCTCATGTTAACCAGCTTGGTTCTTTTGAGTCTTCCTTTTCGGATTTCCAAGCAAAGTGAACAAAAATCTCTAGATTTCTGCTTTATTGAACACCCTGTCCTTGGGAATAATGCATATTTCTCAAAGGGTGAAGTATTAAATGGCCCCCCTAGGTCCAAAGCATTTAGGCAAGGGGAACAGTGCCCCTGGAAATGAAATAAAATGCTTTTTGGCTTACCAGACTAAAAGGGCACTGGGGAATTATTTACTGTATTATTTACGATAAATTGTATTCTTCCTAGCAAACAATTGCTATGTTTCTTAGATGTATCACTCTTAAAATGGAATCTTTTGTTCTTAAAACGAAGGCATGCTTAAATGTTTTATCTGAAATATTTATATGTTCTACATCTGCTCGGAATGAGCTGTTGTCTAACAGATTTAAAAAACAAACATAAAATAACTGTGCCTTCCTTTGGCTGCTTGTTATACATCGTCTGCTCGTGTTCCTTTTTCTTCTAAGAGTTGCTGTTTTCAGGCCAGGAACTTCTGGCTGCACAAAATCAGGAATATCACAGTGAGGAGAGAGCCAAAGGTTGTCTTCAAACAGATCGTTCTTTCAGGAAAGGAAAGATTATTGAAATGTACTTTTCCCTCGAAGCTTTAGAGAAAAATGATGCACTGGCACAACGTGTTTTATTTTTCTTCCTTTGGGATAGCGGTCTTTTTATTATTACTTTTTGTCTTTGGAAAAAGGAAGCGCTGCACCTTCACCTGGTGGAGTCCGATGGTGATTTTACCACGGACACCAAATGAGAGGTTGGTTTTCTCCATCTTCTGGATTCCAAGCACATCCCTTGCTCCTTCCTTCTGGGAGAATAACAGCACATCCTTCACATCCTGGTCTATGCCTACAGCTCCTCAATGCAGAAGACTGTTAAAAAATTTCTTACTTAAAGTGTTGATCTTTAATTAAAGCCAAACATTTTTTTCCCTTAAATTTAAAAACAAAAAAAGGATTCTGGTTTTATTTAATCTTGTTGTGATCATTCTGTAGTTATATACTCTTTATCAATGTAATCAAGTAATTGTTGCATTATCAAAAGATTTCTTGTTTGTTCAGACACTGTGCAGCACCCAGCACAGAGGTAACAATACTCACTGCAAGTAATGGATAATGCTGTCAGCACAGGGAGAAACAAATGACCAAAGCAACATTCGGGATAATTACTGTGTTTAAATCTAATTTGTCAAACAGGACTTTCCTATGTGTTACCCTCTTAAAATCTTCCTTTGTTATGGGGGAAAACAGATGCTGTAAATGTGGTATGATTGCATTTGGAAAAGATCTAAGTGCTGCGTTTTGACCTGGAGGTAAAACGTGTCAAATGAGACCTTTCAGCATCAAGATGCTGTGTGGTTTTAATGAAATCTGATTGGTACATATGAATAGTTAACCTGCTTTTCATTTTTCAGAGCTTATTAAAATCATTAAAATACAGTGATAATTATGATCTTTTCTGACTGGTGTATTTTTATCAAGCCCAGGGATGTCAGTATACCTAAAGAAGGACTGTGTTGTGCTGCTATTGCAGAAGGTTGCTGGTGCTTATTCATAAGATATGAATTTGAAGTTGGAGGTTTGTGATTTTTGTTGGCTCTTTGCTGTGTAGGATCTGACCTGCAGCTCCCAATGAGTTCAGCTTTTAATGTGATTTTTTTCAACTTGTATTAGAAATAAGAAGTGGTCACTTTGTATTCAGAACTGTGCAGTCATAGAATGGCTTGGGTTGGAAGGGACCTCAAGGATCACTGCGTTCCTCTGTCATGTGGGCCAAACTGAAGTGTTGCTTTCCCTGTGAATCTTCAGAGCTCTGAAAACAAGATGATGGGCTCAAATAGAACCTCAGCAAAGACCTGATCTTTTAAATCAGTGCTCATACTCCTTGCGTTGGTGTTAGTGTTCTTATTCTTTTCATTCAACCAGCAGGTAACTCTATCCATGTTTTCTCTGCAGAGCTCGAACAAAAGAAGTGAGATTCCTGATAAGGAGAGCTCTAACCTCTGATTCAATTTGTATGTATTTGTGTTGGTTCAAAAATGCTGGTATCAGCTTTGGTGGTGAATTTGGCTGTGCTGCTGGTAGTTGGCGCTGGCTGAAACCGATCTGGAATGAAGTGACACTTCTACAGTGATGAAATGACTTCAGGCTTAGTCCTTAAGGCATTTGTCTACTCAGCTCATCTAGATCATAGAAATGAGCATAACTGAGCTAATTTCTGTAGACTGAAAATACACAGACTTCCATGGAAGAAAAGATTCCGATTATCTTCACAGTCAATGTCAAAAGAATGTTTTTGTCCCAGAGTTCTATCTGATTCTATGCTTGCCAGCCAGGGAGTCTGGTGTCAGGGAATTTAACTTGCGGATATATGTCTTAAAGGCATTCCTTTACATGAAGAGCCCTGTCTGGCTCTATGTGATGTTTAGACATTGGCAAAATAATCAGTATAATTCTTCCTCAGCACAGATTATGCTGTAAAAGCAAGAAAAAAAGCATCATTGATTTGCTTTTGTAAAAAGATGACAAGTTTGTAATGATCACTGTTTTTAGAGGTGAAAGAAATGCACTTCTCACTTCTTTGACATTATGTCAATATCTTTCTCCAGCTGTTCTGAACACCTTGGTAGCCTTGTTTCTTAAAATCTCTTCTGGAGAAAGATAAGGGAGAAGCTAGACCTGCTGTTAAAGCAATGCCACATCTCTGTTCTAAATTTTTCTGTTTGATTGAAGAAAAAAAAGGAAAAAGCAATATAACTTACTCCTATAAAACCCAACCAGGTCAAGAGTGTGCTTCACTGCGGATAGATAGCCTGGTTGATCCTTTGTGGTAAATATGTTTGCTTCTCAGAGGTTGGGCAGTAGGCAGTGTAATTTGTTTTAGGTTGCTAGGTGGGTCACTTTAGTATCACTGCCTCACCATAATTTTGTACTTTTCAAGCATGTTACAGAAACAACATTTTCTAATAAGCACTGAGACATGGAGAGGTTGGTGTGACTTGGTTGCAGCCAAGTCCATGCCAAGTAAGTGAACTACAAACTGAGAAAAAATAACAGGTTCGTGAAAGACATGGGATGATCTCTGTACAGGTTCAGGTGGTGCTTAACAGATGAGGACTGTGTCTGAGAAAGAGATGACTTGCAGAATATGACAAAGACCTGTAAATCGTGAATATTGTGGCAAAACTGAGTAGTGAACTATGTACAGTCTCCCTTATGATATAAGAAAGAGAGGTCCTCTAAGAGTTGTTTGGAACAATTGAAATGGCCTTTTTTTCCTCCTTGCATGATTTAACTGTGGATTTCTCTGCTCCAGAATATTGGGAATACCAAACTTTGACATTCTGATGTCTCAGGTTGTCACATACTTTAATTTTTAGGTATAGGAGAAGTTTGTACATCTTTTATTTTGGAGATAGGGTTGAATTTTTGTAGAATAACAGAATCCTTAGAGTTGGAAGGGACCTTTAAAAGCCATCTAGTTCAACTCTCCTGCTATGAACAGGGACATCTGCAGCTCTATTAGGTTGCCCAGAGCCTGCTCCAGCCTGGCCTTGAGTGTCTCTAAGGATGGGGTATCCACATCATCTCTGGGCAGCCTGTTCCAGTGCCTCACTGGAACCCTCACTGTAGAAGACTTTTTCCTTATATCCATCCTAAATCTATCCTCTTTAAGCCTGAAACCACTTTTCCTTGTCCTATAACAACAGACTCTGCTAAAGAGCCTGTTTCCTTCTTTCCTATAGTCCCCCTTTAGATACTGAAAGGCTGCTATCGGGTCTACCTGCAGCCTTCTCATCTCTAGGCTGAACAGCCCCAGCTCTGTGTTCCATCCCTTGGACCATTTTTGTGGCCCTTTATTGGATATACTCCAACAGCTCTGTGTCTCCTGTACTGAGGACTCCACATATGGATGCAGTGCTCCAGGTGAGGCTCACAGCGCAGGACAGGGGGGCAAATCCCCTCCCTCGTCCTGCTGGCCACACTTCTTTTGATGCAGCCCAGGATATGATTGGCTTTCTGGTCTGCAAGGGCACACTGCTAGCTCATGTCTAGCTTCCCATCTACCAGTACTCCCAGGTCTTTCTTGGCAGGACTGTGCTCAATTCTTTCATTACCCAGCTTGTATTGGTAGTGGATGTTGCCTTGACCGAGGTGCAAGGCCTCTCACTTGGCTTTGTTGAACCTCATGAGGTTCTCCTGGGCCCACTGCTCAAGCCTGTGTAGGTCCCTTTGGATGGTATCCTGTCTTTCTGGTGTGTTGACTGCACACTGCAGCTTGGAGTCATCCACAAATGTGCTGAGAGTGCACTCGATCCCACTCTCAATGACACTGACGAAGAATACTAAAGAATATCGGTCCCAGCACTGACCACTGGGGAACACCACTTATCACTGGTCTTCATCCAGGCATTGAGCCATTGACCACAACTCTCTGGATTCAATCTTGCAGCCAATTCTTTGTCCATTGAGCATTCCACCCATCAAATCCATATCTTTCCGATTTGGTGACAAGGATGTTGTGGGGTTCTGTGTCAAAGGCCTTACTGAAGTCCAGGTAGATGACATCAGTGGTTCCTCCCTTGTACATTGGTGCAGTTATGACGCCATAAAAGGCCACTATGTTGGTCAAGAGGGATTTGTCTTCGTTGAAGCCATGCTGGTTCTCCTGTATCACCTCCCTGTCTTCCTTGTGGATCTGCTCCATGCTCTTTCCTGGCACGGAGCAGTGAGGCTGGCAGCTTTCATTTTGTATGCTGGAAAACAGCCACACTGAAAAATGATTTCTAGCAAGTACACAGGACAGTGAGAATGGAAGAGACTTACTGGGGAGCCTCACATAAAGGAATCAAACGCAATGTCCTGCTGAATGCAGTACTGGAACTTCTTTCATTAGCAGTGCACTGAAATGGTTATTTATCTTCTGAAGAATTCAACAGTGAGAAACGTGAAGCTGTCGAAGAACATTTTATTTTTGCCAGAATGAAATCAGGCCCCACTGAGCACTTGTTTACCCTCAGGCTTAATGGACAGGAGTGTGAAGAAGTAGCTCTTCAGAAATAACCACTCACACGCATTAGGAACAGCACAAAGCCGAAGCGATGTTTCATACATCAGCTGTTCTACAAGATTTTGTTTGCTGCAGGGATGCTGAGATGAAAACAGTTAGGGACTAATGCAAACGGAACAAGAAAAGCACTTCAAGGAGAATAACTTCGTTATGCTGAAGGTGTTCAAACTATTAAGAAATCTGTATCAGTGTGATAGAATGCATAAATTAGAAATCTACTGTAAGCTTTGTTCCTGACTCAGTCACTGAGTCACTGGGTGATCTTGAGAGTGCTCACACCTTCTATTTTGATGTCTTTTTTTGCAAGTTGAGGTCATTCCTTCCATTAGGAAAATAACAGGTGTTGCCTAACCCTCGTTAGCAGCTGGTTAGAACCTACCATGGGCAAGAACAGCCATGGTTAAAAGTGTTGGCTGCTCGGAAACAACTCTGCCCTTTTTAGGCATACGAGATGAGAAGTATCAGTAAGGGTGTTTCGTAGTCGAGATGAATCTTGTCTGTTTTTGGATATGGTAACAAGTACAGTTGTGATGGACCAATACTTAGCTCTGCCAGAACTGCAGAAAACTTATCTTCTGAACATAAGCAACCTTCAGCTTCACCATCCTCTCCTGATAAAATAACCTATTCAAGTATCTCCATTAAGGCACTTTTCCAAACTGAGGTCACCTGGCTCTGTGAAGCCCCAGCTCCTCACGTCTCCTTTTCATGTTCACTAATGCAGGTGGCACTGTGCGAACGAATGCTTCTTTTCCTTGCTAGCAGAGCAGATGTGGGATACATTACTTCACCTAAACTTGAAAACAGAGCTCTTCATCGGTTGATGCAAAACGTGGTGAAGCATTGCTTTAGTGAACTCAGCCCAGTTTTGGTTTTTGAACTGGTTGACAGCCTGAAGCCATTTTATACTGTAAATTAAGTGCCATGTTTTTGTTAATAATAAAATAACAGCGTATGCCAAAGCGATTTGTACTAAACTGGTTGGAATTTTCATATGTATCAGGCACATAAATGCTGGTGCCACTGTTAGGATTAGATCATCTGTAGCCCTTTCTTTTGGTACAGTAATGGTTCCTATGATGTGCTCCTGTTTCTCCGTGTATGTGCTGCTCACCAGTGCAGACTTGCCTGTTTGTTTCGGTGGGTCTGTTTCTGGTCTGACACTCACAATTGCCCTGTCAATGGATTTACTCTGCGTACACATTTATGGAAGCAAACTCTGGACTGGATTCACTACAGTAATTGCTGCTGAAAGTGCTGGAGCTGATCTATTAGTTCCTTTTATCCCAACTGCAGAGAACATAAACCCTTCTTCTCCTTTGTTTTCTTTCTTTCCTCATTCTGCAATAAAGTTCTGTGAATTTGGGGAATTTAGTTGAAATTCAGGCATTTGTTTTGTGTTCATGTCACACGTTGTTTCTGCCACAGTTGCTCTCCTTCCCCCCTCAGTGAGTAGCCAACTAAATAAAAGGGGTTTGTGTGAGATTTGGCTCAGCAGTCCCTGCTCTGTCCCAGTGCCAAACATCTTAAAGCTGCAGAAACCCACGGGTGAGCCAGGAGCGGTAGCTGCTCTGCTTCTGCAACTTCTCAACTTCATCATCTCTTTTTTCTTGCTTGCTTTTAACTTGTAGTGATTCTACTGCTGAGGGTGAAGGGGATCCTATCAACACAGCTCTTTGCACATCCAGAAAGTGGATTAGGCAGCGTTGCCCTGGTTGGCTGCAGTGTGTAAGCAGGGTGGTGGACAAGCAGCTGTTCACTGGGATTCAGCTGGAAACAGAGGACTGTGCTGATTTAAGTCTAAGTGCAAGAGTAATTTGTGTGCTTGCACCTTCCACCAACCTCTGTCCTTGTGGTTCTTTCTCTTATACTTTGACAACACTTATAGCGGAGAGGTTTTGCTTTGCATAGCACAACAGAACGTTGTTAGGATGTGATGATAATCATGGAATTGTCTGAGTTGGAAGGGACATTTAAAGGCCATAGAGTGCAAGTCCCTTGCAATGAAGAGGGACGCAGCTCAATTAGGTGCTCAGAGGATGGGGCATCCACAGTCTCTCTGGGTAACCCATGCCAGTGCTTCAGTGCCACCAGCCATGTAAAGGAGAGCCTGAACTGATGTTCATATTTCTTGCCACTGAAAGGAATTGCCCTTTGCTGTTCAAGAATGTAAACTCAAATAGGCTCAAACTGAAGTTTTTCAAGATGCCAAAAATGCACTGCTGTCTCCTTATGGGAAGCCAACCCGCTTCAGCAAGCAGACATGAAGAGTTCTTTCTGTAAAACATAATTCATCCTGCAATTCTTTGTAAAGGACAGACTCCTCTCTTCTTCTTTTCTTTAATAACTACATTTGGCTTTGCAAGGAGAGAGGCCTTGTAGCAATGGAAAAAGATACAGGAAAGCTGGCAGTGATTTCTGGCTTTCCTACAGAGATTGTTGCCTTGGGCAAGTCAAATGGTGCTTGTGATTTTTTGTATATACATATATATAAAGCACAAACACAGCCTTCATGATGCCCAGTACTGGCTCGGGATTTTCATAACTGCTTGATGAGCAATGTGCCAGGCACAGATTTTTGTGGCAGCTCCCAGAACCCTCCTCCACCAAAAGGGAGGGAAAGAATACTTCTAAAGTCTATTGGAACACCAACGTGTGATATTAAGAGCACTTTGCCTTATCTCAAGCTTAGTGTAAGTAATGACTCTGATGTTATCTGGGGTTGGAGATTAAATATTTTCATTATGTCTGGATTCTTTTCTACTCCTAAGAGCATTTCTGTAGTACTGTTTACTAAGCATAATCACTTGGCTGTTGATGTTTATAAAAAAGAAACCCTTTTTTTTTTTCTAACGTTGTTAACTCCCATTACTGTTTTCCTCCTGTAGTGACAAAAGAGAGAATTGTATTTAATTGAAGTAATGCAAAGCAGGGAAAAAAAATCTAGTTTTGTTCAGTAAATAAAGAGATGCAGAAGAGAATAGATGGTTGGAGAGCAGGAGGATAAATAGTAGGGGAAGAAAAAAGCCCACCTTCTTGCATATGCTCTTATGTGCTCTAATGAAATATTTGGTAATAGGTATGTTGACAGTAGCCTTACTCCTTGGTAAGGCTTTATGGGGAACAACACTTCAAATTGATCCTCCTTGTGTACAAGCTGCATTAGTATTCTATAGCCACACCAACCCGGTCATCGTCAGCTTGGCATGCTAATTATCCTGTCCCTCTTTTTCTCTTCCTCCCTGCCCCCATCTCCTTCCAATCCGACCATCCACTTCTATCAGTGATATATGGTTTATATCTTCCTAGCCATTATGCTGATGACCCAGGGCAGTGCCTGCCACTTTTGATAAACTGTCAGATTATTTTTGGAACGTCCACATATGCTTTTCTGGAGGTACAATTTAGCGCTATGATAATCTACTAAATTGCTTTCTGTGCTATGCCAGCTCTCACTTCTGCTGCTCTTTTTAAGGTTTACGTTGCCAGAAGAAAAGCGTGCCTAGAAAATTTTAGGTAGAGCTGCACCCCAAAGATGAGACCAGCGTATTCTCTACTGGTCCGCTATGAAGTACAGGATTAAATAGTATTCGTCTTCCTTTTTCTTTTCTATAGTACGTATGCAGAGAGTAAAATTACTGGAAAAATGTGTGCCTGATTTCGCCTTAAATGTCTTTAATATAGAAGCCCCCTTTAATTTTACAGTGTAATAATTTGACAGTATAACAGTGTTAGAAAGGCATAACACGCGAAGAATTAGTAAATTTACTGCTCCCGAAAAAATAGAGAAGACTGTGGTTAAAAGTTAACTGCATATTGTCAAGGGCTGCACTGTAGGCTGGAAATACCCTACTCCTGAGAGGTATTTCCATTGCACTCTAATTCTTTTTGTATTTGTGATACAGCAGGCGAAGAGAGAACACTGAGTGGGTGCTCAGCTGGGCAGGCAGTATCCAAGTGGGAAGTTGTTGGTGGATTTATGAAACTTCATCCTCCATGGCTTTGTTATGCAAAGTTCTGACTTACAGATGCCACAAACTATTTAGCTGCCAAAATGACATCGATCTTTCTGTTAGTAATCTGGGTGGAGTGAGTAATATCAAAGGCCAGATTGCTCAGCCTTGCGTGTGTTCCTTCTAGCATTTAAAAGGGGATTATAAACAGGAGAGGAATCAACTTTTTACTTGGGTAGATAGTGATAGGACTAAGGGGAATGGTTTTAAGCTCAAGGAGGGAAGGTTTAGATTGGATGTCAGGGGGAAGTTCTTCACAGAGAGAGTGGCGAGGTGCTGGAACAGGCTGCCCAGAGAGGTTGTGAAAGCTCCATCCCTGGAGATATTCAAGACCAGGTTGGATGGAGCCCTGGGCAACGTGGTCTAGTACCAGATCTAGAGGTTGGTGGCCCTACGTGTGGCAGGGGGGTTGGAATGTGATGATCCTTGGGGTCCCCCCTTCCAACCCAAGCCATTCTGTGATCTCCTAACACAGCACAGGCCTTGCTAGCACAAGTTCCCAGGAGCTGCTTTCATCCCTAGCATACTTCCAGAACACCAACAGAACCTTCTAGAAGAGATGCTCTCCAAGCCAGACACCAATAAGGCACAAAGACCCCAGCTCCACCTCCTTTCCAGCTTCTCCTCAGACACTGATTAAATACCTATTGAGAGGATGAGCAGCACCTGCTCAAACAAAGCATCTGCAGCACCTGGCTTTTCCCTAGAGGTTTCCTACATCACTGCTAATTTAGCCAAATCCTGTTTAGTTACTGTAATTTGATAAGTGCCTTTTGAATGGTTACAGCTGTGTAAGCCCTTGGTTCCCAGTGCTTTGTGCTTCACCTTGGTTTATTATCCTTTAGGCAACTATTTCCTGCTCTTCATTTTTCTTTAATTTATTGCATGTTTACCTGCTAGACCTCACTGCCACTTTCCCAATCAATTACATCAGAGAGAATATTGTCGGCGTGGCTCTATTAGCAAATACATCACATTGCTCGCAGCTCCCAGCAGAGCTCTTGGTGTGACTGCCACAGTGATATCTGCACAGCAAATTACACAGATGAGACTCAGGTGCTGCAAGTGGCCACTGCATACCTTATCAGCAGAAGGCAGGAAGAATGATGAGACCAAGCAGGGAAGCAAATCAATTCCTTAACTGTGTTTGAATACTTCCTAAATCTGCGTAGCAAGAAGTTATTTCTCTTTGGTCAGGCAGACTATTTAGAAGGGTTACTCCCATACCTACTATTACTACAGTTATACGTTTATAGCAGCCCTATGAGGACTGTATGATTAAGCATGGGGGAATAATATTCCTATTAAAGTTATTTTTCTGTATGAAGAATAAATATACTATTTTGTCAAGAGGAGGAGGAAGCAGGTGCAAAACTCATAGGGATGTTTCGCTACCATAGGGCAGAGTTGAAGGCTATTTTTCAAGTTAGAATTCACCACAGGTCACCCCACTCATTAGCATTAATTAGGTACATCTCTGAAGAAGAGGATGAGAATCTGGTCTGCTGTGATGTACTCAGATGGCCTCATGGAATCATAAAGTTTGGAAAGGAACTCTAAGATCCAAGTCCAACCCCAACCCATCCCCACCGTGCCCCACTGTCCATGTCCCTCAGTGCCACACCTCCATGGTTCTTGAACACCTCCAGGGATGGTGACCCCACACCCCACCTGGGCAGCCTGTGCCCGACCACTCTTTTAAAGAAGAAATTGTTCTGAGTACCCAACCTGAACCTCGTGTTTTTCATAAGTAAGTGGAAACGAATGCAAGTTTTCTGCCATTTCCATAGATCTCCTTTTAGCAACAGCACCTTTGAAAGGGAAAGGAAGTCAGAAGTAGACAGGAAAAGGCCATCTGTTAGTACATTCCAGTCAAGTCATATGAAATTATACGTCACTTCAATTACATCAAATTAAACTTCAGATAATTATTTTGACATCTAGACTCATGCACACCCACCACAGCGCCTTGCAGCTGAAAGGCACAGGGCTCTGCTCATGTAGTTTTTACACAGTTTTGCTGGGTGAACTCCATCCTTGTCTATGAGGAGGTGAAATGAGAAGCAAAACATCAGGGACAAATCTGAAGTCTGTCTCTTCCACATCCTCAAGCAAAAAGAAAGGGAAACTCAAACATCACAAGGGTAAAAATGAGATAGAAACAAGAAGTCATCCTGCAGTTTTGTGAAAACCCACAGGAAGATCAGAGGCAAATAGCTGTACGAAAGCAAAATATTTAAGGAGTCTGATGCATTTGAAGGGAAATTCTACTGCACTTTATTGGGAGGATCCCCTTCTCATTCAGATCCAATACATACTGTAGCTCATTAGCTGCACAGTGTATTGGGGATCACCAGAGCCCTAGAAATGTATTGTTTCTCATTTTCTTGTCAAGACAGAAGTACTCACATGAAGAACGAGGAATGTTTTAGCACAGGACAAAATAAAGAACAATAAAACTTACAGCCTTGTGCATGTTCTTCTGCCATCAGGTGCACCTCTTTTCATTGTCTGCAGCTTTATGTTTAAAAACAAATGGGCACAACCCTTTTTCATATTTGTTGCCTCTATGAACTCTGTTATTTTCTGATACTATGACAAGGCCCCATGACAAAGAAAATCAAGGATGAGATCTCTGCAAGTTATATTTATCTGCCAACTTTCATCACAACCACTCACCCAGCAGACTGACTAGAGAAAAATAACAAAAAATACTCTTTCACCTTTCTCAAAACCCGAGTGCCACAAAAATTCATCCTCAATAACCCTATGTGAGCCTACATCTCAACCATACATTAATTTTACTGCAGCATTTCTATCAGATATACAAACCTCCACACATACACGACCTCTCAACAGCAATGCATTTAGCCTATGAAATGGCTTCTAAAAACTTAATGTGAACAATCTAGGTCAACATTGATTAGATTTTTAAATTACATTTGCTAAAAAATGGAATAGATCCTACAACGCATAATTCCCATCTCTGAGTATATCAGCACTCTTTGAGGAAGAAAATAATCTCTGTTCTTCAGAACCAAAGAGTGGCATTCCTTTGTTGATGGAGGAAAATCAAAGAATAATGGAGCACAAAGGAAAAGCGGATTTGATCTCTGCATTTCCCTGAGCAAAGCTAGATCATAAACACATTACAGACACAAAATGGGATTGAGACGCTGCCACCATCTCAGTTTTTGCTTGCTCATGTAACTGTGCAGCATTGCATTGTTCTCCCTGGTCCCTTCCTCTGGCACGACATTTGTGATGGCCTCCAGCAAAATGACAAACCCAGGGCATCGCCATTTCTTCTCATGCACTGTCTTCTCCTGCTTTCTGAATCCCTCTCTATTCTATTAAAAGATCCGATTGCATCCAAACACTTGTGTACTCAACAGAAGGGTTTTGATCAGAGATCCCCATTTTCAACCCCTCTTGAGATTCTCCTCCAAGACAAAACACCCAGCTGACATTACTAGAAACGTTTTTATCCTTTCTTTTCGCTGTAAGACCCTGCCATCTGGACCGCTCTGCCATCTTGGTGGCCTGACCACACTGATCCAATTGCCCCTAATCCACCCAGCTCTCCTCTCTACACTCTGCACGCGCATTCGTTCCTTAATCCCTGGCACTAAGCGCACCAACCAGATGAACTGCGTCTGATCCAGACCAGCAGAGATTCCCAGCATGTCCTTGGGGCTGAGCACAGAGCAGAAAGCTTTCCTTTGTACATATGGTTATTAATGGGATTTGTGCAGTTTTTGACCCTTCTCCCTGTGTTTGGGGATGGCTGACCCATGCAAGCAGCCTCACTGGCAGCTGGTGAGAAGGGAGATCCAGCAGAGAAAGAAGATATTGTCCCATTACTTTAATTACTCAGAGGACATGCAGATATTTAGCCTTTTGCAAGTTCTCAGCATAATGGAGGAGAAAGAACAAGGCTTTGCTAGCCTCTGCTGCCGCTGGCTGATGTTGCGTGAAAGGCAATTTAATGAAAAAGGTGTTTGTTTTACTTGAGGAAGGGTTGACTTTTAAAATGAAACTTTCCTGCACTGAGGAACACCTGTAATAAGGTACGGGAGTCTTCTGCAGCTCAGGGCAGATGGAAAATCTCACAAGAGAGAAGCAATTCAACAGAAACTGCTTTCCATAGGCTGCTTTGCTGTTTCAGGTGATGGTAAGTTCAAAAGACACGCTCGGTCTGTTATTTTTAGAAGGAACATTTTCTTCAGGTGGATGGGTTCGTTGCTAAAGCAAGACACCAGCTTCCAAAAAAAAATGTCCATCCACTACAACCATCACCCAAGCATGGTGCATCCGGACTCTCATCTCCAACATTTCTCTCCATTTTTTGACCATCCCTAAAATTTCAACATCACCCAATAGCTAACAGCTGCACCACTGACCCACGGCATAGTTATTCTACAGAGAGAAGGGAGACAGGCTTTGGCAGAAGAGAAAAGGTTGTCACTTTTAAGATGGGATCAGATCTCATTTACAGTATATTGCCAAAGTATTGCCTTTGTAGCACAATCCTTTGTCTTGTTTTAAAACAAAAATGAAGCCCCAATCCCATCCATATGGAATTATTTGCTCCTTGGAGAAATAAATCTAAAGGAGCAGGCACAAGTGAGGTTCTTTTACTTATTTTTACAACAGGAATCTTTACTGTTGCTGTTTCTTGAAACGAGAAAGAAAAATGAAAGAAGAGAACTCAAAGTGTGGATTCTTTTTTAGGATGAATTGGACCAAGAAAGGCCAAAGACTAGTTTTTCTAGAGAAACAGAAGACATTATTTCAGCCTCCTTACATCAGTGCATGTAGTTCTGGGGAGATCACTCAAACAATTTTGAGGCTCTATACATCCAAGAGCTAGGCAGTGCTCTCACACCTGTGCTAGACAGAAATTTGGGTGAGGTCATACTCAAGGACACCATCGTGATTTGGATGGATAGTTCTAGTTCTGAACTTCAGCTCCCAGAGACAGAAGATGGTTCTTACCATTTGAAGCATGAAAGCCTATATTGCTCTAAGCATACAACATCCCCCAAGTTCATCGATACATACAGCTCCTTTATTTCCACCCCTATGACCTCATTAAGATGTAAACTTTTGAATTTATTTATAGTTAAAGTTAATTTATTTTATTAATAACTAAGACAGCGGGAAGCATCTAAGCATCTCAGATGGAAAATTAGGAGTTATATTGTGATCTGCATTACAAAAAGCTGCTCTTCGTACCTTGGCCTGAAGACACGACCCTGTAAAAAGGTAGCTCCTTAGAAGCCCCGTTCATTGCTCTTAGTTTCATTTGATGGTGATGAACATCAAATCCCACGTCAGCACATACATAAGGAACAAGGGTATACCTGAAAATTATAAATCTTATTGCAAAGGATTAGTCCAAGAGACTACAAGAAAATCTTGTATATTTCTGATCAAGAGGATGAATGTGTTCCAAAATATTACTTTTTTCATAAAAATGTTTCATTTTCAAACAATACGGAAACAAACTCTGGCATACAAGCAAAAGCCACAGTCCACATTATGGACTACGTGTGTTCTTGTCTCACAGTATGCTAACATCAGATCAAACCCTAATGCCCTTTGATTGCCATAAGTGATATGAGTTTCAGGCAGCCTGCCAAGCAATTTGAAGTTACTCCAGCACAAAGTTCTCCATGTTAAAGAAATACAATGCACCAATGCCCACCTCAAGTTGTGCCAGGGGAGATTCAGGTTGGATATTAGGAAAAAAAATTCCTCTCCAAAAGAGTGGTCAGGTGCCAGTATGCACAGTCAGGGAAGATGGTTGAGCCAACATCCCTGGAGGCATTCAAGAAACATTTAGACATTGTACTAAGAAACATGGTTTAGTGGGAAAATACCGGTGGCAGGTGGATGGTTGGGCTAGATGATCTTGGAGGTCATTTCCAACCTTGGTGACTCTATGATTGTGTGATTATTTGATATTTAGCAAGAACTTAAAATAATTGCTTCCAAGGAAGAAGAAGGAAAAAAAGGAAAGTACATACCATGGCGCTGTAGCAAATATTGTGACTTTTCTCTCCCAAAGGATTTTTGCAGATTTGATGGCGTGTCCCGTAGCCCAAATGCCCCCTCAAACTTGAGATGAAGTATATTTGAATAAAACAGTTTGTAAGAAAAGAAATAATTGTATCTCTCCTTTCATTAGTGAAAAATAATAACAGAAGGATCTTGAACAGGAGTGATATTGAACAATTAATGTTAATTGCTTATGCTTTTATGAAAGACCTTGATAAATTTACAGTAATGGCTTATTTTCCTTTCAGGGACAGAAAATGAGTGTTTCTCCATTGGCTACAGGGACATGGTATGATGTTAACCCTGACTTAGGTAACCATTCAAGAACCAATTAATTGCATCTGTGAAGGAAGGGAATAAAAGAAAAGCACCCAATAATAATAGCTGTAGACAGATGTATTCCAAAATCACTTAATTCCCCTCTGTATATCAACTCATTAAAATAAACACATTCAACAATGCCTGCAAAACAAGCAATTCCAATTAAAGGAAGAAGATACTGCCAGTCCCCTTGAAAAAACAATTTATAAGGCTTTTTTATTGAAAGCTGACAGATGCACATGTGCTACTCCTATACAGGCTGTTCAAAAATGAATTTTAATTAAAGTTTAACCTGTGTGAATATCTTCCATCATGGGTAAAAGAAAGATCTTCAACTGTTAGGATTTTTATCAGCCAAGACATTAAAGAAAGCATAAAATTTCCATGAAATATAAAGGGCGAAGGGCATAACTTCCGCCTTCAGTTTCTTCATCATTGGACCCTATTCAGTATTCAAGCACATGCAATATTCAAACCATTTTGGACAAAATGATATTGAGATATTGAAGCAGCCCAGAGAAATTAAAATCCTATGGAAAGATTTCTTATGGTCTTTCTGTTCCCTGTGTGCTTAATCTTTGGTATAGGAGGATGCTCATCAATGCTGTGGAGTTGTGGATGCTCTTGAATAGACCACAGACTTCTGCAGTATGAAATCAAGATATTAAGTGATTTTCCTTTCTGCTTGCTATTGTATCAGAATAAAAGCTGAATTTCTCCCAGCTCCAGCGTTAAAATAAAAGTGTGAGGCCGTGGGCTGTCTTATTTTGTGCACAGTGCATCTAACAGCTGCCTGGGGTGGATTGCTGTTTGTGAAAGTACTGGAACCGCACAAACTTGGCACGCTCGGTGTGTCAGCCTGCTGATTGGAAATGATTTTCTGCCTTAATAAAAGAAAACAGAAGTTGGGACTGGAAGGCTCTTCGCACACAGTTGGCAAGTTCCATAGCACAAAAATCTTGCTGATCACAGTGCAAATCATGTTGTTAATTCTCCTCTGTTGTGAGATGTGCAATGGAGTCCTTTAGGATAGCTTTCCCAATTGAGGTAGGGAGGAAAAATGCTCCACAAATCTATCACAGGGTGCTCCAGAGCCCCTGAGCTTGGCCAAGTCATAACATGAAGTCACCATTTGATGACTTCAAATATGACTGTCATCATTTCCTTCATATCCAAGCTACCCCCATTCCACTGCAGAATTTTTGCAGAGTTTAGTGCTGCAGAGGCCAAAGGTTCCATACATCCAACATCGGTCACTCGTAAAACACGAGACAACAGCCCAAGAAAATGTCTCCTCTTCTGACATTGCCACACTCTGAGAAAGTCAGGCCTCTCATCAGGCACCTTAAACACCATCTGTCCACAATGAGAATCCATTTCTAAAACTTGCTGAGCCTTATGATGTATGTCCCTTGCTAAAAGTAAAAACGCTGCATGGAAGATGATGAATTGAACAATATGCTTGCTTTAAAGCTTCAAACTGCTTTCAGAGAGTATGGAAATGCCAAGCAATTATTACGCACCTCTGTAATTCTTGCTCAAAGATATTTCCCATTTTAATTCTCTTTAGAAGAAGGTGCAACTACTTGGCTCCAACAGGGAAGAAGAAATAACTTTTCAGGTGCAGGTTAAAGAGAAATAAAGTAGAAATCATATTTTTTTCTTGTGCCCTTGAATATTCCTTGTCTTGGCTACTCGGTAACAGAGCTGAAAGAGATTTAAAATTCTAACATCTGCTTTAGGGAAGATTCCAATAAAACAGGAATTGCTGGTCTGGGTCGAGTTTCTGATCCCTCCTATCCACACTGCTGTCAGAAACAGCCCAGGAAAAAAGCACCAGAGCTGCCACACCAAGTGCTCCAGAAGAATTACACCCAGCCCTTTGATATTTCAGAACACCTAATCACTAGCACTACTTCACCTCTAAATTTTCTTATTGCCCGTGCCATTTTCCAATCCTTCCTTCAATCTCCTGCTCATGTTCTTAAAGATTTAAAGAGCTCTCTATAAATATAAAAATAAGATATTGATTCCCGCACATTTATTGGAGCTTTGGCAGAACTGAGGCACTGAAGTTTGTTTTACAGTCCATTAATAGAGTGATAAATTTGTTGGTTCAGATTCTACCTTCAGGAAGACCTGACCCTAAGGAATAAAAATATTTAGTTTCCATGGTACTGAATGTCACCTACATTCTCAATTGACACAAGGGTGGGTAAACAGGGATGAAATGTAGGAACTTTCAGTATTACATATTTCAGCGTGGCTTTTAGGACGCCTTATATGTTAAGCAAAAACTGCATCATTTGACAGATGTGGTCAGCTTAAAGTTGCTGTTTGCTTCGGATACTGCTGGTAGCATTGGAATTATATTCTGGTAGAATATGGGTTAGAAATCTTTAGGAAAAAATCACATTATTGACATACACAAACAATAAGCATTCCTATTTACAAGCAGTGCTTGTATTTCTGGATCACACAGCCACTTAGGATATAACAATAGTGTCATTTTATACAGGGGCACAGAACAAAAGTCCTTTCAGTACCTGAAGGGAGAATATAAACAGGAGGGGGAATGACTGTTTACATGGGTTGACAGTGATAGGACAACGGGGAATAGTTTTAAACTGAGACAGTGGAGATTTAGGTTCGATATTAGGAGGAAGTTTTTCCACTCAGAGGGTGGTGATGCACTGGAACAGGTTGCCCAGAGAGGTTGTGGATGCCCCATCCCAGGAGGCATTCAAGGCAGGGCTGGATGCAGCTCTGGGCAGCTTGGTCTAGTGGTTGGCAACCCTGCCCACAGCAGGGGAGTTGAAACTAGATGATCTTTGAGGTCCTTTTCAACCCAGGCCATTCTATGAACAGAAAAGATCTGCAGAGAATTGTGCAACAGAAAAAAAAAAAAATTGCCTCTATAGGAAACACATACCAAATCCTCAGTCCAGGAGAGGCACCAACTTTCTCAGTTCTGTGAGCAGTGGCAGAAATTCCCCAGATATTATATGAAGAAGCCCTCTCCCTTGGGGCCATATGGGCTTACCACTGGGGCTGCATCAACATCCTTCCCCTCCACAGGTGTGGTGAAACCACAGCATCTGAGCAACACCTAAAGTGATATTCAGCTATTTTCCCCCACAACAGCCCTGTACATGCTCTATTATTAACGGTGCAGTGGGATCACAGAGATGCTAATTGGCTTCCTTTTGTTCACACACCAACTCTATCATTCCATTTGGGAGCATCAGGATAAAGGTGAATACTTCAGGTAGTTAAATGCCATGTCTCTCCAAGCATCATCTTCCTAAAATCTCTCTGGTGCATGAACTTTTCTGTACCATATTAATCCATGTCTCAGTAGAGGAACACTATTACAAGCTACCAAAGCAATCTTCTCTAGAATGGAGGATTACCCCAAAGAGGAAATGCACAGAATTAGGTATCAAAATGCAAATTTGTTTTTGTTCTACATTAAAGTCATTTGGCAATAAAGCCAAGATATCATGCTGCTTCATGAATGAGTGACTCTAAAAGTCCTTGTTTAAAAAGTGGTTCTTGTACATTCCCAAACTCATCACGACGACCCACCCTGAAGACCTAGTAACCAAAATGATCCCAGTAGTGCTTAATTGTAGTAGTAATAACATGCAGTCCTGTGTATTCTGTTAGAATATAATAGAATCGTTAAGGTTGGTGAGGACCTCTAAGATCCCCAAGTCCAACCCCGACCCACCCACCATGCCCACTGATGACATCTCTCAGTGCCACATGGTTCTTGACTCCACCACCTCCCAGGGCAGCCAGTGCCAATAACCGCTCTTTAGGAGGATAAATTTTTCCTAATATCCAAGTTCATTACACTCAAAGAAAATAAATGCATATGTGTTGGATGCTTTTCAACTTAGATTTTGACACAGAATGTGACGTTAGCTAGATCTGACTTTGCTGAGCCTCTGATTTGGAGGACTCCTGAAAGCCTATGAGACTTGATTCACTTCAGTTCATTCCTGAAACCAGCAAAAACATGAAAGCATAAAAACCAAGAACTATTCTCATGCACTGAAGCTCATTGGCACCACATCTGAAACAAAACAGTCTCACTTGTTTGGTGAGACAAGGTAAAGGAAATTAGCTGCTAGCAACCACATGAACTTTGTTCTGGTAAAAGCAGCTTATATTAAGTGCAGGGGGGAAAAGGTTTTACTATAATCAACAACAAACCTTCCCAAGCTTTTCTTACTCAGTAGAGCTACATTTCAGTACCTTTAAACCAATTTTTAATATGTTGCTCTCATTTCAAGCAATTCCATGAGCATCTCACGTTGCATTCTTTCTGTTTCAGAAATCAAAGCATATTTAAAGCTGGTAGTGACTTTAGGTGACTTCCAAGCCTCTTGGTTTCTGACTAGTAATAACTGTCTTTCTAGCCCCCTCACTTGCACTGAGCTGCAGTCAACTGCAGTATCAGTCTAGAAACTGAACACAGAGTACATGAACTGGGCGGAAAAAGAAGTAGTCAGTACCAGGTAATGCAAGTTATTGAGACAATTTAACAGAGAGAACCCATTATATTCTGCCATTTGTGCACTGGTAGAACTCCCCAGCAAAGAGCAGTCAGTTCTACACCCTCCTTTTTAACGTCAAAGTGACTTTGAGGAAGCAGCACTAACGATTCCTGTGGTGAACGCCAGCATTTCAGCTATTCAGGGAAACACAAAAAGAAGGAAAAATATCTTTCTAGAATTCTAAGATTCATTCTACTCCCCCTCCCACTCCAATAAATATATATCTATATATCATTCTTGAGGCCCACAATATGTATTTTGAGACACTATGGAAAGGATCTACATTTTTACCCCAGGCTAATGACAGTGCGTTGCTGACTCTTTAAAAGTAACTTTACAGCAACTACAAAAGACATTTCATAAATCTACTGAGTCTCTAAAGTGACATATTCTTAAGGAAAGGAGAAAAGAAAGGAACAATCGTTTTCTGCATAGCTGCAGTAGATGTCATAAAATACTAATTTAAATTAACCTTTCCAGGAGTGCTTGAACAATCCAGAAGTCTGAGAACCATTGTCTTTTTGGTCTCTTAAATATCTACATCTCTGTCCCATTGTAAGCTGAACTTAAATCAACAGGTTATTAATAACTAAAAAAACTAGAGAAATTGGTTGATTTTATTTAAAATATTATTTCAACACTGATACAATTTCAAAAATGTAGATTTACTCTGTGGTAAACATGTCAACTATTTTTTCAAGTGTATAATTGAAATAGTTCAGTAATCATTGATAAGATGCTTTCAGATGGGCTGCATTGCTGAAGAGATGACTGACAGAGAAGATCCCCTCTGTCCCTTTGCTTTCTATTGCATCTGTTGAGTGTTCTGTGTAATTCACTGTTAAAGCATAACGTTTCAACTGCAGAAATCGTAAGCATTCTCACTCTGTCAAAACTACACAGAATTCAAAGGAATCTTTAAAACCAGAAAATGCAATTTCTGTTCGTTTCCCATTTGTGACAATAAGGGCAAAACTTCCCTGGGAAGTTTATCTGTGTGCACATAAATGCACATTGAAACAATCATGGCCACTGTCCATAGAAATACTTTCCTATATGAAGAACAAAACATAAGATCCTGCAGTCAACCATGAAAAATGCAGTTTTGCCTTTTTCACTTCATTACTTCTTTCCAGGACAATCCTATAGTTTCTTGGTTTGTTTGTTTAAGAGAAAATGGAAGAAAGTGGTTCTGATCCAAAGAAAACTGAGTTTTTTCCAATCTACATCTTATTTGAACATATGAAGTCCATAGGATTTCATCTTCTCACCCTGAAGTCATATGTGAAAATTATCTCAGTTAAATTAAGTATTTACAAAAACCTGAGCATCTCTCTGCCTCAATTTCACAACTGCAAGCAAGTAAGAATAACTTCTGTTTTCATCTCAAAGGAATATACATATTCCTGGTGCCCATATGTTTATATACGGCCTTAACAAAACAAAATAAATACATAAACTATAGGACAAGCACATGCGGAAGAACAATGTTCAGAAAGATATTTTTGTTCCACGTAGAAACAGTGAAGATACTTTTGGTCCAAAATCATCATTCTGTTCCAACACATTACTTTATTCAATTTGATGAAAATTGAATGACCAGAACATAATTAATGGTTGAAACTCTTTCTGTTTAACAAATTGAAATACTTTGAATACTAACTAGCCATGTGTAAAGCTCATCAATATTAATGCAACTTTCTGAAACCTATCATTTATTCTTCATGGGCAGAACAGATATTAATTGGAAATAAGTCTGATGAGCCAGGCTTTTCAGGAGCCACAAAAGCAATTAGGAAAAAATTCAGAGTTGTGTCCAAGAAATTTAGGAGCCTAAACCCCACCTTAAAAACATGGAATCTTTGAAAATCTTTGTCACCCATCCTCACTGGGAATGCCACAATAACCCTATAAAAGTGACCTTCAGGATTTATACTTATTCACAGTAAGACAGAAGTTCCCACATACAAGACCTCAAAACAACCTAGAAGAATAGAGAAGGAAACCCAGACTCTCAAGTTAGATGGTTGGAAATAAATAAATAAATCACCATGATGATAGAAGAACGTATTGGAGCTCTCACTTCTTAGAAACCACTGCAGAACAACTCACAGATCTATTTACATTGGTTTTACAGCCCTGAAGTTCATTATGGAAAGATGCTGTAGATACACCAGACCAGAACCACAATAAAATAACTATAAAACAAAGACTCTTAAGATGATACCCGTAACACAATGGAAAGCACAGCAATGACAGCAGAGCAGCAAGGTCTAAGGTTGGAACAAGTGAGAACATAAAATGCAACAGCCACAGGCACAGAAATAAAAGAAAGAATCTGCTTACCTTCAGAAGACTTCAGATATAGAAGAATCTCCCATAAGATTCTCTTGCCTCCCCCCTGCCAACCCTTAATGAGATCTGGAGAGGGGTGGATCCCGGCTCCAGCCCTTCCTGTCACTCAGGTACATTGCATGCACCTGAGCTTCCCCTGGGTTGGCCCTGCCTTCCAACCAGGTGCTCAATCACTGTTTCAAGCTCTGACTTAGCATTTCTGCTACACTACCTAAATTTCTCAACTAGCCTGCGACTACTCCCAACTCCAGCTGTCCTCCACCTCAAATACTCCTCCTTAGGCAATGACAAATAAACAATTTTGCTAACTTATATATGAATATATATATATGTATTTTTAAATATAACCAAGAATTTTAAAAATTAAGCACAAATCAGCAGCCCACAACCTTGATATCAAGTTATGCCTGATGAAACGAGCAGGTTGTCATCCTCATTAAGAGTAAGCAATTCATTTTCATGTCTTCAGGTGTAGTTCTTAAACACTGATGTAGGACACCATGTGCAAAGGCAGTGTACTACCGTAACAATCATTTGTACAGCACTTCCCACAATAAGATACAATGGAAATCGTCTAACACTGTAATGTTGCATGAATTACTTGAACGACAACTTCATATTATTCTGCAGGTAGACTGATACGTGTTGCACTGAGGGATGTGGTTAGTAGGCATGATGGTGATGAGTTGATAGTTATATGATATATATATATGATATATACTATATGATATTACTGGTATTTTTCAACATTAATGGTTCTATGATTCTATTAACACAATTTTGTCATTAAATAATTGCCAGTGGAATTTTTAATTTTTTTTTAACTTTCTGTTTCTTTCTCATCTCAACTGTTTATTAGATTAAATTTTAGAAAGCTAAGAGAAACATGAGTCATTAAATCTCTTGAAGGTGCTTTCTGTTTATGAGGCAATAACCATTTTCCTGGCCTAATAAATTCAAGGCCCAAGGCTAAACATTTATTAGCCCAAGAAACTGCTATTGTTAAGTTAATTGGAAGCACTCTGAAGTTGTTATTATAATGAAACTTCTAATAATTAAATATTTGGGTGAAATCAGCTGTTTTAAAGTCTATGAGGTTTTTTGTTTGCTTGCTTTTTATTTTTTTTTTTTAATGAGGAACGGAGGAAATTTGGACAACACTACTGTTCTTTACGAGTTCTAGTACCAAAGGAAAATAATTGCATCTGATCCATACTGTGAAGCCAGAAGTGCACATATTTGACCCCCAATGGCTCCTGGTTGTTTTGCTGACTTGCCACACTCTCATTGGTCATCCATCACTCTTACTGAAAACCAACACTGTCAGATAGTTGGAGATCCCTTCTTGATGTGAACACCTGCAGCTCATAGCACAGGGGATTGGTTCAATTGTGCTTACACCACTCCACCTCAGTATGCTCACTGAGCAAGCCAACACCACCTCACAGCCTGCAGTGGCACCACCTCTGACAGCTGTGTAGACACATTGTTTTCTCAATGAAGGGAAAGCAAATTCCCTCAAAGTCCCCAACCCAGAGTCAATAAGGGAAATGTTGAAGTCCAAGGAGCTCCCTTCATTTAAGTGCAAATTGCTGAGTGAAATTTAGCCCAAATAGTAAATGAATAAAATTCCTATTGATCAAGGCATGGATTTCAGTGACTATGAAAACAGAATGAATCAACTTCCAAAAAAAAAATAATAATCTCATGTATGATGTGGGAATACACACTACAGAGTAGCTGAACAGAGAACAACAAGTGTAAAAACAAGATAGATTATTGAACCTCAGTCTTTAACATCCAGACTTGGCTTCCTCCTTGACATTGCCCGTGGTTGTTTCCCAAAGCATCCATGAACCTCTAGCTGGTTTCATTCCACTATCATTTTCCTTCAATACCATCTTTTTGAAAGACAACTGTATTCAGTGTTCATTTTGGCTTTTTCTCAAAGCTCTGGGAGAAAACTATGCACAAATCCAACGTCCCCAGTAATACGATGCACTGGTTTCCATGCTGCTACACTGATTCCTCACAGCTACTGCCCTGCCAGCTTTCCAACGGTGGGAAATCCAATTGAAGAAGAAAAGCTCTGATGGCATCTCTTAGGCTGTGCAGGCAAGCGTGCTACTAATATTGAAAGTTTCTGAAACTTTGCAGTCATTTTGAGGAATATAAGCAAGGCCTGTAGTACATACAGAAGTGAACAAATATTTGTCTGTAAATATTATTTCCATTCCCTTTAAAGCAAAGATGACTTGCTTTCCACTGACTTCAGTAAACACAGGATCTGATGTGAAGTGATCTGGCTAAAAGGCATGTAAATGCAGCTGTCGTTTTGAAAAGCATGGATTTAACTGATTTGCCATTTGAACAGCTGAAATTAATGCGCCTTGTTGCTATACCCTTGCACAGCCCCCACACTCCAGTAAAAGTATCTCTTCCTGATATCACAGCAAAGTAATAATTACAATAATTTTAGCAGTTATTATTAAGAGATGCATCTATAAATACACTTTAAAGATTATAACATCCATGAGTGAGCCTCAGAACCTTAATTTTTCAAGCATCTCCATCTATACAGCTTCAGAATCTAATGCAAATTATCCCATGTGTCCAGAGTTCGGTTTTTCCCAAGACTTTTTTTTACTATTTTTCCTCATATAAACACTTTTAAGAAAACATTATCAATCTTTAGCTTGATTCATGCTTTCCAAAGAGTGAAATATTTGATCAAGCTCTGATCCTGTGAAATAAAACATGTAAATTCACTGTTTTTTCTTCGTTCCAATATAGAAAATATAAATTATACTCACTTTGCTACAGAAAATGTTTGTAGAGCCAGTGAATGAGAGAAAAAGAGGGAGTGCCATCCTAAGTGCATCAGCATATGGCAGTGTTTGTACAGGAAGGGGACCTGGGTACTCTGCAGCTCCCCAAATCCAGCACAGGAGGACCAAGCATTGGAGAGTACCAAAACTAAGGGCACACTTGAAAAATCTTTGATTAACAATAGTTTCTATCTGTTATTGCTTTCCATAGACAGCTTCTTATATGCAAGCCAGGAAGCTAGATCTACAATCTTAATACATTTCTTTTCTCAAAGACTTTCTCAAAATATCAGAAAGCAGCTTAACCTTGAACATACCGCTTAGTTCACAGGAAAAAAAGTTTATTCAGAAAATGGTAATTAATTTTCTACAGAGGCTGAAATCACTCTGCCTAAAGCAAAATCCTTCTGACATTATTAAATGTCACAGTGCAGTTAAAGTACAATTATAAACTAATTCACAGAATAAATCTCATTAGTTTCCTGAGGCCTTATGAATAAACTGAAAGAAAAGCATTACCATATTTGACTTTCATCTCAGCTTTCCTAAACAGACATACAATCAAAAAGCATAACATAATAATAATTACAGGTGATCAAAACCAGAGAGCCTGGGAAGTAGCAAGGTACAGATTCTGTGCATATGCTGAATGAGAGCAATGGAAAAGCGCTCCGCCCTCCTCCAGTGCTAACCTATAAAATTCCATCTAGGAATGAAAAATGTAAAATAAGAAATGAGAACTTCATCCTGCAGCAGCACAGTGCTCCATTCAGCAGAGAGTGTCACCTCTGCTCCTGAAGCTGCAAAACGGAATTTGCTGCTGGAATCCAGAAAAACAAGATGCATCTCTCGTTAACAGTTTGGAAAACAAAACTGCATTTGAAACAAGCAGTGCTTGCAGATAAGTTGATAGAAAAAGCTTTTCATTGGTTAAACTATTTCTTTCTTTCTTTTTTTTTTTTTTTAAAGAAAGCTGTGGTAATACCAATAAAAATTTGTGAAGCGTTTCTATTTTATCTGCTTGCAGTTCTGTTAGAACCTCTTCAGATTTATCTGTCTCACAGATCTCACGAGGGATGCAGTTAAGCAAGGACTGGATCATAGAATCATAGAATCATTAAGGTTGGAAAAGACCTCTATGAGTTCAAGCATCAACCCACCACCACCATGCCCACTGACCATGTCCCTCCCTCCGTGCCACATCTCCATGGTTCCTGAACACCTCCAGGGACAGTGACTCTACCACCTCCCCGGGTAGCCTATGCCAATGCATTATCGCTCTTTCTGAAAAATTGTTCCTTATATCCAAGACAAACCTCCCCTGGTGCAACTTAAGGCCATTCACTCTCATCCTATCACTGTTACCTGGGAACAGAGGCTGATAACCCCTCACCACAACCTCCTGTCAGGGAGCTGTAGAGAGCCACAAGATCTCCCTTGAGCCTCCTCTTCTCCAGACTGAACCATCCCAGTTCCCTCAGTAGCTCCTCATAACGCTTGTGCTCCAGACAGCTCACAGCATCACTGCCCTCCTCTGGACACACACCAGGTCCTTGATATCTTTCTTGCAGTGGGGGGCCCAACACTTAACACAGCACTCGAGGTGCAGCCTCACCAGTGCCCGTACAGAGGGCCAATCACCTCCTGCTGCTGGCTGCACTATTGCTGATACGAGACAGGATGCCATTGGCCTTCTTGGCCATCGGGGCACACTGCTGGCTCATGTTTAGCTGAGTGTCAACCAGGACCTCCAGGTCCTTTTACTCCGCACAGTCTTCCATCCACTCTGCCCCAAGCCTGCAGCGATGCCTGGGGTTGTTGTGACCAAAGTGCAGGGCCCAACACTTGGTCTTGTTGAACTTCATCCCATTGGCCTCAGCCCATTGATGCAGCCTGGGTGGTGTAGCAGTTGAGAGGAAAAATACCTTAGTTATGCCTATTCATTCCTCGTGTTCTGTGTATAGCTTTCACCTCCACACTAAGACCCTGAGGTCAAGATTAGCCGCAGGGTCAGGTTATCTAGTTAATAGATAAATTAAATTCTGCTGGAAAATGAGGATGATGAAAGGTGGCCACAAAAGGCAAAACTTGCCTGACTGTGCTGATGACAAGGAAGCTATACTATTCGCTTCACGTCTTTTGGTCTGAGTTGCGTAAAACACTTTTCTGTGCTAACTAACGCAGAAGCAAACACATTTATTATAAAATTCAAGAAGGGTAAAGGCATAGAATCTCCCTGTTGGATTTGGTTTCAAAGGAGGAATTTCCTTCCTCTCTGTAGCAGATACACATGCATGGCTGTTTCTCTTTGTTTAAATAAGGATGAACCTTCTGGGCCTGGGAATTTGGCTTTGATTCAATTACAGCTGAAGGCTAAGCAGCTTATCCCCAGCTTAGCTGGAGCAGAGATCCAACTGGCCCATAAAGCTTGGGCAACTGAAATTTAGAGTTGAAAGCATGGATCCAAAATTTACTTCAGTCCACTGAGAAGACAGAAATAGTGATACTCTTTGTCCTTTTGTTTTTCTGCTCCCCCTTGATTTGGCCATATCTACTTAGAGATCTGTTGCCGCCATAGTTCTTTACATGAAAAGAGGCTTCACCTGGTGGAAGGAAAATGCACATCCTGTGGGCTAAAACACTGGGATGAGATTCAGCGTGTTGTATCTGGGTTCTTACAGCCTGTAAGAAATACAGATCAAACTGCGTTATGCAATTCCAACCCTGCAAAAACTTAGTGTTTAACTCAAAGTGCTTAACTCATTGAGTACTGAGTATTTAACTCAAAAGTACTACTCAATATTTCCTTACAAATATGTTCTAAAGAACTTCCAGTGATAGATGGGTACTTGAATACCACAAATATTGGAACCGCCTATTAAAGTACATAAACAATAATGAAGCCCTTCTACTTCCTCTTTGTATGAAAGGAAGAGCGAATCTGTCAGATCTGTCATAGCACCCATAACCGCAGCCCAAATTTTGGATTGTAATATAACAGTGGCAACTTGCAGCAGCTGAGAACCTGAGTGATCACAAAACAACAGCTGTGGAGGAGTTTGAAGGAGCTCTGCAGTTAAATTCCAAATTATCTTTCAAATTAAGGAGTTATCATAAACAAGTAGCACCTGAAAATGTAATCCAAAACAAATAGAAAGATGGTGGAAGAGTTCACTAAACAAGGGCTGTGCAGAAGACTAAAATACTGTAGTAAATACAACATGTTTAATACCATACTATTAAATGCAATAGCGACATTTATTTTTGCACTGATTTATAAGGGTTCTTTATATTGAAGTCAAATTTGTAAGTTTCCTTTGTGTATGTGTGTGTTTTCCCTTATATTGCTGTGGTCAGTGTATTATATTTAGTCGATCGCAGAAGTGAAAACGTGACATGATTGGAAGCAATATTTGATTATATCACATTGGATTTAAGAGGGAGAATAAAGACCAACCTTATCTGCACTGTAACTACAGTTACCTGTGACATCTTAGCTGCCAGCGTTTTTTCCCGTCTCCTAAACACATTTTAGGGATAGAAAACAGAATCAAGAAGTTTAAAATTCTGGTTGTTTTTTTGATCTGAACAAATCAAATTACTCTGCTGGAAGAAGTAATAATAATTAAAAAAAACCACCAACAACAAAACTTAGTGAGGATTTCAATGTTTTTATGCAAAGGAAGGAGATAAATGGGTACTCAAAGAGTGAGATCCTAAAACATAACTAAAAGACTGAAGAGACACATCCACACTTGGGCCTGGACTCAACTCATCTAAATTAGGAAACTGCATGTGATAAATTCACTCAACAACAGATGATGAGACAGGCAATTGCCAGGCAAGTCAGATCTGATGTAGGAGTGTATTAAGCAAGGCTGACTGCATTAATGCCAATATTAGATGGGGTGAATTTAATCTTAGCGCTTTTCTGGTGCAACCTATTTTAGACTCAAGAAAGCAGTTATAATTCAGCCCATGCTGCAATTGTTTCATGGCTGAAGCTGCAGCTCCAGTTTAACTCAGTGGGACTGTTGCAATCATCATTAAATAGGTGGATGGATCTTATGAATCAAAATCTAATCGTCCTAACGACACTACAAAAAACAGGAAAAATGTACTTGGCAAGAGAGAGGGAAGTGAGTGCAATCTCGAAGTTGCAAAAACAAGGAGAGAACTGCATTTGTTTGTATTCGATTCCTACTGCGGTAATTATCTCTGCAGATTTCATGATAAGTCTCTTGGAAAGAGGCACCGGGAGCTGTAACACGTTGTTCAGTAAATGTCACTTTGTGGGAATGGAGCGGTGTTCATTAGAAAGCTATAAGCAGACTTTTTACAACAAAATTGTAAGGAAGTAGGCTGGTTCGATGTTTGCACAAGGAATACTAATTTCCCTGCTGTCTCTGGGAGAACCTGCTGTTTTCAAGAAGAGTTTTCTAAACCAATATATCCTGTGCCAGCAAGTGGCCCGGTAAAGATGCACAGATCTTAGTAATTCATCATAATGCTACATATTTCCTTCCCAAACATAACCTGCTTATAAGGATTTGTGATTCTTGTGTTCCACAAAAATATTCCCAGTCAACCTGAATGGAAGAACCCCAGGGTTTTTTTGGCTGTGCAGCTGAGCTGAAGGCAATGATTCATGCCCGTCAGAGACCTGTGCAGCAGATGTAACAGTCCTAGCACAGAGCCTTGCAGCTGTGAGAGGGACTGTTCCCTCCAATTTACAACCCTACAACTCAAGCCTTGTGGCACCCAGCTGCCCAGCTCCAAGGGGTGGATGGCCACTGGGCAGAAGGTGCACAGATGTGGCTCACTGCACTGGGAACCTGCACTAACCCTGGAAATTCACCCAGAATGTGAATGCCTCTGGTGACATGATGTGGGGTTTTCTGTGCTCCCTAACTCAAAGGCCTGATTATGATTAGTGGATGGTCCTGTGTGAAGTCAGGAATTGGACATGATGATCCTTATGGGTCCAACCCAGGCTATTGTATGATTCTATGAAAAGTAACTGAGAGGATATGGAAAAGGTCAATATTTCAGAAAATTGGACTCATCCAGAGCCATTCTTGCCAAAATTTTTCCGTGCTTTAAGCATCTACAACACGGCTCTCAGGAAAAGGGACAGAACAGCTAGATCTTTTCTCCTACCACCCACCTCTCACATATTTTTATGCTGCCATATAAGCTGTGCCTAACCATTTAGGAGATGTCCTTGCACAATATTTGCGCTTTCTTAACAACATGGCATTAATCAAGATGCGTTGACACAATGGGTCATTCCCACAGGTTTGTCTGTTCCTGTATGGACATGAAGGAGCTCTACTAGGATATGTAGAGACTGGCTTGTTTTCATAGAACCACAGAGTCATTGAGTTGGAAAGGACCCTTAAAGGTCATCTAGTCCAACTCCTCTGCAACGAACAGTATCACTTACAGTTCGATCAGGGTGCTCAAAGCCTGGTCCAGCCTTACCTTGAATGTCTCCAAGGATGGGACATTCACCACCAGAGTTGTGCCCATGCTAGTAATTTCACTCACATCTGTGTATCGTAATGTGAAAGGAAATGAAAGACAAATGAAAAGAACATTCTTTTATCCTAAAAATGCAAGTGACAATCTGGGAGGTGGACCAGGCTCAGCTGATAACATGGACAAAACAAAGGATTCTCAGTATCACAGGGAAAATAACAACCTGCCCCGGCCTGCAAAGTTAAGAGAAAGAGATTTGGTTTAACTCAAGTCCATACTTTAAAAAAGTTTGATTTTTTTCCCTATGGATTTCAAGTCTAACGGAAAGCTGGTTAATTGACTTTCCCATCCACGAAGAGAAGAAGGATGACAAGCTGATTCTTAACCGACACAGTAATGCCGATGGCAACTGGAAGAGTGACTAATTTATCTTCAAAGTCAACACAGTTTCATACTCCAGGAGAAGTGCATAATTAACACTGCAAGGGGAGCTCCAATGCTCTGCATCGAGCAACGCTATCGATGCTCCTGTCCTCAGGTGTAATTCAGGTTTGGAGTTGACAAGACAGGCTGTTGGTTGATGTAAAACAGCCCAGCTCCATGGCTGGAGCCCAATGGCATCAGTTGAGCATCTGGCCCCAAAATAAAACAGATCAGGGTAGCTGCACCTCACCAATTAGGCAAGGTTTTCTCCCGTGCAAAAATTATAACAGTCATTAAGTGAACTTTAGGCAGCTCTCCCATGAACAATTTTGTTAATAAGCAGATACTAATTATAATAACTATGCTTTTTTAAATTATTATTCCTTGAGTTTGTTATCACTTAAATTCACCAAGGTCAGAGATGTACCAAGCAAGTGATGCTTGGAGCATTTAACTTAGAAGTCAATGGTGCTAGGAGACTAATAATTAAGGCCTAATCTTTTGTGTTTCAGACACTTTAAAGAGCAGCAGTCCACAGTCTTGCTTCTCTTTAAATATAGGAATTTACTTCCCAAACCATATTCAGGGACCCCTACAAAAAGAAAACGTTACTTTTAGCTACATAGTGGGACATGTGAGGGAAAGTTATCTGCTGGCATAACTATAGTACTGAGGTAGAGCACTCGATGAAAATAAAAATACTACATAAATTAAGTACATTTGATCCCATTTGTTAATAAACTGGGGTATCGATGCCATAAGGTTCTCTTCTTAGAGACAGGCTTACAAGTCTTCTACAGGCCAGTAACACATGGAGTAGTGCTTAATACATATCTCAGATACTCATCAATGCAGTCTGAAGGTTGACCTCTATTGGAAGAGCCATGGGAGAAGTCCTCAAACACAATTTCTGCAACATAAATAAAGGAACTTTCAGCATGCAGGGAAGCTGTGAGTAATAGAGCATAAACTGAAATGCCTATGCCTGGTAAACATCCAGGCTGGCCATTAGCAATGGCAAATAAAGCTGTTCTTTCAAAATGGTCGCTTAGGAACAAAAGCATAGCCACACTGGAGCATAGTCAAAGCTTCATGCATAATAAACTATTTTTGGTTTGCTGGAATGAGAGAAGTTATGGCTGAGCCTTTGAGTTTTTGCAAATATGAAATGTACTTTTGATTTTGCATATATGCACGCATAAATGGTAATTGTATATCTCTAACAACATGGGAACATAATCCAGTGGATCGCCAAAATCATTTCTTGCATTTCTTCCCAGGAGCATGACTTAAAACTGAAGAAAGCATGTAATTTTTTTCATACATACACAAAGCGTGCATTTATACACATCTACACAAATTTTAAAACGTGTGAGTTAATATTTATTGTATACAGTGTTCTACACAGGCATAACCTCACTACTTTCAGTCCCAGTTTCTGAAGCTGGAGCAGTGATGCACTGAGACCAGAATGGAGACAAGGTTTAACCCCAAGAGGGTGACAGCTGGCTCTAAAGGAAGGACATGATGTGTCATACCCAGTGCATGACACCTCTTGACTGTGATGTTTTTCTACACAGAAAAGAAAGAAAAAAAACATGTATATGTTCAAGCTTTGGGCAAATCATAGCACACTAAACCTTGATGCTAATGATTTGCTAGCCACAAATGAGCCTGAATCTGTCACTTCAAGGCTTGGGAAGGCAGTCCTTGCACCGGGAGTAGTGCCATCTTAGCACTGACGCACAACTGCTGCCACTGGGGCTGCGTGGCACTTTAGCAGCTAAACTGTCCATAGCTACAGGGACTTTTAGCTCAGGTCTTGGAGCCAGCAGCTTTGTTCTCGTCTTCCCCCAACAGCAATCTTCAGCAGCAGCACCGCTCTGGATATTGATGCAATCTGCAGAGCATGATGTTGTCACAGATGTGCAACCATTTGCTCTTGGCTTCAGCTACGGCTGGCCTCTGACAGGAGGCAAGTTGCTCAATGACATAAGTGGGAAGAGAAACAAGCCTGAAGGCTCTTGTTTTTGGAAACGTTGAGCTCCTTCAACTCCTCTTCTGCTTTCCTCAGTACTTGGGAGGATCAAGTCCAACAGCAACACACACAGCTTTTTGCAAACCCCCCCTTAGATGTCACGGGTTGGGCTGAAAATGATCAGGGTTTTTTGCTTCCTCTCAAGCACACATGTGCAGTGTCTGTCTCTAGTCTTACAGGTGGACGAACAAAAGATGTCCACTTGCTGTGGCCCAGCCTTACTTGAGTCCTCAATCACTGATACTGATTCATGTAAAAAAACCACATCCTCACTTGCTAGGAATTTGCAACGTACTTAAACATTCCATTATATAGCAAAAATGATAAACACAAGAAGCCTTGATTCAGCAATGCCATGTAACCTCCCTACCTGGTATAGGTCTCTCCACTTACAAGGGGCCCTTGGACTAACGTTTAGAACTTTGTATAAATCTAGATAATATTTAAAGCAAAAAAAAAAAAAAAGAGAAAACCAAAAACAGATATTTCTAGAGAAAGTTTCTTTATCCCTGTTACACTTCTATGTGATAAATTTATTTATTCAAGAGACATAGCCAACAAACATTTGAGATTTCACTGTGCAGAAGCTAGTTCCAGAAAGGCATCAGCACTGGAAGTAGTCTAAGGACACTCAACTGTACTGCTCCTGTTTTTCAAGGATTCTTTGATTAAAATTACCAGATTGGCCTACAGGCTTCCTCTGAAGCTTGAAATGCAGCTCTGCTCCCTCCTTGCTGCACACAGTCTTCACGAACTGTTTACCACCAAATAGTTGTATGTGGGTTCTCCCAGGCAAGCAGCAGACGCAGAAAATAAGAGAGATTTGTTTTTCTCTCCACTATCTTTAGGTCCACTAAGAAAGGCACCATCAATACCAAGAGGTTTGGAGCACACTGGTTCATCATAGAAAAAAAAAACCTAGTTTTTCCAAATTTCATTGCATTTTTTTTCATGGAAAACTATACACTTTTGGTTTCATAACAGTCAATTCAGTGCTTTACATATGAAGAAAAAAAAAAAAGAAAATAAAACGCTCAGAGCTTTGAAAACACACTCTTTTGTTATCTCAAACAACCTTAGTGGGAGCCAAGATTTACGGCACTCAGACAGATGTGCATTTCAGCACTGAGCAGATTGCACATTTTCAAGCTGCTGGTTTCCATCTGATTTAATATTCAGATTCGTTGGCATCCGCCAGCAGCTGAAAACGAAGGCCTTCCAGAAACTCAACTTTTCAACTCATCATACGATTGTTCGTGTGCAGCAAAACAGAAAAAGCATATGGGGGAGGCACACCAGAGCTCTGGGAGTAATTTCCCTCTCCACGTTTCTGAATGCAATTGGGAAACATTTTGAAAAATGGGTTTTTGAAAACAGAAGCTAAACAAAGTTTTATCTGCCTCTTGTCACATGTGCTAACAAAGAAGTGTACACTCCAGGAAAGGGCTGTGCTGAACCTTGTGCAACTGTGAGCAAAGCTGATCTGTTCGGAGCAAGATATTCCGCACGCTCAAATTCCTCTAATTATGAGAACGTTACATCAGCCTCAAGTTGGATTTAGAATTTAAAGGTTATCCTGAACATAGCCATATGTAAGTCAAAATTTACCATGAACATGTATGATGGTATCAGTTTTATTCAGGGTGACATTTTTCACTACACTATAGTAATTAGATTAAGGTTTGGGATACAGCTGTCTCATGCAATTGAAAATTCTCCCTAAGCTGTCATTTACAGAAGGCACTCCTCCATATTTCCCATGTGGTCCTTTATGCTCGTAATTTGAATAAATAATGTTCCTACGCTTACCTCCAGCCACGCAGCGATTTGAAAATTATCACTCTGATCATGCAAAGTCTCTCCTGATTCTAACAAGCTGTCAAGATTTTGAAGCTCACAGTGAAAGGAAGGTCATTAGTGAGGGCAAGGAGAAAAAAGCTGAGGAACAGATTTTCGTGTTGGCACGAAGAGGAGAAAAATCAGACATTCTCTCTCCTGTTCTCCATGCTGTGAAAATATTTCTTTGAGTCCTTCCAGAAGTTATACAAGTACTACAACTTAGATAGAACAGAGAGGGAAAGAACTACAGATATAAGGAGCACCTAATTTTTTGCCCCGAAGTTATTATTTTATTAAAGGTAGAAAAGAAGAAAGGAGCCATGTAAACAAAGGTAAAAGGACCTGGAAGGAGGCAGAAGCACTCCAACACAGCCCATGTTTCACCGACACTTTCCCAAATATTCAAGCAAAGACTTTGTAAACCAAACCTAATTAGTTTCTCTGAGGTAGCACAGAAAGTTAGCATTAACAAAGAGATCTGAAACCTGATTGAAAAGCCCAGTGCCAGCCCATGTTTTATTCCCCAAAAACAGAAACCAGGCTGCTCACAGACTGATTTAGCAACACTCCTCTTTACCCTTTTGGAATAAATGAACATTTTCTGCCATTAGTGAACTCTGACATTGAGCATTGAATGGAAAGTTTCACCTTACATGAAGCAGAGCCTCCCAAACAGCTCTATAAAGAGCAAAGACAACAGCTGCTGGCTCGTGCTCTCCATGGTGCACTATAACTAAAGACTTGCTCCCTGACAGCATGCAGCAACAGCATCGTTATATTACTTTGTGCAGCAGAACACTGTGGATATAAAGAACCCAAGACACATCCTTCAGAAACATACTACAGATGAATAAATTGCCTTTGGCATTCCCTTTTCCTCTTGCACTTTAAAAGGCAGGCTGGACATCCGAGCATTATGAATTTTCCTAGAAATGTTCAAGCTAATTTAATTGGAATAATCTGTTTATTATAATGCACATAGATCCAACCCATCAATTGCAGAACAGCTGCGTGGCAAGGTTGCTCCCTTGGGTACAGTAACAGCTAAGCCCCAGTGTGTGCTTCACACACACTTGTTAACTAATAGATTATGCACCATATCTCAGTGACAAACTATATTCCCGGTGGACTTCAGGCTCAAAAAGTACAAGCAAAAAGACAGTCCATGTGTCACCTCTAAGGTGTTGAAGAGGAACGATAAACCTGAAGAGCCTTTTTATAGCAGGTGTGGGACCAAAAGAGAAGATGATAAACCAAAGAGATGAGGAAAAGAGACAACAGAATCTATTGCTGCAGTCCATATCAGGGGTTGAAGTCCTTTGGTTTCTCAGTGAATCATTGCTTTTCTTTCCTCTCATTGCTTTGGGAAAACACATGGGACCTCACATCAAGCACATGGATTTTATAAAACAAAATGTAAAAAGAAATTTCAATACTTCTGCATCATCTGCTTTTATGGGACATCAGTTAAAAAGCACAGAATGCAGCATCGTATGACAGGGACCAAACTTCTGTTCCATGACAATATTTTGTAGAAGAGCATCCATCTCTTCTCCCTTCTCCAAAGAGGTAGGGAGAGAAAGCAGAACATATGTAAATACCAGAAATACTGAAAAGATTCTCATGTGAGGTTTGATGTTTGGATAATACTATACTTAGACCAACACAGTTTAGTGGTTGGCTTCTTCCCAAAAACAATGAATCAGGTATTTTACTGCTTTTCTTCTTTAACAGCTACTGACAAGTAGAGCCTGAAGCAGAAAAGGTGCAAGCAGTGGAAGGATTCATCTATCAACATGCAAAGCCGCACACAAGTATCGCTTCAGATGCTAACTTCAGATGCTAAATAAATGGAGGAAACATTTGGCCTTTGCATTTTGGAGAAAATTTCTTTTTAAGGCCCTCAATTCTGATTACTCTGAAGTGAACACAGTATAGTTCATGCACTTGAGTCCCAGCCCATATGCTCACATCCTTCTGATGGCTGAACTCCTGTGTTTTCGATACCTATTGCAACAGAGCACAGGTACAATGGCTTTTCACCTTCACAGGACCATTTCTTTATCTAGCAGAAGACATGTTTCTACATATGAAAAAGAAAAGTATATGATTTAGAAAAAATGGGCAGAAAATTGCCTTGGACACCAAGAAATTAAAGCTTGGTATATTTTATCTTTTAAGAATATAAGCATTTGAGAAGCACAGGAATACAGAATTCCAGTGCAAACTTCATGGCTGAAGTGTTTTAAAATCTTACTCTAGTTGTCTTGGTGGTAACAAACAAACTGTGTAGCAGAGCTCTGGTTTTGCTATCAGAAACCAAGTGCCATTTTACTGCCTAGATTAAAATAACACCTCTAGGGCTGTGCATAACCAGACTTGGTGTTTACATTTTTATTTAATGCAAGCTCCAGGAGATGTAAGATGCAGAGACAATGTTCTCCTCTGGAGTTCTTGAAATCTGAGGGTCAAAACGCTGATGGGCAGACCAAACAACATGAATGGACACAGATAAGAACTATCAAATGGAAGGGATCAAGTCAATCCAGAGAATTAACATTTTGATCTCAAAACCTTCTCTTATGATAAACCTATTGGCTGTAGCAAGGATGAATTGTACCTAATCCAATTTCTCCAATCACTTCTCCATGAAACTCTTAAAAAATAATTTAAAAAGAATATCTCAATACCCGCCATGAGATGGTATTCGGATTGCACATCCCCGGAGAAAGGAGTGGTGAAATCTACCATATTGCTAATGCCAACATCCCTCCTCCGTGGCTTGCACAGGTTGATGAAAATTCAAGGTGAAGTCTAAAGAAAAACAGGCTGCCCTCGAAGGCTTGCAGGGATAAAATTGCATCAGGTTTCTACAAAGGTAAATGTATTAAAGGTGCTGGAGGGATGAGCATGGAACTGGAGTGCAGACGGTATGGAAATGTTTAAACAACTTGGATAAACAGCACCAAGATATACAGGCACGCTGAGAACCATGTAGTTTAATTTCCTGTTAAATGGTACTGTTTTATAAACAAGATTCTGTACAGTTTGTCTTTTTTTTTGGTTGTTGTTCGTGGATAATAAACTGGAATGGATAGTTAGGAGATAATTAGCAAGAGTGCTTTTACAGTTAATTGGCAAGACTTATTTTTCTCTGCACAATGCCAGGTGCTGTCTGAAGTGCTTGTCTTCTAAGGCACTTCAATCAGCGGCTGTGCTTTGCTGAACAGCAAAGGGTCTGTAGACACAGGAAGGAATAAAATCACATTTAGGATGGACCAAAAACCAGAAGAGCGTAAGGACCTCTTAACAGCCTCCAGAAGGTTCACCGCCGCCAGCCTGATGTTGGTTTTGCCAGCAAAAAAATGCAAATAAACTCAACGTGCAGCAGCAAAAATACAAATTGAAAACTGAAAATTAATAATAAATTCCACTGTGAAGTTTCTAGCTGTAAGTATGGAGGCAGTGCTGTCAAATGTTTATGAGTGATTAATTTTCACACGTCAGGAGATTACAGAAGGGTTTTTTCCCCGAAACATTCTTCAATGCCTCAAACCTTGTGAAATTATTTATAACCATGGAAAGGGTATACATCATTTTTATTCTGATTTGATATTATACTGCAGTGGATTTTCAGTAATCTGTGTAACTGTAAAAAGCTTAGGACCCCTCAACTTTTCTTTCCATCAATTATTTAAACAGCAAATTCCTTTATTTTCCATTGGCCACTAATCAACATCAAATGACTGCTTTTATATAATTTTCTTAAGCAGAAAGGTGCTGGCAAATTCTTAGCAGGGACGAAATGACATCAATAAGTATGGCTTAAGTTTGTGCTAGTACTGCAAAAAGATGTGGGTGTATACATAGTATTTCTTACCCAGTACAAGTTTATATATAAAGTTTATATATATATATGTATATATAAACATATACATATAACATATATTTCTTAAAGAATTTACAGTGAACCTGTTCATTATAGACCATGTGGAAACAAAAATGTTTAAACCTTACTATCTTGTACTCACCAAATTTTCAGAGTAACCACATTTTCAAAGGGCGATTTAAATTTAATCATTCTATTTTATTTAAAACTAACCTTAATGGATGAGACATCACAAAAGAATCTGTACGCATTCACTGCTGTGTTCAAAGGGGCCTGAACTGAATTTCCAGTTTCCACCATCCCAAAATGTTTCCTTTCCTCCTACACGCGCTTTCTCCACTTAATTAATCAGTAAGAAACCTTTCATAGCGTTTTACAGCTACATCAGCCCAATGCAGAGTTGATAAGCTTCTGTAGTATGTCAAGCAACAGAACAGTTACTTAATTATCCTGCCAGTTTTAGCAGATATTTGATACAATCATTTATAAAATAAATTACTTCTACAGGGAGCATGAACATTCCGTTAAAATATCACAAAGTACAAACACCAGCAGTTCCCATTTGCTAAGTACAAATGTAGGAGCCTACTTAACTACAATTATCAACAGCTCTGTTAAGTTTTTTCTTTGCTTGTATTTATTTTTAAGATATTAGAGTTTAACTTATTTCTAATACATAACATCTGTTCTTGACTGAAGTTTAGTGAGCTAGGAAACACCAAACCATTCAGTTCAGTCACGATGTTTGTAATAAAATTGTATGCCATCCATACGCCTCCCAATTCCAAGAGAAGAAAGTCTTCTACGTCAATGGCACATTTGTTTTATTAAAGATAATTCTGTTTTTTTGTTCTAAGTGCTGACACACTGGTGAAAGTGTACAGGGGGGAAAGCCTTGAAAAATCATTTTATTCTCAATTTTTGTAAGTGATGATTTTGAGTATAATAGTGCTTGATTAATGTTACAGTTAACTCCAAAATAAAACAAATCTCCATATAAAAAGAAAGCTATGTATCTATTTTTTCTGCTCTGAATACTGAAAAATGAAGTTATACAAATTAAATCTGGCACTTTTTTTTTGGTACATCTTACATACATGTGCTACTAACTTCTCAAAAAACTTTTATCAGGGGATACCACCAAACATGTGTATGTGAAACATGTCCAGGCCTTTCTACCATCAACTCAGGCACAAGGTAGGTGCCCTTTACGGTAAGTACTCTGAAACCAATCCTGAATAAGTCTTCCTATCTCGTATGGCTTGTTTCTTGATTCTCTTCCCATTTTACGGAAGTCCTATGGACACCAGTAGGGATAGAAATAATGCAGATGCGGATGGCTGGGGCTGTCTCATTGCTCAAATAGCTGCTCTTTAAAGAAAGGTGTAAAACTGAATTGAGCAGAAGGAATTTCTTTCTCTCAGAGCTTAATCATGCAAAATTTACATGGTGAGAAATAATGTCCTCCAGGGAATAAGCAGAGCAGTCCACAGAACTACTGCTACATATAAACACGAGATGGTGTTATCTCTTGGAGAGCGTTTTCATCCAGCTTTGATATTGTATCGTAGAATCACTAAGGTTGGAAAAGGCCTCCAAGATCACCAAGCCCAACCATCAACCCATCACCACCATGCCTACTGAACATCTACGCACTCTCCTCAGAATATGAGTTGAACTTTTTATGGAGGTGTAAGAAGTTCTGGTCTTCAGGTTTTGTGTTTTCCTTCCTCACCTTTTATTCCACATTTTTATTTTTCTGTGTTCCTTGCATGCAGCCAATTGCAGGTAATAGCTCTTGGCAGATTCATGCTGGTAATAACAACACAATGGTGTCAAGCTGGTTTCAAATCAAAGGCAAAGAAAGTTTTTAAAATATCAGATGTTTAACACAGTCTGGCAGACTAACAGTACCCTCATTTTGTGCTACATGTAGGTCAGGCAAGGGAGGTGGTCAAAACCTCTGCTACACAACCCTATCCAGCTCTTGTCAAGCTAGTAGAGTTACACTGGTATGCGTAGGCTGGAGACTTGACCCACATGTTTGGGTTATGTGTTTAGTGCATATGCTTGGGCATTGTTCAGAGAAAGAATAAAGCTTAAAATAGAAAAACCCAAACCACTGAAAATGTGCACAATATTATCAAAGTACACGATCATGTATCTATCTACAGGTAAGATTGTTTTTTAATATCAAAATACTCTTTAAATTGCAGTAATTAGCACACCAGTGAGTGGATGAAATTAGACAAACCCATAAAGGAGGCAGATTTCTTTGCTAATATTACAGCTTTTCTAGGGTGGATGGGAAGCTGTAGATAATCTATCACTTCAAGTCTGTGAAATACCCCACACTCTACCTCAGCCAGAAGTTATTATAAGGATCAATTCAGGCATTACTGAGTGCAATTCCAGCCTGCATTTTATGAGCAGGATTAAACCAGAGTAGTCTGCATTGGCCTTACAAAAATCCAGGCCTATGGAAGTAATCCTGCTAAGCCGCTTGGTTTGCTTGTGTGGGTGAGGATAGCCACATCCTTCGGTGTTACAGGATTAAGACCCAAAGCCATGAGATACATCTCACCTCTGATTAAAACAGATTGAAAATGTGTGTGTAAAAATGCTGTGGTTGAGACTGCCACAGACTTGAGTTTGGCTCACATTCCCAAAATCTTGCAATAGATTTGGAGCCGGGTACTTAATGGGAATCATTTCTCCCTCAAGAGCAATGTGCTCGTGACTCTCCAAGCTTCTGATTTGCATTTAGACTGCGAGGAAAAAAATTTCCTTTGCAACAGTCATCACCCAGTTCTTCACCATTTGAATATTTCTCCCCTAATTAATGTCACTTATTGTAAAATATTATTCTGCATTCCACAGAGCGGCTGTAAATTATTTACTTGTAAAACATGTTGACTTTTCCTGAGTTGTTTGTACAGTAAGCACTGCACCATCTAAACTGTAGGGGGAGAGAGAAATCAATCATTCGTAATAATACCCAATAGGAGGTTTACCACATGTTATATCAATTTTTATGTCTGACGCAAATAGCTGCAGCCATTACTTTGGATTTTTATTTTCTGAAGGGAATTAGAAATTCACCGTTACCTTCTGCTTCTCTTACGCTGCCTTTGAACTAACACAATTTAAAGGTGTTTGGAGGCTGTTTTACCCACTAATTAAGGCAGCACATTAATAAAACACCGTTTTAGAATATTCATTAAACACACGGTCTGCATGAAGCAAAACAACTAATTTGTGTATGTAACTTAATGAACCCAGCATAAAACAATGATAGAACATCAAGTTAATCAAATGCTTTAAAAAAAAAATCACATCTAAACTTACTTCTTGTTCCCTATCTGACATATTCTATGTTGCTTATGGTATGCATTACCATTTTAGGTATTTCTTTCAGTGAATGAATGATCAGTACTCATTACCGTTGTTCGTGAAAGGTGTCTGCACCAGCCCATCAAAAGACAAGCTTCATAATTCTAAAAACCTACCAATGAAAAGCACAGGTTTACTGTCTTGCCACACTCTCTGGGTGTTTTTTCTTTGGGTATTTGTGCTCTCCATTTTTTTCTCCACCTACAATAAAAATTCTCATCCAGGTAGGATAAGCATAAACCCACTACAATAATGCTGCGGATTTAAGGATTTCCCACAACTGCAAGATGCTGTCACACTGCGCAACCACCGATCTGTGCTGAATGCTGGACCTTACAGATAACAAAGCTGCTTTTTGCCTGGGGCAACACTGACCATGAGGCCACCTAAATCATATCCATAGCCCTGGTATTCCTCAGTCACCAGGGAATGGGTCAGAGGCTTTGGATGGAACAAGAGAAGTAATGCAAACCATCCCCAGCCTCACCAGGCTGAGATAAACCATCTCCTCAAATACATGTAAATGAAAACTGTAAGCTCACACTGCTCACATAATCACAGAATCATGTAATAGAATCATAGACTCATTAAGGTTGGAAAAGACCTCTAGGACCCCAATCCATCCCACCATACCCACTGACCATGTCATTCAGTGACAAATCTCTATGGCTCTTGAACACCTCCAGGGATGATGCCTCCACCACCTCCCTGGGCAGCCTGTGCCAATGTGTTACCACTCTTTCTGAGAAAAAGTTTTCCTAATATCCAATATGATCCTTCTCTGTTGCAACTTAAGGCCATCACCTTCTGTTCAATTGCTGTTACCTGGGAGCAGAGGCTGACACTCCCCTCGATGCAAACTGCTTTCAGTGTATTGTAGAGAGCTATAAGGTCTCCTCAAGCCTCCTCTTCCCCAGACTGAACCATTCCAGATCCCTCAGCTGCTCCCCATAACACTTGTGCTCCAGATTCTTCACAGCTCCACTGCCCTTCTCTGGACGCATTCAAGGTCCTCAATGTCTTTCTTGTAGTGAGAGGCCCAAAACTGAATGCAGTACTCAAAGTCTGGCCTCACCAGTACCGGTACAGAGGGCCAATCACCTCCTGCTCCAGCTGGCTGCACTATTGCTGATACAAGACAGGATGCCATTGGCCTTCTTGGCCACATGGGCACACTACTGGCCCATTTTCAGCCAAACATCGACCAACAGCCCCAGATCCTTTTCCTCTGCACAGCCTTCCACCCACTCTGCCCCAAGTCTGCAGTGATGCATGGGCTTGTTGTGACCAAAGTGCAGGACCCAGCACTTGGTCATATTGAACCTCATTCCACTGGCCTCAGCCCACTGATCAACCTGTCCAGATCCCTCTGTAGGGCCTTCCTTCTCTCATGAGATCAACACTTCCCCCCGATTTAGTGTCATCTGCAAACTTACTGAGGGTGCACTCAATCCCCTCATCCAGATTATCAATTAAGTTATTAAACAGGGTTTTTTTTCATTCTGACTGCAGAAGTAAAGTAGAAAAAAAATATTTATACTGAAAAGCTGGATTCTTCTCTCCTAACTTGTTCTTTTCAGAGGAATGAAAGCTTTCAGGCTGCTCCTGCAATGCTGTTGTCCCCTGCCAGCCTTCAGCCCAAATGGCTGTTGAGCACCCACATGCCCAACAGCCAGAGTTCTGTTCTCCCATAATCTGCCCCATTCAAATCACAAAAAGGGGCAGAACAAAACAAATCTACTAGCTCTCTGCCTCTTATGGCTGTTCTCTGGGGGATGATTTGTAATGTCATGGCTTCAGCATAAGCGATGTGCACTGATAAACATGATTGAGAACTGAGGTTGAAAGTCAGAGTGCATAGATCCATAGGTAAGATGGAAAATTCCAGAACAATATTTCACCTTAATTCCAAGCCTGAATCAGAAGCCACAGTAATCAATACATGGAAAGCATCTCGCCTGCAAAGCAGCTTCTGTCTCCCACCAAAAACCTGCTCTCCACCCCCCTGTCATTCTGCCATGCATCAGAAGTCCCTTTCCAGCAAGTTCTCAAGAGCAACCGAGGAACCTTGACCCATTCCACTCCACTATTTCTTGCAGCAAAGTAATACATAAGCATTGAATTATGATGTGTGTTAAGTTTATGACATTTAGCATACAGAGAAGCTGCTAGATATTTATCAGTCTACTCAAAAGCTCGGTGTCAAAATGTTTATTATAAAACTTAAACACAGAACAGATGTACGAAACTGTGACTCAAGATGAATCACCCATACTTTCTGTGCTGTGATCAATACGTCTACTTTGGTGAAATATGATAGCAACAAAAACTGATGTGGAAACTGATTGAAACACCAGAACTCCAACAGAAGCTTTGCATTCATTTGGAATAGCTCAGAAGGGCCCTCAAAATCATCCAACAGGTAAACCTGTTTTCTCTGGGACAACTGGCATAAATTTAAAGCATCTATTTATCTCCATTGATGCTTAATGCATCATTTGATCCAATTTGCCATGACATCTTCCCCTTTGCAGGAGAGTTTGAGCGTACCAAAGTGGCTGCCGTGTAACTAACATAGAGACAGGAGTTTGTCCAACAAATAGTAGTTTAGCTTCTGTCCTCAAAAATTAATGAACAAGGTCCTTATAAATACCCAGTCTATTCAGAATGACACTGAACTGTTATTTTCTTATTCTTACATTGTACTTTCTTTCACTAATTTACATACTGTGATAAATGATTTAGAAGTCAATTTCAGAAAGTCCCGTTTACCCATTCTTTATTAAAAAGCCCGCCACATTACTTAGGTTTCCTATCACAACCAATTTAATTTATTGCAAAAAGAGAAACGTCATAAGATTTGGATCTATCATAGGTACCAAGAGGTAATGGAATGTTGGAGGATATTATGACTGTGAAACATGAAGAAGGGAACAAAATGATTTCCATTTATAGTGGAAAGTAAATATTTGAGATAATAAACTGGCCCATGTAACTAGGATTAGAATGGAAAAGAAGAAATAGAGGGATTCAATTTTTAAAGGCCTCTTGGTTATTTATGAACACGCCGTAACGACAAGTTATAAAAGGAAGAAAAATAATCTTGTGATAAAAGCTGCTTATTGGAACTAAATCTGAATTCGAATTCTGACTGCTCCTGTGTGAGATTGTGTAAGTTCTGCACGCTGCCTGTGCTAAAACTCCCCAGCCGTAAAATGGGAACAGTATTTCTTCTTTTGCCAAACTTTCATTTCTTTGGCCTATTTAAATCTGACACCCCACACACACACAGAAAAATGATGACTTCTTTCCACCGAGACAGAATAACAACGTCCCAGTCTTCAGGGAAGAGTTTTGTCTCTTTATTCTCATTTCCTATGGAATGCTTATTAGTTTCTTATAACAACAAACATGTGACAGTTTGCCGCAGTCTAATGCCATTCTCTCTTGATCTTGCTAGGTTTGCAGCTTTTTGGTGCTGCTTTTTAAGTTTTCAAATAGTTTCACTAGTCAAAACAATGACTTTTCTAAGCTTGTGCCTGATTGTGCCCATTTTCCTGTGCTCCCCCAAACTTCAGATGGAAGAGAAGACAGTAATAAGCCACAGCAAACTGTCCTCCCTTTCAACGGGATGAGACTTACACATGCAGAAGAGGTCAGGTTAGCAAAATGGGTTAAAAACAGTGTAAAGCCCCCACAAATTTCATTCACCACTGATTTTCTGCATACTTTTTTTCAAGTCCTAGAATTTCATTCTGCTCTCTTCCCTTATCAGTTATCTAGTCGTTTGGGTCATTTGTTCTTAAGTAGATACCTTGACTTGGCTTAGAAAAAAAGAACGAGTTCACTGATGTTATCCAACACCGGGCAATTGACAAGTTACAAAAAAAAAAACAACAACCAACATTATTTTAATCAAACCACAAAAGCAGATTGATGCCAACAGCTGTAGCAATGAAAGAGAAGCTGAAAACCATTATACAATTTACCAAGCATCAGTGAGCAGGCTACGGCTCAGTTACTGCACTCCAGCAGATGATTTCTTTTTTTTCCTTCTGTTATAAAATTCAGTGCTTCGTTGCTGATGATCCAAAAATGGCAATTTCCTCTTCTTTTCTTTAAATACTGAGAATGGAATGGGGCAAAAAGTCGCAGGCAATAGCTAAATGTCTGGTACAGGAGAACAAGAGGAAACATCCTGCAAAGCTATTCTTCCTGATGGGTTTTCACTTATACAAAGCCCTGATTATCGCAGCTAATGTTTAACCATCCTGATCAGCACTGGGCTGAAATATCATAAAACATTTATCCTTATGAGTTAATTCTGTGCGGTCTCATTTCTCACAAATAAAATTTCTACCCTTTACTTTAGGCTTCTTGCAGTAAAATGGGACTATTCTCCCTCTTTAAATTAAGGATTCTGTAGGATTGGAATGTTGGAGTTTTGTTGAGTTTTAGAACTATTGTCTTTCTGGGTCATTACTTTGACATATGTCTTTTCAGTTTGTGGCTACAATGTGCCAGGAGACATACAAATGCAAAGCAGATCAAAAAGGCAAATGACTAAGCAAATTATTGTTGTTTTTTTCTGTATTGTTTTCTTCTTATTGCTTTGTTTTTGAGGTCAGCCAGTTCGAAACTGATGCTAATGAGCATTTCAAGCCCTACTTCTACACCTCAGCCATAAAAGCATCTCTCCTTCATGCCGTCAGTGGTAACAACAATGCAGTTGCTTCAGTTCTTGCAGCAAGGAAAGAATGATTTGACCTCAGTGGAAGGTGAATACAATCCCCTTCACCCCTAACCTCTAAAACAAAACACAGCCAAGCACAACCTACTCAACATGGCACCAGCGTCCCTCCTGCTGGTGGCTGGACTGCCTGCACTTCGCACTTATAGACCCAGCACAAACAGAAACAGAGTGACTTTAAACACCCTACTGGCTTAGACATAAATATTTGGGATTTAATGCCCATTGCCTGAGGAGCAAAATGGCTTTACTGAATGGCAAGCATGTAACAACAGATCTGAGTTATGACCTAATGCCGGCTGTGGTCTGCAAAGCACTGGAATATTGATGTTGGTTTCCTCCTCTAATACCATGTATTATTTCGGATAAGCTGATGTTAGCATCTTCTTGGCAAGCAATCCACAGAAAATCAATATATCAAAAAAAAAAAAAGAATTATTTATGCAGTAGAGCTTAGCATAGGGGATGAATTTCACTTCTCCACCTGCCATTTAAGTTAACATAACTCCATAATAATGCTGATGTCATTATCTGAAATGTTAGTTCTTTAGATCTTTTTTCTATATCATTGAAAACAATTTAGTCAATATGTTTGCTTACAGATGGCAATTTTCCAGAGCAGGCAGAGAAATTAACCTAAAGCCAAATGTCATCATGTAATTGTTTACATATTGTAATATATCTATTTATTTTGTTTGCTCTTTTTGGCCCAGCTAATTTTACCAATGCAGTTTTTATGTCCAGGCTGTAGGCAAAAATGAAGCATCTGACTAGCCACAATATTTCTCTCACAAATATCCCTGAAATATTCTCACCCTCAACAGGTGCTTTATTTTGACTTGAACTGACTTTTTAAAGGAAGATTTCAGAAAGGTAGAAATGAGTCACATGCCAGGCAGGCTCAGTAAAGACTTGAGTGACAAAGCTCAGGAGACAACCCTTCCCACAGGGTTCCAAACTTTATTTAAGGAATCCGGCTCCATTTTTCTCCCAAGCAACCACGATGGCCTTTTGTCCTTCCATTAATCGCAGAGCAAACCACGTGGTTGAACATTAGGCACAATATTTTGCTGTTGGTTAGACACTTTACGATATTAATTGCCCGGAGTCTGCCAAACCCACCTCATGAGCTCAATCCAAATCCTTTTTATAATGCAATAGAGATGCAACTTTACGTGTTGAATGTCTATCAGAACAGTAGCTGAAGAATCTGACTATTTAAATAATGGCGTATCTATGGACATCCCAAGAGCAGACAGCACAGGATTATTTCTCCTTTAATAAGTAGCTTGGGAAACTTCTCAGAAGAGATCTTTGGAAGTATCTTTAATCAAATACTATAGCAATACCAGTTGAAATAGTCCTCCCCCAGATTTTATTTGAAATAAACACAATCATCTCCTGAATTGGCTTCCCAAATCACTGAGTTGTGTCATACCAGTACAAGCAAATGCAACCAAGCTTCTTCCCACTTGGAAACCTCCAACTTCTGGTCAACAAAAGTCTTGTGTTGACTGCTACAGTATATATAAAACACAAATACTGAAGTCAGATAGGACATCAAAATAAGATGCTCAACTGAAAACTTTCCAACAGCAGCTCAAGGCCCTTAGAGCTCTTTTCCACAGCCATTTCAGGAATAAAACTTCAGAAGTTCAGACATCTGGAGAGGAATGCTGCCAGAGTGAATCTTCACAAAATTGCGCTCTGTAGCTGCAACCAACAGCTCCACTTCTGACTTCCAACAGAGATTATATCAGACATTGATTTTAACTCACACAAGAAAGTACTTGTTGAGATAGCTGCAACAAAAGCAACTGATTGTACCTTTCAAAAAATACCACTTGAAAGGGAAAGAGAAAAGAGCTTGACTTTGCAGAGACTCAAGTTAAATCTATCATGCTATTAACTTAAAAGACAGGAAAATCATCTTATTGCAAAGTTGCCAACTTTAATCTTTCTGAATTGGTTTGAAATACATCTTTCAAAGTGGAATGAAATATGTGTTTTAGTGTACAGTAATTTCCGGACTTAGGGGGGGAGGTTCCTCCTTTCTTTGCCCTTTTTTTTCGGATGAACTCATTTCTAGCAGCTCACTGCTGTCTTGTGATTGGTGACTAGGGGGCACAGAACAACATTTGCTAAGCAACTGCAACTCCTCAGAGTTGGGTGCTAAAGATTTCTAAATTTTGGTCACTTTCATAAGTCTCCGACAGCCTGAATATGCTAAATTGAGATGACTGCAGCAAGTGTCATGTACAGAAAACTTTTTAAAACATGCACACTGCACCTAGGGAGAACTCCTTCTCAGATTCTTATGCACTGCTGTCTTCCTAATTTCCCAATACATGTTTTCCTATGGCAAATCCAGTAATGAAGCAGAGCCCAGGTGATCCAGCAGCATGCTCAGAGGGCTAACAGTGGTTAGTCAACAAAGGGCAGTAACCTCTTTAAAAAGGGTCTGATGGATTAAAGAAGATTTTTGAGCCATTTTGTATGACTCCATGAAGGACCAGAAGTAGATGCGCAAGCAGCTGGTGAGATGTGACTCTGCAAACCAATGGGGAGGAAGAGATAGAGAAAAGCAACAGAGAGAAGAACAAAGAGAAAATGAGCCTAGTGCCACACTAATGAAGAGCAAAGCCAAGTCACCTCTATTCTGATCAATTGTGTCTTACTGTCAAAGCGCAAAAGTGCCTCAAGAGTTGAGAGTGGCTGCTCACCCATCTGAGCAAGCAAGAGCTTTTCCATTACTGTAATCATTTTCCTTAGAAATGTTATATATCTCCCTCAAGATTCAATTCTTGTGTCTCAGGAGATTCATCCACCCCCACCAACTGCATTGTTGCATCTGTTGTAGTGATGATTATCTGTTTGCGATCAGCTGCAATTATATGTGATATGCTTCAGCTCGCTAATCTGCCAGTTAAAATGTTTGCAGAGAGGATCCCCTCCTTACTGAATGAGAGCAGATTTCTGTTTTCTGCCTAGATCCACAAAAAAACAAAAATAAAATAAAATCCATACCTACCGTCACGCAGAAGAAATCCTACTTCATAGCACAACTCCACCTCGCACAACTCCACCTCTCACAAAGGCAGTTAGTGCTGAAAACCTCATATAAAAAAATTCCTTTTTATTTATTTATTTTTACTAAAGGCATGAAAAGGGCTCCATACAGCTCTGGGACCACATGGCTCACAGCACCATCAGCTGTGTTCCACATATGAACTTCTATTAAAAAAATAAAGTCATACGTTAACATCAAAAAACTCTCAAACACTGAGTATCGGTGGAAAACTAATTTGGCATAAAGTCTTTATCTTATTGATATTTTAAAATGCCATTCAAAAATCAAAATGGATTTTCTTATCTGGGGAAAGTTAATCTAAATATAACAAAGAAAAGATTTTGATGATCAATCCAGTTATGTTTTCCTGCATAACTGATCTCTTTTTAAAAAGCACACACAGTAAGGAGGGTTTCCACTTGTAACTTTAGTTTTTTTTGGCTTGGATCTGCTGCTGTTTCCTCCCCAAATCACCACATGTAGTTCCCTCCCACTGTGATAGCATCTTCACCTGCTTCATGATCCCATTTGATAGTTGTGAAAACCAAGGCAACAGTCTTGAACTATGTAATAGCAACAGGACCAATGCAACGAGGTGTTAGAAAGAAAAAGAGAATGGAATGCTCCCCCACCTCCAAGGATCCAGGCTCACAGGTAAAACTCCTCAAAGGACAGGATCTCCAACAAGAGACCCCTCTGCAGTGGCAGTCAGCCCCTAAATGAGGTCTAAGAGGAGTGGAGCCTGGCTCCACCCCTTCTGGTCACACAGGTGAATTGCCTTCACCTGTGCTCCCAGGGCTGACCGGGTCTTT